>CM025783.1:53821297-53864175 GCA_014636745.2 Centella asiatica
TGGGTGTAGTGTTGTTGACAACCACCTGATGGACAAACCTTTAACTACCAAACATTCTGTTGACAGTAGTCGCAACCCCATGCTTGAATATTCTTTAACCTGATTTTCTTTACCCTAAACCGTGTTTAGGATGGCATGCAGACCAAAAGAAATGTTATGTATCACTGAGAGAATGATGAGTTTTGACCTAAGTGTGGATATGGTTGAGGGCACCACACATGGAGGAGTGAGGAAGACGACCCTGTATCTGAGACGGACTTTAACTTAGTCTCTGACGGGTTTGAATTAATCCCCGATGAGTTAATCCCCGATGAGTTAATCCCCGATGGGTTATTAATCCCCGATGGGTTGATAATCCCCGATGGGTTGATAATCCCCGATGAGTTAATCCCCGATGGGTTATTAATCCCCGATGAGATATTAATCTACGATGAATTAAAGCGTAGTAATTCCCTGATGCGCAGTTTGTTTTAAAAACTGTAAAATGCTATTTTCTTAAATTATTTTAAGATGTTTGAATTGATTTCTTAACCTTAATAGTTTTTATATCAGATTGAGACGTTAAAAGTTAAAGACATCACATGTGCATTTTTTTCCCTCATATTTTAACCCAGATATTAAATTCATCTTGTGATATGTATATTCTTACAGAATTTTCCACTCACGAGTAAATTAAATTTGGTAGTGAGCAAAGGACTGAGGCAAGTATATTCACAATCTCATGCTTATTTCAGTTTAACGCATTATCATTTGTTCCGATATGCGTAGAAGGTTGGATTTATACTTTAATTGTTCTGATGCATGAGCATGCTATGCTTTTGATTCTGCTAGCATGATATGAATGATGATGCATGGATATAAATGAGCTTTGAATTTCAGCTATGTTTTCAATCTTATATCTGTGCAATGAGAATGTGAATGATGCCCCTTATGGGGGTTATGCCACATGGTTGGCAAGAGGAAAGGAAAGGTGCTGATGTGTTCTTCACCTGACCAAGAGGAAATGCTATTTGACTACGTAGTCACTCAGAGGGATCATGCGGTCCAGCCTGGCCAGCTGTGTACTGTATGGTTAGCAGATCCGCGGGTGCAGCCCCCGTTGGATATTTGAAAGTTATGATCCGGTGTATACCTGACTTTCTTCAATGGAGGATCACAAGTTGTATATCATCAGTGCATCCTCAAGGATATGTGAAGGTTTCCGAGGTCTTGGTATTGCTTCACTAAGCCCCACAAACAGAATTTGAATTTCTCTCCTTTGATTCCAGATGAAATTCATTGAATTATTCATATTTTCCTCAATGTGTATATACTTGCTGGGCGTAAAACGCTCACCCATGTTGAATGTTAATGATTTGCAGGACAGAAAGCTAAAGCTGAACCCTCTGACAAGGGGAAAGCAAAGATGATAAGCTACTAAGTGTTTATCCTTTTGATAGAACTAATGAAGGAAAGAAAGGATGAATGAAGGAAAGAAAGGATGAATGAAGGAAAGAAGGAAGACGTTTGAAGAGTTGATGAGATTTATTTTGTTAATAGGAAATGATGTAATAGCTTCCGTTGTAATTACTTAATTCTTGGGTTGTAATAACTCTTAAATACTGTTTTTATTCAGTATTTATTTAGGAATGGATGAATGGTTATCTTTACCTTCTTATGATGATGCCCTAGTTCGGTATGGGATTATGGGGTCGTCACAATAATGCTGTTCCAAACGCAGTGTTAAAATTCAAGGACCTCAAGAGGGTAAATGTGAAGAGAGAAATTTCCTACCTGTTTGATACAATCACCAAGGCGTTCTCAGGTAAGTGTTCTAACTTTGAGGTTATTACCTCTTTAACTTTGAAAATAGCATATGCAATGGTTAAAAATGTAAATATAAATATAGGTAAAATTATTTTTGATGATCTTGTAAATAAATTAGGTAATGTAAATAATAGGAAAACTGAAGTATACTATTCTAGATTTTTGTTTATGATTATTAAAGATCAAATTACTAATCTTTCTTTTGAGAATGATATACCTGTACAGACATACAAGCAAACAAAGAAACTGTTTGCAGAAATAATGAAGAAATCATATACAACTGAATCATTTGCTTTCCCAACGCATATGATACAGGTAGTAAATTCTACATTTTCTACCTCTAACACTGTACATTCTTCACCTTCATCTACTATGGCAGAGAAAACAACCACCTCTCTGCCTACCCAAGTAGAACAACCGATTTCTTCATAACCACTCTCAATAGCCCAACCCACGGTCTCCCAAAAGACTGTTGGGATTAAAAGAAAAACCAGTGAAGTTACCACAACAATTGAGGGGGAGCAAGGAGAGAGAGTGCGTGGCTATAGGAGAAGATTGAAGAAGAAGAAGGGAGCCACGAGTGAAACCCAACAGCCTGACCAGGGCGTATCCCCTCAACAGGATATAGCCTTTGATAAGGAATTAAACATATTTCTATCTAGTTCCTCTCAAAAGGGATTAGATATTGAAAATAGTCCTCAACCAGGGATACAGTTGAGTGAGGCACAAATAGTAACCATAGACACTGATGAACCTACCATCAGGGTCTCTGAGAGCCACTTGCAGATAACTGACACAGTGAGTGCACACATTTCTCAAGATGTTGTAGTTCAGAAACATTCTTCTACAACATCTTTTGATGAATCACCTCCCCGTTCAGTGATTCAGCCAACACTCCCATCTACACCACTTCCTTCTTTCTCTGTTCCTCAAATTTCTTCAGATATAATGACACAAACTTTAAGTGTCATACAATCAGATTCTCCACATTCTCATTTCGTGGAGGAGCCAACACTCTCTGACACAGTGTTTGAAAGTCACCACACTCACATGGCTGACTCATTTTTAATTGATACAAACACTAGTGATCAGGCAGGAGACATAACTACCACTGTACATACTACAGCCATAACTCTTTATGTACCCCCAATTGTATATACTTCCTCTACAGAAACCTATACCTCTCCAATTATACATACACACTTTATTTCTTCTCCTTCTCCTATCACAACTGTTGAACCAGAATCTGTAAATACTTCACTTGAACTGGTCACAGTTGATGATTTCCAAGCCCATAGGAGCCCCTCTAGGACAATTTTGAGTGAGAATGAGAAAATACTTAGTGCAGAGAGGCAAAGTCAAACCCCTGAGAGGACTTTGGCAAAAGGAGAGGAAGAGAGTACTGCCTTAGTAGGCAATGAAAAAGGAGAGGATATGAGTGCTACCTTAGAAGGTACAGAAAAAGGAGAGGATGAGAGAGATAAGGATGAGATCCTTGTAAATAAAGAAAAGAGAGAAAACAGTAATACTGTAAATATTACTTCCACTTCTGAAAGTGATGAAGATGATGCTCCACAAGATGATTTTTCCCAGTACATCGGAGTTGATTTATACTTTAGACAGAATCAAATGTCTCATACTGTACAGTTACTAAAGTAGGAGTTAGCTAGGACCACTGATCCAGTCTTGATCAAAGTGTTAAAATCACAGATCATGATTGGTCAGTCCATAGATATAGAAAATCAAAAATTGTATACACATTTTAATACAAAGTTTCAGCATATACAACAAGTTGTCGACTCCTTAGTCACCAACCAGACTCTACCAAGAATGAAGAAGCAAGTTGACAGTATTGAACACAAGCTTAATGATCTTTCTACTCAACTGAACAGCATGGATACTCTGCAATAATCCATGGCTGACACAATGCAACAACTTCTTCAAGTCACATCCCGACTCTCAACTCCCACTGATGATGCTATCAAAAAGGGGGAGAAATCAACCAAGCAGTCGTCAGGGGATGTTGCTGAGAAATCAAGCCAACCATCAGGGGATGTGACTACTACTCATGTTCCTGCTCCAAAACCCAAGGATAAAGGCAAGGGTATTCTGATTGAGGAACCAAAGAAGACATCAAACACTCAATCAGGGCCTAAGCTACTTGGAGATGCCATGAAGACAGCCCACTTTCCACAACCTGTTGAAGTTGTAATTGATGGGAAAGTGGAGCTGGTCTATCCCCAGGACAAAAAGCTGGTAGAAGCTGATGCACTCTATGCACAGCAACTTCAAGAAGAAGAAGAAAGGGAAATGGCAAAGGAACAGGGGGAAGAAGTGAAGAAGAAGAAGATTGTCAAGCCAAGGACCTCCAGGAGACCTCAGCCTCGAAGATTACAGAACCCTAGAAGTGCATAAGGGGATAAAAATCAAGACAAATCTAAAGACCCTGATGCCACTTCAAAGAAGTCTGAAGTTGTCAAGGACAAAGCACCATCTCCTAATACCAAAGAATATGGTCCACCCACACTAGCTGAATCTCTCAAAGAAGAAAGGCGCAAAAACCTGGCATTTTTGTTCTCAATAAAAAGCATAGATGTCAGGTTCAACAATAAAAGAGATCAGCTGATAACAATTCAATTGAAGAATGGATCAGAATTCACTGTGGCAATGGACTGGTTCAGGAGAATGGATGCTAAGCAGTTAGGACTGGCTTTAAACCTGATTCCAAGATCTTCTCAGACCAACAAAGACTTAAGGGGGATAATCGACAAGCTGAGGAGTGCCATCAACAATGAAAGAAGCCTGCCCAAAGCATTGGAAAATCCACTAAAGCTATTTTATAAATCCACTGATGGGCGGGAGAAGAATATAAGGATTAAAGAAGTTGATGGCCTAAGCCTGGAGGAAGCGATGCATGTTCTTGGTCAAATTGCAAACCATAAGAATGAACATGTCATCAAGTTCAAAGTCCTGCTGATTCAGAGGGTATTGAAGGAGATCGAAGAAACCAGAGCTGATGATAGGAACACTGCAGTAAGGCATGTGCCACCAGTAAAGGGATTCAAAGTCTATCCCAAAATGATCACCAGCCTCATGGGAGTACAATACAAAAATCAAAAGGGGGAGATCATTACCTTTTACTGGTCACAACTTGCTGCATCCAATATTCAAGAAATCAAGACTGTCCTTGAAGCTTTGGAATCAAGCAAAAATGTCAACATAGTCAACTTCAGAAAACTTCTACAAAAGGAACTAGAGCAGCTAGAGACGGGAGCAGTAGACAATAGACTCAGAATCCCTGATCAAAACCCAGAGCAAAGAAGACAAGGCCTTGGAAGTGACTCTCAACCTATTGAATCAAGTCATCCATTGCCCTTTGTTTCAGCAAAAAGGAAAAGGGGTTTTGATGTCTAGATACAACATTCTTTTTGTAATAGATATAGGTTATACTTGTACAGAAATTCTTTTATTAGTTTATTCATTATTCTTTCTTAAATTGTATTTAGTATTGGTTTTGACATCATCATCAGTGCATCTAGGGATTTATGGTTATCAAATTGATAAACATAAATAGGGGGAGATTGTTAAAGATAAATGATGATGATGATGATTATGTAAATTGTGCAGCTGTAAATACTTGAGATAATTTATAAACCTTAAGATCAGCACAAGTTTTGCATCCACTGATGTTAAGTTTATTCATCAGTGGATAGTTAATAACTTCACAAAACAAGTCAGAAAACAGGAACATTCAAAGGACTTGACAAAGTGAAGGAGAATGTCTGATGCTACTTGTAAGCAAACGAAGTATTCCGCACATCAGAAATTCTAAGTCAAAGTTACGTTGATTAAAGAACCCGTCGGGGGAACCAGTCAGGGGATGACAAGGACAGACCAATTCGTCAGTGACACACTTCGGGACATATCAGTGTTAGGCAAACCCATCAGGGCAACCTGTCAGGGAGAATGACCAACATGACATCAGTGGAAGCCATCAGTGTATGCAGTCAGCTATAACCATCAGGGTCAAGAAGCACTAAGTATAACTCAAGTGAAGGACGAAGCCCTGATCCAGTCAATAAGCATCAAGGGATCCAGAAGCACTGATCAAAGTCCGTCAGGGCTAGCAGTTAGTGGATCGTTGTGACAGCATACACCCGTCATTAGTTCTTACACGGAAATCAACGTAACGTGTTACAGAAGCAAGAAATGTTAACTGGAAAGATATTTCTTGAAGTTTGTTAATGGTCCAATGAGAACTCTCACGCATTAAATGCACACAGATCAGGGGAAGAAAAGTAACAACAAAGCTTGTAGCAGTCTGACACATAAAGTTTAGATGTGACATACTTGCGGCTAAGTTGAGAAGAGAAGCACATCTCAAGAACGTGATTTCAACCCACTGATTGATATATAAGCAATAGAGCTCTCATTACACAAATAACGATTTGATTGAATCCATCCAACAGATCAAACAAGCACTGAAGCACAAAACACTAGAGAGAAGCTTTGCAATAAATCTTGAGAGAGATATTTCAAAGAATATTATAAGCTAGTGAGTGTGAGAAGCTGTGAACTTTATTCACAGAATTTGTAGCTGTAAATCACATTTGTGATTATACAAATTTCCAGAAAAACCTCGAGTTATAATATAACTATTTTAACTTGAATCTGTGTATTCATTCCATATAGTTTTTCTGGTTGTTCAATTGTTTTCAATAAGCCGTATAAGTTTTTAAGTGCGAAAAGTTTCAGGTGTTTGTATTCAACCCCCCCTTCTACAAACACTTGTGCTAATATTGCACTAACAACTTGCTTCTCTTTCTGTAAAAATAATTACAGCTGCTAACTCTCTTAATATGTATGGAAGTGTTGTTCTGAGAGATATGTGATCTGAGATAAGATATCTTCTTGTTGTTTTTCAGTTGTTTCTCAGCTCTCAAATATTCACTATTTCAAATACCTTTACCTTAGCTGCTCTATGTCTATTTATAGACACAGCTTTCATGTACTCCAAGTTTCTATTCTGAGCTATTTACCAAAAATATCTCTGTAGTTTATTGGTACTTGCAGCTCTGTCACACAACTTTCTTCATTATTCAGCCTTCCTTTGATGCCAGCCTGTTTATGTGACTTTTCTGGTGTATATTCACTGCACCAGTTTCCATTTTTCTTCTTCGAGTTCCCAAGATAAGTTATCAGCAAAAAATAACTTATCTTTGTGGGCTTCTCTGGACATAATTAGTCCAACTTCAAGTTGTTATAAGTTGTCTCTGTAGTATTTCAACTTGTTGTTTTGTAGGTTTCATGCTTGCGGCTTTGCAGGTTTCATACTTGCAACTTGATGTGTGTGTGTGTATAACTTATTTCCTTGAAGCTTACTTGGTAGCCAATCTCTCCTTATTGGACAACCATCCTTATCTTTATTTCCACTGTCTTTAGTCATATGTCATCTCTTATGTCAGTGGAAATTTATTCTCTGATGGATAGTCTCTGGTTGCTTCAACATTAGTCTCTGATGAACAAACAGTTAGTCTCTGATAGACCAAAAACTTAGTCTCTAACAGTTCAAAAACTTAGTCTCTGATAGTTCAAAAACTTAGTCTCTGACAGTTCAAAAACTTAGTCTTCGACAGCCAAAAAAAAAACTTAGTCTCTGACAGACAAAAAACTTAGTCTCCAACAGCCAAAAAACTTAGTCTCCGACAGCCAAAATCTTAGTCTCCGACAGACAAAAGTTTAGTCTCCGATAGGCAAAAAGCTTAGTCTCCGATAGACAAAAACTTAATCTCTGATAGGCAAAAGTTTAGTCTTCGATAGGCAAAAACTTAGTCCCCAATAGGCTAATTTTGCTTGATCAACTTTGACATTTGTTGAACTCTCCAAGTGCATTCATTGTAGTCTCTGATGTTTTCCTGCAGTTTCTTGATAGTAGTTTCTCATAGTGCATTACTGCAGGTACTTGTACATTTACAAAATTTAACAATTCTAAGTGTTATACATCATCATCAAATACTATAATTCCTAACACTAAGCAGGGTAAAATGTAGGATTATTTTTTGACATTCTTGCTGCATTCGTTTTTGCTTATATAATTATAAGCAAGACTATCTTTGGAAGTTTCTTCTCAACTTCAATATCTTTTCTGATTGATGAACATAGTTTTCACTTGTGATCAAAATCCTTGCTAACAAAATGTATCTACCTAACAAGTTGAATATTTTCTAAGTCTTTTTACATCATACAAGTAAGGAATATATTACATTATCAATTCTTATAATTGTAAAGATAATTCTTTAAATAAAAGTAATATAAGCATAGGTGTATCAACATATTCAATGTTATATATTATGTATACTGGTATTTTAATATTATAACTTATAACATATAATACATTATAGAAAATTTTCTACATTATCTTAATATATTATAATATAATCATAAAACACATTTTTATGTATATATATATATATATATATCTTATAAAACATACCACATATTATATACTATATTATGTACTACATATGTATAATATAAGAATTCTAATATATAGATATGGTACATACTATATTATATAATATTATATGTGTGTGTGTGTATATATATATAATATAATATAATATAATATAATATAATATAATATAATATAATATAATATAATTTTATAAGTACTATTTAATTATATAATATATTTAGATGTCATGTTAATGATAAATTAAAATAATATAATAAGACTACTATTAATATATACTGATATAGTAATATTGTGAATATGTATATATTATGTATAATAATACATAATATATTTTTATGTAGATGTTTGTTTTACTTCGGACAACTGCTTTGGATTAAGTGAAATAATACACAAAAATTCAATTTCAAAGATAAAATTAATTAAACTCATCTATTCTCACACCTTTATTTAATCCCTCATATGGGGGCTATTTGTTAAATGGGGTTAACAGTCTAAATTCAATATTTGCAAAATAAACACTATATTAGCTTTTAAAAGGGATTAATTAGTCCAATCACATATACAAATCCGAAAATAAACACACCCAAAGTGTATTGTTAACCGTAAAATATGAAATTGTTAAAAAAACCTAGTGCAAATGCTCTTATATATTAGTGACCAGTTTATGAGTAATGTAAAAAAAGTGATAATTTGAGTAATTATTATAAGAGTAATATTGTAATTTAAAATTATATTTAACTAATCAATGTATTTCTTAATATTTGTAAATTCTCCTAAGACGATTATTATTGTGAACATGAAGAAGTATATTATAAATATGTCTTTCCTTACTAAATTAAGGCTTCCAAAATTAGCTTAAGATGTTAGAATTTTTAAATCTTTATAGTTGCAATTAGGTCTACTGATTTAATTGAATATGAATTCAATATGTGTAAGCAATTTGCGATAGCAACATGTAATTATAGATCTTGGCATATTCTTTTACGTAGTACGGAGTCCAGGGACAAAAATCGTGCCAACCAAGCATACATCTACGAGATATTAAACACGCATTATAATATATATACCACGTATATAATATGGAGTATCATGATTCATGCAACTTAAGATTATTTAATAAATTATATTTAATTTATATTTTAATTCAGCTTATTTTTTAATTATAATTTTAATAAATACTTCCTCAATTTCAAAATGCACGACGTTTGACTTTTGTATTGCACGTACCTTTAGATGAAGTTTATTATACATTAAATATTTTATTTTTGTCAAAATAAAAATCAAAAACTAAAAATATTTTAAATGAAGATTAATATGATATAAAAATTAAAACTTTATAAAATATTTAACATATACTAAATTTTACCCAAAATTAAGGAGAAAAAAAAGGTTAAACGTTATAAATTTTGGAATTGAGGTAATATCACGATTGCACTAAAAATTGTCATTTCAATCAATAATATAATATGGTTTTGAGATGATAGCCCAAGAAAGTCCAAACATATTAAAATTGAGCAGTCACGGCCGATAAAGACTTGTGGCTAGCCGACGGAACAACCGTGGGCAAATGCCATATGATTGAACTACCCTTCTTTTTTTAAGACAAACGGCTTCGTTTTCATTTGAAGCTAAACGTGCAAATGTACGGGTCGGATGAAATTTAAAATTTTATTCTATTCAAATACCTAAAAAAATTAAATTAACTTTCCCCATAAACTAATAAAAAAAAACAAGTTAAAAACCACTAATCTCAATTATGTAGCGCATGTGGGATATACTGCGAGGAGGGGAAGCTTGTAATGCTATTTGTATACCCAAATTGGAGATATATTTTATTTCATATAAAATAAATTTATAAAATTTTATAAACTAAAATTAAAACTAACTTTTTTGCTTTTTATAAGTTAAAGTGGAATAACTTAATATAAATGAAAATAATAGAATATTGCTCGAACACGAATATTCATACTTTCAAATTTTGCAAATTCATATGAAAATAAAATTATAAGATTTGGAACTAGTATTATCTTAAAAAATTAATGATCTCTAATTTTAGAACTAATAAAGTATTCAGTAATTTTTATTTTTATTTTTGTGGGTGGGTGGGTGGGTGCGTGGGGGGTGGGGTGGCGGGGGGGAGGGGGGAGACAGGGAGAAGGTGATCAGGCGCACATGGGGTGATCTGATCTGATATGAGCTGGTAGTAGACTTGTACAAATTGCTTCGACTGCGACTCCTCTTATGGTATGGGTTGTCAACCGTCCGTACTTCTCATCACGTGTTCTACGCCATCTTTTATTCTTTTTCTGTCGCTTTTTCTTCTTTTCTTTTTTCTCTTTTCCGGTATGCGTCGGCTATAAATAGATAACCCAAGCAACTTGCAAATAAATTTGTTGAGATGTCCGCCAACTTATCTTAGCTTTTTCTATTGTTTTTTTTGTCTTTCCTTTTGCTATACCACAATACATAATTAAAATAGATGTGTCGTCGTATTAATTATTAGTCGAAGCTAATAATAAGCATATTCACTTATAATTTTAACATTATTAATATTGAATTATATAATTGGTTTTGAGATATTGATATTGTTAGATCAAAATTTCTACTACTAGAACAATAAATTACTAAAACTCTAGTAATTTTATAAACTTTGTTACAGTTATTTCTATTTCATCTATAATTTATGAAATATGAAAAAGTTTAATTTAGAACATGATCAATTAACCTAAAACTTTAATTAAGACTAGTACGACGTACATTTCTACAAGTGCAAATTTATTTTGTTTACAATGTGAAAAATACAGGGGAATTAATTATGAGTAATTTACTCAAGGAAGAAAATTGGAAGTATTTACTATTCTGCACTTATCCTGCGGTAGCTTTCATAAATATGTGGGATGTTCTTTTTCCTCTTTTATATGACGCAAAATCACGACAATTGTTTTGAGGCTCAGTCCCTTATTATATTATTCCCTCGGTCTGTGTTAAGTGCATTATAAAAATTGTTCCGTAAAATGTATTTAATGGTACATATTTCGTACTCCCTCCGTTCCATAAAAAAAAATAATAAAAAAAAAAATATATATATATATATATATATATATTTCGACTGTTGACAACTATTAATTTTGCATCTTTAATCAAGAATTAAATGTATAAATAAAAAGTTTTTCTCATGAAATTTGTTATGAATCTTTAAGTTATGAAAAGATTTATAAGTTTGTAATAGAAAGTTTTTTAATTTATAGTAAAATAACAAAGAAAAATTTCAAGTGTAATTCTTTTTTTTAACAATTTTTTTTTTTCTAAATGTAACATTTTTTTTGGAATGAATGATGGAATATTTATTTTTCTTTTATATCTTCTTTCCTCTATTTTTATGTAACACTTTTTTTCTTTTCTTTAATATGCTCGTTTAAGTGTACTTTAGACATCCTCCGAATACGATGGAGTATATGTTTATTATCTCCTCCATTTTGTTTCCATCAATTGTATTGTGCTACTTTGGACAAAGATAGTTGATCAAGGCCAACCCCAACTTAGCCGTATAATAAGATGAGCTGAGCCCAACTGACCCAGTTTCATGTGCTATGGGCTGGGTGTGATGTCTTAACCTATCGAACTGACAATAATTTTGGAGTCGAATGGACCCACCCAGTTCGATGTGCCTCAAATTCAGTTATGTTGTGCCCACCGCACAAATATTTCTCTCATTTTCAAAGTACACTGTGTTTGATTTTTTTTTTTACCTAATTTAAGGTGAAATTTAATATATGTTAAATATATATAATATTAATTTTTATTTAAAATATTTTTAGGTTTTATTTTTTATTTTAAAAAAATAAAATATTTAACATATATTAAGTTTCATCTAAAAAACGCACAAAAAATTAAATTTCATGTTTTATGGAAAGCAGGTAGTATTAAAAAAATTACTTTTTGATGTCAGATGTCTAAATTTGGTTTTCATTTTTTTTATCTTCTTTTGAATTTTTATCTTCTTTTCCGTTTTATCAACATTTGTTGTTTCTGAGAGAGAAGGAATTAAAATTATCATGGCAACACTCAACAAAAATTTCTAAGATAATTTTCTTGGTAAGTAATTTTATAAATACTAGTCATCGACTCCTTATTACGTACCAGAATTGACTTTTTTCTCATTTCGATTATATAAATTTTAAGTAAGGTTGTTCAAATGATATTTTGATGACGTTGTTGTCTTGTATTTAATTTATATTTAGAAAAGAGTGATATGTAAAAATTAATGTTAATATATTTTATTATAGTGCTATTTTTTAAAAATAATTTGTCATTATAATTGTCTTATGTTATGATTGAATTTTTTTTACAAATTTAATTATTAAATTTATTATTTGATCATGTAATTTAGAATAAACATATAATATTATTATCTGTCCAAAATTAAAATATAATTTTTTTGTGTCATTTAAAAATCGGGGTTGACTCTTCTCCATGATATATTTTTCTCATTTGTTCTCAGTGTATCATATAAATTATTTTATATAATTGTAATCATACTAATAAATAGAATATTGAGAAAAAATAAGATGGCGTGCCAAGTTTCGAACAATTTGGGTATGTAAAATATATGATTTCAACAATTAAAAAATAATTAAATTAAAACCATTTAAATTATGTTAAATTTTTACTTTAATATGAATATGTTTTACATTGTCAATTTGGGCAAATTTTGGTGCACTATCCTATTTTTTTATGTTCACTTTTGAGTAAAATTTTATTTTTTTAAGGTAATCTTTGTGTATTTTATTATTTTTCTTCTAGTTTATTAGATAAAATGATAAAGTAAAACAAATTTTACATTTTGTAAATATTAGATAAAAATCATAACTATGTAAAGATTTCAACAATTAAAAAATGATTAAATCAAAACAATTTAAAATTATGTTACATTTTCACTATTAAAATGAATATATTTTACATTGTCAATTTGGATGAAACTTGGTGCACAGTTCTACTTTATCATGTTTGCTATTATGGATAAAAATTTATTTTTTAAAGTAATCTTTGTGTATTTTTTTTTTATTTTTCTTCTAATTTATTAAAAATAAAAAGTTTAACTCAATTTTGAATTATAATATTTCAAAATTTTATTTTGTGTAAAATAAGATGCATCTTTAATTTTAAAATTGAGAAAATAATAGATAATTTTTGTAATACAAGGTTGGAAGAAATCCAATAAATCGAACTATAAGGTTCATGGTATGCTTGATCTCGTGATTATTAAGATTTAATATTCATTAATTTATTAAATCATATAAAAAATTTAAACCTATATTAAATTTTGATAAAATAATGTTATAAGTTGAATCTATGATTAAAATAACTAATAAAATAAAATTAGTTTTACATTTAGTAAATATTAAATATGAACCATAAATATGTAGAGTTTCGGTGTGTGTACAATAAATATTTCATATCATAAATAAGTTTATGCTAATATTAAAAGTGCTAATTGACATATTTGATAAGTTAGGGTACCAATTAAAATAACAAAATAAAATTTAGGATGCAAATAGTAATATAGTTCCAATAAATGCATATGCAATTGATTCTCAAAATTTTCTTAGTTGGCCCTATATATATATATATATATTATTGTAAGCTTAGGAAAAAAAAAACTGTTAACATAATCTGACCAGGATTAAATTGTATTGTTTTTTTTTTTTAAAATTATTCCATAATTTATATGAATTCTTAGCTTAAAAATTTTGGGATTCTTTTTTTTATTTTAATAGATTTTCCATTTCTTGTTATAATTTTATAAAAATTGACATAAAAGTTTTATGACTCTGTGTAAGGGCTTAAAAAAAAATATTATGACATGATCGTTGGTTTTATTGGTTATCGATTACCTCTTTTGAACAATTAAGAGGTCAGGATTTCAAACCTTACAGCAATTGCCTCCTATATAAAACAAAAAATAAAAATAAATTATACATGATAAATTCTTAAGGTCTATCTTACGTGATGTGCTACGATACGAGTTGATATAGCGTAATTCGATCCAAAAATTTATACTTCATCGTCACTATTATTTTGTAATAATTTCATATCTTATAATTAAAAAAATATCACGATAAACTTGATTCGTTAATTTATTAAATATAATTTTTCTTTTAAACTAAATTTGTAAATTAGTCGAATTGAGTTTAACGAATCTCTAACAAATTAAGTTGAGTCATTGTAGTGTGCTTTGTTAATGCACTTAAAAAAAAACATTACATGTCAAGTTGAATTAAACACAATAAATTAATTTAGTCAAAATTTTAAATTCCAATAAATTAAATATATAACTTTAAAAGAATAAAAAAACTGTATTCCGTATTAGAAAAAAAGACTCGTTTAAATAATCTATTCATATCGATTCGAATGTTTAAAATTTGAATAACTCAAATTTGTTTGCAACAAATCCACAAATTGTTATTTTTTATTGGCATCAAAAGAAAAAAAAAAACCACAAATTGTAGAAATCGAACTTCAGAAAATTAGATACTAACAAGAAAATAAATTTGACAGATGCTAACGAGATCTTTGGAGACACTTGTGAATGCTCCGAGACGACACCTGTACGATACTCAAATTCTACCAAAACAGAGAAACGAAACATCTTCGTCGACACCCATAATCACAGAAAGCTTGAAAGAATCGCGAGCGAGAGAGAGATGGCAGACCGTTACTTTACAAATGAAATGCCCGAACGAATTGCAGTGGAAGAAGCAGCTGCCTCGGAACGAATTGCTAATGAAGATTCACTCACAAAGCTTCTCTCTCTTCCCTACTCTACACTCTCTGATCAACTCAAAACAGCAGCTCTTGACATAAAACAAACTGTATTTCTTCAATTTTGTTCTCGCTCTCTCTCAAATGAATTGATTCTGCAGTTGCCCACCAAGTGTTTGTGATAATACTGGTTTTTGTGTTTGTTTAAGGTTGTGAGGGAGACATGGACAAACATTGGGAAGCGTGTAAAAGACTACACTGTCTATACTGGGGCTCTGGGGACGGCTTTCTTGCTTTTTAAAGCTTACCAGGTTACCAGCAACCGGGATGATCTTCGTCTTTGCTCTGATATTGTTCAGGCTTGTGATTCTGCTTCAACTACTTCTGGGTAAACCTCATTTTCCTATGTTTCAGCTGTTTGTATATGTGAATTTTGATTATTGACTAGTGGTGGAGTTACGAGGATTATTTATTTGTGTGCTTTGACATACCCTTCCCTTTTGTTAGCCTTGAGCTTTTGTTTGTCAGTGAATTAGCTTAATTTGGAGTCTAATATTTTTTTTTGTCTGTTTGTGGAATACTCAAAGTTTATAGTTGTGCATCTGATTACCACATTATTAGCAACTTTTTGTAATTTTCAATTCAATAGTTGCTCAAAATTTCTAAGGGTCGACGAACAATTGAAAATATTTTCAATATTAACCCACATTATAATGGATTAGTATATGAAGTGAATAATATATAACAACGAGACTTCAATGAAACAACTGGAGAGAAAAGGAGCGAGAAGGTGACAAATTAGTTTTCTTGAGGCCAATGCATATTCTGGTGGCAAATTGTGTGCTTAAGGTTACATACATATCATTTATCTAATGACATTATAGTTGGTAGTCTATTGCAGGTCGAACATCCTTTAATTCATTAATTTGAAGATTGTAATCTAAACAATGAAGCCATTAAGCTTGTTATTTATGGATTTGCAGGCGCGTGACTTTTATCTGTGGGCAGGCTGGAGTATATGCTCTTGGTGCTGTAGTGGCCATGCACAGTGGTGATGAACAGCTCTGTAATCGCTACATAACTCAATTTAAAGAGGTAAAATTTTGTCATGCATCCTTTGTACAATCTTCATCTTCCCTGGACCTATCTTTCTTAATTGAAATAAGTCTAATTATGTTTCAGTATTTTGTTGCAGATTGTGCTTCCTAGAGATCTTCCAAATGAATTGTTGTATGGTAGAGCAGGGTTCTTATGGGCATGCTCATTTCTCAACAAGAATATCGGTAAAGAGACAATTTCTACTGCTCAAATGGTATGTCCTAAACTTGTTTTTGTATTATTGTTCTTCCCTCTGAATATGATTCTCTTATGCTGGGTTCTCTCCTGTTTTATGAAGAGAGCAGTTGTAAATGATGTCATAGAATCTGGTAGGCAGATGGCAAAAGGAAGATGTCCATTAATGTATGAATGGCATGGGAAAAGTTACTGGGGAGCTGCCCATGGACTAGCCGGAATTATGCATGTATTGATGGATATAGAATTGAATGCAGACCAGCTGGAGGATGTCAAAGGTACACTCTATTACATGATCAAGAACCGTTTTCCTAGTGGGAATTATCCTTCAAGTGAAGGAAGCAAATCAGACCGGCTTGTTCATTGGTGCCATGGAGCTCCAGGCGTTGCTCTTACTCTTGTGAAAGCAGCCAAGGTTAAGTGTGTCAAGTATATACGTCCTTCATGAGTTGAACGTGAAAATATTGCACTAAAAAGCAGAATTAATCTGGGAACTGGGTGGTAGTTAAGAAAAAGCTGTTGAATTTGCGTTCTAACATAGAAAAGAGATCAATAATGACACTGAAATTTCATCAGAATAATGATGGCAATGGCTTTATTTGCATTCTGCTTCATATATATTGACATTGCAATTGGCATTGGGATATGGCATTGGATACTTCATAGCTCATAGTTGTACACAAATATTCTTTCATAGTGCAAATTCTGTGTTTGTATCTTCTACTTTATAGTGACAACATCACATATGTTTTGCTCATGTATTCCAACTCTTGTCAGATCTTCCATAATGAGGAATTCCAACAAGCTGCTATAGATGCAGGAGAGATTGTCTGGCAGCGTGGTCTACTTAAACGAGTAGGAATTTGTCATGGAATCAGTGGGAATGCATTTGTGTTCCTTTCCCTTTACCAGTTGACAGGTAATGTGGAATATTTGTACAAGACCAAGGCATTTGCATGCTTTTTACTCCACAGAGCTCAGACTCTGATATCAGCAGGGATAATGCATGGAGGAGATCACCCTTATTCATTGTTTGAAGGAATAGGGGGAATGGCTTTTCTCTTTTTGGATATGGCTGAACCTTTGGGTGCTAGGTTCCCTGGATATGAACTATAAACTACATCTTTATGTAGTTCTTACATATCTTGTAGAGACGTAGAGTTGTAGTCTTGTGTTCTCTTTCTTTTCAGTAATGCTTGTATATAAGAAATAAAAGAAATAGTTTGGTTCCAAATACTGGTTTTTGTAAGAATCTTCTATATCAACTGTGGGAATCAAATGATTGATAAGGATTAACACAATGTCCACTTTGCACTTATAAAGGGAAGAGCAGAAACTGCATTTGAAACTTTGACTGCAGTACAAACGGGGAAAGCTGAGAGCAAGGAGCAGTGTTAAGCAGATTTGTGGTGTGGTTTTCATGAGTGGAACTAACACAATGCGTTTGCGACTGTGGTTGCAATTGCAAGGTAACCACATCGTAATGCGCCAGATATGTGAGGTTTATGTTCATTTTGAAATATAAACTAATGAAATGGACATGTTTACCAACTCATTCTAAACCCCATATCAAGGATACGTGCAGTTTTGAGTTTTGGCTGTTGCGATGGGAACTTAAACACATTTAATGCACTGCGCTCACAAATAGAATCTGGTGCTCTTGGTGATGGAAGGATAGCTGCTTTGAGTGTTAGCAACTAACATAAACAATTGGAAGACGGTTGCATATGGCTTTAGCTAGTGTGAGGTGTTTGATTATAATCTTTAAGAGGTAACATTCCCAATATCTTACATGATGTCTATTTTCTTTGTTTGAAGATTGCATTTAGATTATCTTCAAATTTAATTCAATGACTCTTTTTTGTTGAAGCAAGTTTATTTGTCTGAATTTACTGAATAATCATATTTGCACCATTGTAAACTGATGTCCTAGATTAAGTTGTTTGTCGATTACTGGTATTATTTTTCATTTTCCATTGTGCTGAAACAGAAAATCTTTGATTTTTGGCAAATTTGGGTGAGCTTTTTTATTGTCAATACTAATTCAAAGTACTAGAGTTACAAGGGAAAATTGCTTACAACAACCTAGCCTGAACCCAAACTGACTCACTAAGGATCCAGATTTCATTTCTTGTTGAGATTAGCCTCCTGAAAGAATCTTTTAAGGACTCTGTCTAGGCCAAACCAACTAGTTTCTCACTCACTTCCCATATTTTTCTCGCCTTCTCCACATCACTAGCTTCTTCAGACAGCTGGTTTTCAAATGAAGCCGAATCCTTGTTCCAGCTCCAGTAGACTCCTGACTTTGTCAAGCTTGGTTCACTCACAACCTAAAATATAAAAGAAAAGCTTGAATTAGTACAACACTAACCATGATACGGTCTCTGTTTTAGTTACTACTCTACTTTGACATGAAACATAAATCTGACTTGTATATACCTGTGCTAGTCTTTTCCCAGCCTCTGCTTCAGACACGTAGCCCTTGGTGATGTATTTCTGGAATGGGGGGAAAAGTGTCCTGAACAAGGGGATATGCTCGCGAAACAGACCTGTAGTGGCAATGCATCCTGGGTACAAGGAATTAAATGTGATCCCGGTGTCCTCATGGTAACGGCGGTGGAACTCTTGCATAGTGAGCATGTTGCAGACCTTGCTGTCCTTGTAAGCCTTTGCGCCATCAAAGTCACCACCATCAATCATGGCAGAGCTATTGAGCCCATTCAGACCCCCTGAAAGACCCCTCATGTCTCCGAGGTTTGCTTTTGGAGGTACATTTCCAGCCAAGGTGTTTGTGTTACCTAAATTACAGTTATAGGTGAAATGAAATTAAATTTTAGTTCTATGGCTAAATGTATGTTGCAGTGATCAAGCTTAAGGTATGCTACTAGTGGAAATGAATTATCATTTTTTGGACAGTAGAGATACAATTTTCCTTTAGTTGCTCCATAATTTTGAGATACATTTCCAATTTTTGTTATATTATGATGAAATGAAGTGCCCAACTACAATTACTTATATCTGATATTAACTGAGAACTATCATGCGCATCATTTTTACCAAATATGAGGATGTGTTTGGGAAATAAAGTTCATCACTAAAAGCCATCCTTGAGAAATATCTCTCTTATTAGATAAAAATAGAATTCTGCTATTTTTTTTTATGATCAATTACTTGCTAGTACCTGTGATTGAACCAACAATAATGAGTCTCTTTGATGGGTAATCAGACTTGTTCAAGTCATCGAGTAGCAATCTTGAAAGGAGGAAGTGTCCCAAATGGTTCGTCCCAACGCTAAGTTCAAATCCTTCTGCTGTAAAAGTAGGCTCCTTGGCAGTTGGGAAGTACACAGCTGCATTGCAAACAAGCACATCGAGTGGTCGATCTGATCGCCTAAAGTTATCTACAAACTGCCTGACACTGTCGAGGGAGGCGAGGTCCAAATGCATAATGGTGTAATTCTCCTTGGGAATGCCAGCTGACTTGGCAGCTCGTTCCGTCTTCAGAAAGTCCCTGCAGGCCATTATTATATGCCATTTGCCTGTCTCTGCCAAAGACTTGGCTGCGGCCAAACCCAACCCGGAGGAGGCTCCGGTGATTATCACACTTCCCTTTCTTAATGTTTTCTTCCCATCCGATGAAGCCCGGTTGATTGCCGGAGTAGTAACCGCCACCTGAGCTCTCACAGCTCCAGGATGTGATCTTTGGTTGCAGTTCCTCTGAAGAAAACCCAAGGTCAATATGTAAGTTCAGTATGGTCTTCAATTTTCTGTTTTAACCACATTTTCTCATCCTACATTATTATGACCCCGTTTGTTTCCGCTCTATATTTTTGTGGCCTAAGAATCTATAATTTCTAAATTTTAAGCTGAACAAAAAGGGTCTATTTACACTAGAAATAAAAGCATGAACAATTTATCTCCGGTATATATTCTTCAATTTTGTATGTTCTAGAGAAGATGTAACCACAAATGGGCAACCGGATTCTGCTATGCCCTTGTTGAAAGCACTTTAGTTTTGCGGGATAAACCGTATTTGTGTTTATTGAAATTTACAATTTACAATTGGAGTGAATGAGTGATGATCAGTAAGTACCTTGCTCTTCAAAGAGGATGAGCTGAAGTCAGATTTGTAATTTTCAGTGAATGAAACTCCAAATAGACTAGTGTCCTTTGAAGATACACTGGCTTTGCCCTGCATATATGGAGAAATCCCAATAAACAGAAGGTCCAGAAGTTCATCATTTTAGTACTAGGTACTGTAAATTCCCCTAAACAAAACAGAAAAAGAAAAGACAAACCTCTTTGTTGATGGAGAAAGCAGAGGGAAGAAGAGAAGCAGCCTGAAGAGCCATGGTGTATTTAAAGCAGTATAGATTTAAAATGTTGATATTTGCAGAAGATATATCTTGTGTTAAGAAATTGTGTCTGCTGGAGCTGCTGATGCTAGGATGTGTATATATATATACGTGGGACTGCTTGGACATCTGTCTAATATCGGGCAAACTGTACATCATTATTTTTGTGTCCTTTTTTGGATAAAATAATAAAGTGGGGCAAAGAAACTGGATAAGATAATTATTTTGCAGATATATCTTCCAGTTGAATCTCAAGCAACCAATGAGGTTTCACAACTTGGATTCCTTTATGATATGACTACTTTTCATGACCTTTTTTCTCAAGAAAAAGAAAAATATTTAAACATCGGACTAGTAAAGGATATAGAAGGCTCATTTCCCAAGACAAACCATTCCTACAGTTATGGGCTTTAGGGCATGTAATTATTGGTTTAAGATAGGATTTCTTAATGGGCACATTTCATATCATGCACCTACGTACGTGACTAGTTTTTAGACTCTCTGAGTCCTCCGATTATGGCTTAATGGGGGCTCACATCTGTGGCTATGTCTTTTCTACTGGGGCTGTTGCTCCTTATCCCGTGACATTTTGTCCATGGCCATAATAGGTTTATATTATTGAGATTGTAAAAGTTATTTGTAATTCTAAAAGTTACTCTTCTTCTCCCTATTACAATTGCTTTAATTATGGACACCTAGAATTACATCAAATAATTAATTAAAAAAAGTTACTGTGGGGAGATCTCGAACTAAAATGAGAACACAATTTAGGAGAGAAGTTTAAATGGGACAATTTTATATCTTTAGTTTGTTTATTTACTTTTCTCATTTATATTTTATAGCTTCCTACACTGCATTATCAAATGGATAAAGGTCATACATTTACAAGTCATGCTTTAATGTTTGAAGGCTTGCTCTCCTTCATCTACTTGGTGCAACTACACAATAACATGCATTTTGAGATTAACAGTAGTTCGTCAAGATGTCGTTTTCCGGTTGAGAGGGGAAATTTGCCTATTTAAAAGGGAAGCACTATTTTATAGTTTGACTTGTAGACCCCACATATTGTGCATAAATTATTTGTATATATGCATTAAAGATTATATTAAAGTGAGATTCCATGTGGAAATATCATAAAAACTTATGAAAAAATCAATTCCCCGTTTAAAACCCTTCATCTGCTTAGTAAATGAGATCCAATTATTTGAATCATGCTTGGTTAGGATTTTAGTCTTTGATATGATTGTATATAATTATAATTTATGTTTGATTTTGAAAATTATGTATGAGAAAAATATAATGAAGAAATGAAGCAAACAAAAAAGTGTTTAAAAAATATAATGAACGTATAAGAATGTAAATAATTTCTGCAAGTGCACAGATTCTTACTCTTTCGACGAATAACAGTGCGAGACTGAATAAGTTTGAGACGAGTATTGTTAGGGTAGGGTAAATTTGGTATCTCATATTTTTAATGGGGAGGGTTTGAGTATCCCATCGCGTACCCATCCTATGGCCCATGCCAACCCGAGTGGTCGTTCCAACAACGTAACAGGACATTGGAGGCAACATGAATAGTTTCGATGAGCATGATGAATCATTTTTGCTGATCTCTGTCCATAAACTTTGTAGCCTCATATGAGAATGAAAATTCAGAGTTTAGAGTACTCACACCGATTTTTCTATATTTTTTATAATTTCTATTTAAGGAGTAAAAGATTGAAATTTCATAAATCATCTCTACATTATAATTTTTGAATTAGAGAATCCTGTTAAAGAAATTTGAACAATGAATCTCCACATCAAATGATTTAATATTCAAATCTGTATAATATGTATACTAGTGTAATTGTTAAAAAATAGATATTCTGAAAGGTATGAAAAAATGTAATTTAATTTCTAAAGTAGAGAATCTGATAAGAGACAACGATATGAATGACCTTATGTTTCTCTCCTTCTTTTCGTGCTATTTGTGAAATGCTTGGACTTCAGATTTGCAGCCCAGCCCACTAGTAAAATGCAGGCTTTTGGACTCGTTTGGTTTATCTATTAGACTATTAGCCCTGCTTTTTTGGCCCTAACCTGTTGAATCCAGCCTCCGGGTGGTCTGGTCAGCCTGGCTATTATTTTGGGTATTTTGTATTTGTATTTGTTTGTTTTTGTTATTATTATTATTATTTTTTTTTTTGTGTTTTGTTGTTGTTGTTGTGGGGTTTGGGATCCACCGAGCATAGAAAATTCGAATTTTATCAGTTTAGTTTCCATAATAACTTAAAAAAAGTGATTGCCAAATGTTTGTAAATTTTTTAAAATACCTGAACTTTTTTAAAAATGTGGTTACTGACATACTGATATGAATTCTTCAAAAGTACTTGCAAGATTCAAATCATCCAATATCAATATACTAGCAGATCAACTTGGTAGCTCTTAAATAAAGTCACACCAGCACAAATTGGTTATTAGTATTAACTGCTTTCCATTGATTCGCTCTGTTGATTGTACTCCTACATATATTGTGACTTTCAATCCATTTGCAATTTTCATTATGATTGGAGCTGGCTCTCGAACTCATTAGAGGATTTTCAGCTTTATAGCTATTCTGTCATTTATGTATATTTTTAAAATAAAAATCTTAACCACTAAGTTAGAGTTGAAGTCTTTATGTGATTTTATTATCGTTAATCAAAGTAAAAGAAATTCATTTAGAAAATCAAAATATGCTGCTGTGTAGCATCTTTACGTTTATCTTCATCTTTATTTGTCTTACGGATTTGCATTATCTTAGCAAGAAAATGAATTTTGACATGGTTTTCTACTTTTCATTTTCACGAGTATGAGTTTTATACCTTTCCAAAGACGTACCATAGTATAAATTCGTTTAGCATAGAGTATTACATGTGCATTGATGTACTTAGATTTAAGTCATAACCACAACTCTAGAAGGATCTTTATAGGAGAAAAGTAGGTAATGTTAACTGCAGCAGAACTGATTTCGTGCAGGTATTCCAAGAATTAGAAAATACTCCGTAAGAAAATTGTATAAATAAAAATGTATAGGAAAATACATGCAGGAGATTTAACAAAGATTTATGTAGAACTGAAGTTTACATGAGTCCTGACCTGAGAATTTAGAATCTTCTCGGGGACTTATACCAGTAAAGAACACCCCGAAGAGGGGAATCAAATGAAGGGGTGATGAAGTTGTTTGGAGGGAGCGAGATCAGAAGTAGAAAATCGTGTTGCATCAGTGCTGGTGGATGTTTCTTGCTCTGAAGTGGAAATGGTGGAGTTGGGTTGCAACATTAGA
This sequence comes from Centella asiatica, assembly GCA_014636745.2. Classification (NCBI taxonomy): domain Eukaryota; kingdom Viridiplantae; phylum Streptophyta; class Magnoliopsida; order Apiales; family Apiaceae; genus Centella; species Centella asiatica. The sequence goes on from CM025783.1 coordinate 53,845,295, forward strand.
TTGTTACTAGTGTACATATCATCACAACCAATATTCCAGCCACATTTTGTCCAAGAATTTCCCCATAAGAGTTCGGCCTCTGACTGCTCCAATAAATCTTCAACAGAAACCTGAAGAGGGTCATTATCAAAATTTGGTTTGCTTGTAACATTTTTGTGACAATCCGAAAAAGAAAGGTTTTCTTGGTGATGGTCAATCTGTATGTTCTGATGGGGTTGAGGTGTTTCATCGAAGAATGAAGACGAACTTAAAGTTATCGTTGAGTCTGTCTCACTTGTGGCCTTGTTGATGAAGAGGTGTGGGAAGTTGAGTCGCGCATTCTCTCCTCTGAGATTAAAGGCCTCGCGGTCATAGGCTAAGGCTGCAGCCTCTGCACTATCAAATGTACCAAGCCAACGACGAGTCTTTTTTTGTGGGAGACGAATCTCCGCCACCCACTTACCCCAGCGGCGTTGCCTCACTCCTCTGTATAATTTAGTAGTGGTGGAAGTAGAGACGGGGCGAGGATTTAAGTAGACAATATTGCTAGAATATTGGAGAGGTGGAAACTGAGGGTGAAAACTCGAATCAGAGCAATGGGGTGCAAAAGAAATCATGTGTTGATTTGGCAAATGTAACAAGCTAAGGGGATTGATCAAAACCTCATCTTGGGGATTTCTAGCAAATTGACTCTCATCAAGGGAAAAAGGAAAAATATGTCTTGGAGAAAGAAGAGGAAGAGACACTTGAGCTTGATTAGCATAACTTGCAATTTGAGCATTGTTTTCATTGGAGATGATTTGTTGTTTTGTGGCTAAGATCTTCTTGATAGACCTATTTGACAAGGCCATTTTTGTTCTCTTGCTTCTAAAAGAACTTGGGTTTGATAGCTCATCATCTGGGGATTCATCATTCCTCAGTTTAGGTGCAATACTACCGTTAAAAGTTTCCATGTCTGATCACAAGAGTAAACAGAACAAAAAAGAGGTAAATTAATATCTTTCCAGCAAGATGAACAATTAGTGATCAATCAATAAAAGCGCACGTGCCTTCCGAAACTACATATATACAATATCAAACAAAGTATAACAAGAAATCCAAAAGAGAGTGACAATCTTAATATATGGTATACTTTTTTGTAATAAGAAACTAAAAACATGCTAGCCCACATGATGTGACCAACTGGTGATCATTCTAGTACACTTCAAACTAATTTAATGTATGGGAGCACAAGAATACAGAATAGATGCCAATTCTCATCTTAATTATATGTGAGCAACATTATTCATGCCATGTCTTTTGAAATTCACCTTTGCTAAGCTAAAATTAGACAACATCATGCTTCAATTCTGCCATGTTATATATATTCTAGTCATGCATCTATAATGCATTGTTATAACCTTCCTCACTTAACACCCAAGTGCAGATGAATCTCAGATACTACTACTACTATAGTAGTGTGTGTGAGTGTGCGCGCGTTTGTGTGTCTGTGTAAGAGACAGCGAATGCGCGTGTTGAGAGAAAGGGAGTTTGGGGAAGACTTTAAAGATATTATGGGGGTTGAGACACATAAAGGAAATGATGATGGCATGATGAGATATAAAGAGTGAAATATAAGAAACCAAGAATTGACTTAGAGGTAGACAAATTTGTTTCTCTCTGATGCTTGATGATGGAGAAGAGCCTCTAACAAATTCAAATCTGTCTTTTGAATATAAACTTGTGTAATTATATAATATATATCCCTTTCGTTGATTCTAAGTACTACTAGCTCTTTCCACTAAAATTGACGGCCAACATTTCTCCCCCTCTTCAATCCATGACTCTTGAACATTGTTTTGAGCCATGATGGGTGGGATGAGTTAGCCTAAATCATCTCCTACAACATGACATGATACGAAGATTACAAAATTGCCATGTAAACAATTCCTTTTTTCTTTTAGCCATGTGCATTGAAAAATAGAAACTCATTTGTCACTTTCAATAAGTTTGCAATAGGAGAGGAAACACATCTTGTATCAGGCTAGTTGCTCTCATGATCGGTAAAGCTGTGCATATGCATCCTCAGATTAATTTTTAATCCTCTACTTGTCACTTGAAAATTTCAGTTACTTGAAAAGATATTTTTGAGCATATCTTAAAAGGTATACGCACTTGAGCAACTTCTACAAGGTAGAATGTATCTTGTACCAGTCTATTTATTAACTAGTCCTTGTACACATACACATACGTATACATGTAAATAATTTTGCATAAAATTGTGCGCATGTAGGTGAAAAAATGGCTTTAGTCAAGAGGTTGGCACAAGCTTTCACTTTCAGCAGATGAGAATTCATCATCAGAGTAGGTAAATTACATAGTTGTAACATGTCAATTTGAAAGAGCCATTGACTTCTGGTGAAGTACTATTGTTCAGAGAGAGAGAGAGAGAGAGCGGTAACGAATTAAGAAAATAGACCATCATTATAGAAAATAGAGATCAAGAGAGAGAGAGAGAGGTAACAAAATAAGAAAATAGACCATCATTATAGAAAATAGAGATCATTTTTTATATACTCTTTATGCACTTGCATAAGAAAGTTAAGTGTAATTAACTATTCAACTAGCAGTTTCATGGCATGAATTAATGTCAGAAAACAGTAGGTTAGACATAAGTTGCGTAGCACAGCATGCTGCTTTCATGCATAACGAGCTAACCACATAAAATTCATCTCCAATATATTAGAATCAGAAGATAAATTAATCGAGGGTATCAAATGTTGTTACTCCTTTTGTTCCATGAAAAAGTTAGATTTAAAATAAAATTTGATCCACAAAAAATTATGATTGTATGAAATTAATTCTCATTATTATGCATCAATTTTAAAATTTTATCGTTACCATTTTCTTATTTTATCATTATTTTTATTTAATAAGAAATTTCAAGAAAAAGATTATTATTTAGATGTAAAATTTGACCAAATATGAATAATATTCATATATATAAAGAGTATGATGATGGTTTACGTTTTAGCAATAATTAAATTAAATAATAGTATAGCAGTTGACCAGATCAATTTTTAGTTTATATTCTGAAAGTCAGTTGGTCTTTCATAAGATTACATACTTTCTTCACAATTACTTTCTACCTAGCATGACTGCATGAGATGCTGAGATGCCGATGCTTGGGGAAAGTGACATGTCTATATTGAATAGACTTAGACTACCTTTGTTCATTGTATTCAAATGAATTTATAAATCGATGAGATCTGAATTTACTGATTGAATCAGTTTAAGTATTTATATCTGAATTTAAATATAAAATTTATTATTTTACTTTAAATTGATGTATTTTATTACTATATCAAAAGAATAAACGTCTCAATACATTCAATTTAATTTTAGTGGTTTACTGGATTAAGATAAATTTAAGCCCGTTAAAAATTAAATAGTATGCTAAATAAATAACCTGAATGATATAATATTTGAACACACGTTCAAATCTTAAGTTTATTAAAAAGTATTAAGAGCTAAACAAAAAATACTTAAACATAAAAATAAATATTACAAAAGAAAGTTTAATATTACAAATACAATATCCAATACTATTCTTTTTCGATGGGCTTACGATTGAATGCGAAAGCCCGGTTTGAACTGGCCAATTAAGGAGTCAACAAAGGACGAATACGAAAAGCCATGTGGATTGAGGGAGACTAATGGGATCATATTGTTTCATTAAAGCCCATTTATAAACTTTGATGGGCCATAATGTTATCTCAACATTTAAAGTTAGCCCAAATATGAGGGAGGAGCAGTAAAAAAGTTCACGAAATTCAAAAGAAAGTGGACTAGTAATTCAGTGTAAAGTAGAAAAGCATGTGATCCACAGCAATTTCTTCACTCACATTCACTGATTCACCCACCAAATATATGTGATCTTCTTCATCATCTCTCTCCCATTTTTTACCTGTGATTTCCTTCAATATTTACCATCTTATATCTTATATATATATATATATATATATATATACACACACATGTACGTATAAAAGTAGATGTATATGTACAACCATTCACTACATACAAATAGTTAAACAGAAATCATAACTATTATAATATATATAGAATGACAAAGGTTGTGAAATATTGGGCATGTTATTATGTTATGGTTGCGACTTTGGTGATTCTTCTCTTCTTAATAACTATGGCGCTGGCTAATTGGACACCCCACATTCACTCAAGTAAGCTACATCTCTTATTCCTAAATTAACAGTTAATTTTCAGTCTCAAATGTTATTATTTAGATCAATTCTTGTTCTAGTAATTTTGTGTATTAGGGTGAATTTTTTTAAAATTTTAATTTCGTTTAACTTTGGGGAAGTAGATCGACATATAGAAAGATTGTTTAGAATATTGCATAACTTATAGTTTAATCTGTTTTTTCACTGATGTGATTCCGTTTCTATCTTGATGTAACAAAAATTGGATGGATAAATTTCAAGAACGATAGAACACGGTCAAGTTTTGAATTCCAAGTTCAAGTCTCAAAACTTTGAGTTATGAAGTCCATTTCCACGTAGTAGTGCTACCACTTGAAATTTAGTTTGTTACTGTCAATGCTAATAGTACAAAACTTACTCCGACGCTTAGAATAACAAAACTAGTCCAAGTTAGAGTTAAAGACCACCTAGGCCAGAAATAGTCCAAGTTACACGAAAATTAGATGCTAAACGGTTAAAAACCACCTAACGCTCTAGACACTGAATTTACCAAATTAGCTAGGTGAGGACTTTTAGTACGATGGTTATAGTACTCATAAATGTATGATATGATGAACTACAAATTACTAAGATATATGAAAATGTTTGATAATGTACATTCAGATGATGATGGGAAAACGACGACGTTTAGAAGAAGAGGTGCAGATACATTTGACCAAGTGGCAGGTTCAAGGTTGCCAAATTGCTTGCATGCATGTGGTTCATGCACGCCGTGCCGACTGGTAATGGTGCACCTTGGCTGCTCATCATCGCTTGCGGAGGCTGAGACATGTCCCATGGCTTACAAATGCATGTGCAACAACAAATCTTATCCTGTTCCATAACTCTATCATATCTACTGCATGCTCCCTTTCTTAATTTGTTCCACAGCATATGCTCATTAATTGAGTTTTGTTCGGTACTGCAACACATTCTATCATAAAAATCGTAACAAAAGATATTTATCATTAAATTTATCTCAAGATTCACAACCCTCGAATCTTGAAATGAATTTAACAGTAAAGATCTAAAAGTTGTGATTTTTATTATAATATGTATTGCGATACCAAACATGCTGGTAGCAAATTTTCGAAGTTAGTTAGAGAGGAAGGTATAGAATTTTTTTTGTTCAAATGCAACGTCCCTCCGGTGACTATCTGTGAAGTTTGTTTTTAACGACATACCTCTAATTAATGCTCTAGTTCATGTATATGTATGATAAGAGTTGATCCTTTCAATATTGGTTATGTCTCAAGTAATTTCTCCATGTGATCGCAGGTTAGATCAATTGATACACTATATATATTTAAAGTTTGAGAATATGCTAGCTTATATTATTTTTCAATTCAAGGAGCAACTATCAAGTACCTCGTGCCCAACACGAATTTTGCGGGGATTTTTTTTTTAATTTATATAGATGAGATTTAATGATAGTTTGAACAATATAATTTCAGAAATGTCCTTTTGTAAGTTTTGTCGTAATGTGGTTTTTTTTTTAAAAACTTATGACAAAACTTTTGGATAATTTTATTTTTTTGACTTTAAAATTTTAAAATACGAAATATGCTTAATTATTTGTGTCTTCTGAATCTTTTAATTGTTTTTTGGCACTTCTGTATATAATTATTACTATATGTACGACTGTTAGAGTAATTTAAATGAGTTGGTTTCTAATGACTAAGTTATATTTGTTTTTCTTTTTTTTATTTTTTTTATTTTTGATGTTATACATTTCATCTGTTTCAAAAAAAAGAGTTACATTTAAAAAAAAATGTTTCAAAAAAGAGTTACATTTGAAAATTTTCTTTATTACTATGCTACAAATTAAAAAACTTTCAATTATAAACTTATAAATCTCGTCATAACTTAAGAATTTATAACAAATTTCATGAGAAAAATTTGTTATTTGAACATTTAATTTTTGGTCAAAAATACAAAATTAATAGTTGTTAAAAGTCTAAATGTTGTTATTCTTGTGAAATGAAGGGAGTACATGTTAGCTAGGTGTGAGGTCCTTTTGTTAAATAAATTTTATGAATATCTCAAATGGGACCAAACTATAGTAATATTTTTACGCCTAAAGTTTGTATGACATACTCCTGATATCTTATATGAACGGAATTTATCGATACAAATGGAAATATTGTGGTAAAAAATCTTTAAGTTTCTCGAGATAAATTGAAATCTTAAAAGTCACGTACATATATACATTTAACAAAACTTGATAAAGTTCATATTACTGAGTCGACCTACCTCTTTTTTTTCTTTATTTTTTAAAAAAAAAACCCTGACTCACTAAGTCACCTGTCAACTGGGGGTGTATGAAACATAAATTCTCAATTAATAGTTTTATATATTGATTGATTGATTTGAAAAAAAAAAAAAAAAAGAATTTGCACAGTTTTTGTTTGGTGTGAATATAATATATTGTTATGTGCTTACGTAGTGCAGATTTACGATCAATAACATCAGTTCTTTTGATAAACTTTATTTTAATAACTTTTTCTAAATAAATTTTCTTTACTCTAAAGCAGTATAGAATTTTTTAAAATTAATTATGAATATCATATTGTGTGTAATTTTTCTAATTAATTAAACGTATTATGTTACCTATGATTCATTGTATTGTCGGCGCTTATTGATTTAACTAAACTATATTCATCCATGACTGTTAAGTTCTTCAATGTATGTTGAAAATGGAAAAAACATTTTCATTCATAATTTTCAAAATATAAAATAATAGCAGTTTATTTATTAAATATAATTGGCAAACCCGCTCACCTTTAGAAAAGAAACAAAAAAAAAAAAAAAAAACCACCCTATAAATCACCAACTGATAGTGCATAAAATGGTGGTTATCAACCAAAAATATATGTTGATGGATTCATATATTGATCGTACTTGTAATTGTCCAAATTGTACTTTTTGATTTCGACAGATAGTCATTGTTAGAATACCAAAGTATATATGTTTTTTCGATTTCATTAATTAATTTCAACGAGATCATTTTTATTTTTACGAATGTAATGTAGTTTAATTTTAATTTACTCTAGAAGGTTTCGTGGTTTTTCTATTTTTGAAATTTGATTATATATTTGGCGTTCAAAATAAGTTGCGGAAAACAAATTGATTTGAAATGATTAATGTAGTGATCAGTCACAAGTTGAAAATTTGAACGAGCTGTGAAACAAAACACATAAGTACATAAACACATAAGTGTAATGGTTGTTTTTTTTTTTTACGAAGAATATTAAAGTATGGTAGCGGGGCAATATAATATATATTTGCATGCATATGCGGAAGTGGTAAGAAAGTGGAATAGAATATGTAGTCAACTAACGTCTTGGAAGGTTTATATTTTAAATGGTAGTGTTTCCAAATGTAGTCAAAAATATTCAAACTTTCCTGTTATGTTATTTATATCTACCGTCAAATCACACGGTTATTGTACGGAATATTTGCATGTTCAACATTCTCTATTTTGAATTTTTCTCTCTTCAAAATCAACTCTAAACTAATATCTACATTCCCTCGATTTGTGATAAAATTCAAATAAACATTCTTAATTCACACACATAATTAAGGACCATATATATATAAATATCAAGCACCACCAACATTTAGTATCAAACAAACCATCAATATATTTCTATTCTTTTTTCAAGATACTAAACACTAACATACATATACCTTGGGACCATAAAAAGATAGCTTGAGTAACAAGAGCAAGAAAAAAAAACACCAAAACTAGGTTTTAAAGAGCAAGTTTTTGCTAAAATCATGCACAAATCACCAGCCATGAAACTTTTGGTAGAACGCGAAATTTTAAGCCAAAAAATGAGAGCTCAAATGGCTAATAATTTTGTGAACTCATCGTCGCCTTTCTCAAACAAACTAGCAAAAAGTGGTGGAGGGTGTGATGTATTCATCAACCACAGAGGCGTCGACACGAAACGAACGGTGGCATCGTTGTTATATGATCATCTTTTTCGGCTAGGGATTCGTCCATTTTTGGATAACAAGAACATGAAGCCAGGAGACAAGTTGTTTGAGAAGATAAATAGTGGAATAATGGGGTGTAAGGTTGGTGTGTTGGTGTTTTCTCCTAGTTATTGTAAGTCATACTTTTGTCTACATGAACTTGCACTTATGATGGAGTTTAAGAAGAAGATTGTGCCTATATTTTGCGACGTGAAGCCGTCGGAGCTCCGGGTGGTGGACAAGGGAAGCTGTTCGGAAGGGGAGGTTGAGAGGTTTACCTGTGCTCTTGAACAGGCTAAGTATACTGTAGGGCTTGATTTTGACTCCTCAAAAGGGTAAGAAAAATCGAACCTTCGGTGATTACTATTTATGCACGCACACACACGCAACATCTATATCAACAGCAAAAGTAATAGGTTAATTTATTGCCGATGAGATCTATTGTAACAATGAGTGTTACAATCTATTTAACACGAGGTTATTATATGCTCAAGTGGTTAAAATACTCACTTATGACCTTGAGATTGTGAGATCAAATCTTATTAGAATAAAAAATGAGTGAGAAATTAAAAGTGGGCGAGAATTGTGTTAAGTTGATCATAAATTATTAGTAAGTAATTTGACAATTTAGCTAGCCTCTAATCCACCCTCATCATACCATGTAGACAAATTAATAAAAGGTCGATAAATTATTAGTGAGTAATTTGACAATTTAGCTAGCCCCTAATTTAAGTAATATAACATAGACGATAATGCCCGGTGTTATAGCAGATCCAACTTCGACTTAACCGTAGGATTTTAGTGTTACTTAGATACACACAAAGTGAGAGTTTCCTTTATTTTTATTTTTAATTTATTTATAATGACCGAAAAATACCATAAATAGTTATTTTATGCCCCATATCTTTAATATATAGAAGATAGATGTCTTCTACTAAGCTTAAGTCAAGAAGTCAAGCATTCTCGATAGGAACTAAAAAAAAAACAATTTGATTAAAATTCGCATTTTAATGTGGTAGATGTTTCAGGTATATTATTATCATAGACCTCCGGAACATAGATCGATATGATTTATAAAATTTAACATATAATTAAACCCGATTATAATTGCACAAAAATCTTATGCGTTATATTTTTCAAAATTTTGATAGGAACTGGTCGGATGTGGTGAATAATGCAGCAGATATTGTGGTGGAAAGGTTGTTTGAGATTGAGGAAGAAGAGCTGCTGCAGAATAATCAAATTATTCAACTTCCCAGTTATTGATCATACAATTAACTACATAACTAATTCACAATCTTTAATTTGCTAATTCAAATGTTTCTCTGATCATTTTTTAATCCAGTTCAATTGATTTCAAATAATACATGTAAATGTCTGTCAATTTTTGTCTTTTAAGGTTGATAGATCACATTTATACACTATGCTCAGATTTTCACTCTTGTTTTTTTTAAAATAAATAATTCTTTCAGTAAATTGTAATTTATTCTTTTCAACAATGCTGAATGAAATGCATATGCTGCATTGTGGTTTGTAGAAACTCATTATGTAATTCTGTGTAATAAATTGATCAAATGATGTTATTCTTTCTCAATTAATTGTTCTACTAATTATATAAATAAATATCTTATAAAAGATTACTGTATTAGACAATATTAATTATGATTTAATTAATATTAATTGTAATATATACTACAATGATATATTAATTTACATTTGCCAAAAATTATTAATAAAAAAAATGTTCAACACAATTACTTATTCAAATATATTTGGACCAAAAACAAACACTAAAAAATTAAACTGTGATAAAGGATCCCAAAGCCCGCTACACGGTAAGCCAATGCATCATTCAAAAAATGTCTTCTATAGCTATCCCTTTTAAATTAGAATGCCATAAATAAAATGAATTCTTCGTCTTATGAAAACCCCTCTTGTACCACAAATAAGCTCTATCCTCATTTTCTTTCTCGAAACAGATTATGAAAGTTTCAACAACTTTTTTTAAAATTTCTCCTTCTTCCACTTCTTCTTTATTCCAAAGCCTCAAAACCTCAAAACCAGTGGCGGAGCCAGGAATTATACTCAGCAGAGATGGATTTAATTTTTTTTTTTATTAACCATTACATTTAACTAATTATACTAGTCGAACAGTGCAAACTCTAAATCTTAATAAATTTTCATCGTTTATTTATGATGCGTCTTCTGTATTTATAAACCATATGTTTATAATGGTGAATAAATAAATTAGAATAAAAAAGAACTGTTTCCTCTATCAAAACATACGTCATTTCAACCGTCTCTAATGCATCTTTTATCTACTTGTTTTTATTTCCGTGATAATGGAATGCACGCATTAATAATCTATGATGATCTTAGTAAACAGGCGGTGTCCCCGCCTAATAAGTGGAACATTGTTCAGCGGTCCCGTCTACCAATGTCATTTCATGAAGATGGATTGCTTATTTGATATTTATTGCAACCTTCTTCTTGATTCCTCCTTTCTTTTTGTTTCTCATTTTCCCTTCAGCTTCCCATCTCTTAAAGTTTTCTGTGTCATCCCCCTTTTCTTTCAAAAGATATAATTAAAAGGGATCATCAGAAAATTCAAATTCTTCCAAATCATCTTTAGCAACTTTTTCTTGACAAAACCTGCCCTTATGATTGACTTCCACACTACAATTAGTATCCAATTTTTCAGGCATTTGTGAGGCTGACTCATGAGTCACAAAAATCTGTCTATCTGGCCCCTTCAATCCTGTGATTCTTTCTTCTGCCTGATCCATCAATGGAGTAGTATTCTATCTGGTAATTTCACTGAACTTTCTATTGAGCTCTCTTTCGGCCTCAATTCTTCCTCAAACAAAAATTTGAAGCTATCTTCGTCATATTTCAAGTAAATATTTAACTTCACTAATTGTCTCTATTCGCTCTGTAAGAATTAATAATTTTGCTTCCTTCATTTTTACCATTTCTTATGTTTAAGAATAAGTTTTCCAAACGACATTTCTTATGTCTCTATTCGCTCTTTGTGTATTTCATTTTTCGACTTGGCATTTCTTGAACAAAATAAAAATGCTTTCTTAAAATGCCACAAGCACTTGCTCGATAATTTCTTAATATTCATCATCTTGACACACAACCACAAAATAGTTACACCCCATATAACTACAACTTTGCAGATTCTTTTAACATCAGGCTTCATCTTCCTTCTAAATGCTACTAAAACACTCTGTGTGTTAAATAGCATTCCTAATTGTATGATTCAAAATCTCTTCTACTACTACTTTAGCCAATTATCTTGCACAACTACTTTCATCCATTACACAACTACTAATGATTCATTACTGATGTGTATAATTTCTGCAAGTGCACATATTCTTATAGTATCAATGCTCGTATAGGTCGATCCACAAAGATTAGAAAATTCTAATATTCTTGATATTTAACCCAGGCGAAATAGAAACATAATGATTGAGGAGATTGTATAATTAATCCTAATATAAATAAAACAATAAATATGATATGAATATTTTAAACGAAATAATTTAAACTAACTTAAACATAAATAAATTATAATTAGGAGAGACAGTAATAACGAAATAGAAAATTATTGTGACGTATATTGAAATATAAATCTGTAATAGAAGAAAAGACGAAATAATTGGTAATTGAATAGAATCAATAAGAAAAATAATGTATAGACGGCTGAAGGAAGAAAGTAGAAAAACGAATGAAAAAGTGTAAACTTGAATAAGAAAACTCAAAACTAAAAGAAAACTCTCTAAAAAAAATCTAACTCTCTTAGCCTCTAATTGTACAAGTATTTATAGGCCTAACTAGATACATTCCTAGAATATGAAAACTCTAAATTTTATCACTTGGAATGTATTTAGTTTCTTCTAACTCCATCTCTTGTACTCTTTTGATATCATCCAATCTCTATCACTTTATCACTTCAAGTAGTAGAGATTTATTCAACTTGTCAGGTTCATTCTTGAAAGAGTCTTAAATTCTTCAAATTGTATCTTGGGAAGTCCTATTTTCACATAACTCTTTTGTTAATTTAATTTCCTGCAAAATAAAATAAAAACAATAAATAATCTAATAATAATAATAAATTGAGCATAATTAAGGTGGTAAAAAATATATAAATTATGGACTTATCAAATTCCCCTACACTTATCTTTTGCTCGTCCTCGAGTAAAATAAAAATAAATGGAAAGAAAAGAAGTAACAAATTCTAAAATACTCCATTTTCGTAGGAAAACGGTTACACTTAGCATGTGCAACAAGCCGTTAAACCTCTATGTTATCCATAGTGGACGAGTTGTGTCTCGTGAGGGCTTGCAGTGAATATACCCACAAAATTCATCAAAACTCATCATCGTCATGAAACAATTACTTAAATTAATTTAGATAACTATGACACACAATAAATTAAATAATTGAAGGACACAAAATAAACAACTCTCAATTTTTAACAAATATGCAATTTATATCAGTTAAATACACATAGCAAATCAACAAGAGTTAGAAAAATAACTTCTCCACTCAATCAATATCCCATACTACCTTTATAAAGAATCAAGAAGTGGTCTTGTGCATTAAGTGTTTTGTGTACCGGCTTAAAAACATATTGACTCTAAATTAGACACTTTATCTTCCTCGAATTAGTTGCATCTTATTTCTCGTATATCATCCTAAATATCTTCAGCCTAAAGGAATGCAATCAAAATGACCAAAAAAAAACTTACGCACACCAAGAATAGAATCTCACTGCATTTTTTTTTTCATATTTTCTTTTTTTTTTCTTCTTTTTTTTCAAGCTCGTGCAACGTCTGGTTTATTGCTTTCTATGTTACCCATGTAGCGAGCTTTTGAACCAACGACTCCCAGACCCACTAGGGACCTTAGGGCGCTAGGTGTAAAGACAATCCTCTAGGGCCTACTTGCTCGAGTAACAAAGGCTACAACCGAGATTTAGAGCTTTCAACAATTTTTCTTCTTCTTTTTTTTTTTCTTTTTTTTTTCTATTGCAATTTTTCCTACTCAATATTGAAGCACAATTTAGCAACACACACAAAGAACAGAGAGAAAAGAATAAAAGTAAGGTCATCTCTCAGCTACTCCCGACGCAAGAAGACACAAAGTCATAAATAAGATCAATTACATAAATTAAGTCCGTTTTAGTAATCTCAATGATTTAAGTCGGTGAATAAGTGAGTAAGATCACAAAAAGATTAATTAAAAGGAACTAAGGACAAATATCAAGATTTGAAGTTCTCAACCTAACAAAAGTGACTCAACTATGTAATATAAACTAAACATAATTACACACAAGCTAACAATGAGAGTTATCCATTTCACACACTTCAAAAATAAAATTTATTACTGTCATAATTCTCTAAGAAACTTAAAATAATAATTCATGACTCATAATTTTGTTTTGTTTTTTTATTTTTTATTTTGATAACTAATAAAAGAAACACAAACGAATAACAAATGTAAAGTATATAACAAATAAAGAAATGACCAAAATCCTCCCCCACACTTAAGTCATGCATTGTCCTCAATGAACACAATTAAAACTCACATTCAAGAAAGCAAATTGATAAAAATAAGTTAAGATTGACTTCCCTGAAAAGTGAGCGTGTGAAGAAGTGTTGCTGCAAAATCGGACAGTAGGGTTGTATGAAAGTTAATCTCATTGCATTAATATTATCCATCAAAATTCGAAACAACTTCTCATCATGTAGAGGCTTTAGTTTGTTGGAGATAATCTTTAATAGCGTTCCTCCTCCACCGAAAAATAAATACTTGAGATGATCTGGCAACTTTTCAGGGAAGATTTCTGAGGTGCCTAGAAAGGCATATTTCAGATTATCAGAAAGAGGTTTGAGTTCTAACTTGGGTGAACTCTTCTCAATGGGCGCAAATTCACGTTCAAGAGGTTGGCCAACTGTATTGGACATTAAAGTCGTAGACTCTGATAATTCATTGATCTCATTGACATATTTATTTTCATCAAAATTTTGACCAAAATGAGTTAGACAAAAATCAAGAACTTCATCATCACACATGACATTACTAGGCAAATATTGAATCAAATTGACTTCCTCTAGCGGTTTATCAGTATAATCCCTAGGTTGTTTCCCTAATTTGAAGATGTCAAGGTCAATTGTCATATCACCAAAGGAAAGTTTCATTAATCCATTTCTACAATTAATTAAAGCATTAGAAGTTGCTAGAAATGGTCTTCCTAAAATGACAGGAATTTGACTATTTGGATTAAGAACAGGTTGAGTCTCTAAAACAATAAAATCAACAGGAAAAATGAATTCACCAACCTTGATGAGAACATCCTCTACAACCCCCTTGGGTACTTTGATAGAACGATCAGCTAATTAGAGTGTGACACTTGTCTTTTTCAACTCCCCTAAACCAAGATTTTGGTACACAGAAAACGGTAAAAGATTGACACTAGCTCCTAAATCAAGTAAAGCTTTTTCAATGAAAGTGTCACCAATTATACATGAAACTGTAGGACATCCGGGATCCTTATATTTCATAGGGACTTGACTTGAAAGAATTGAACTAACTTGAGCAGTTAGAAAAGCCTTCTTAGGAACATTAGTGGTTCTTTTATGAGTACATAAATCTTTCAAACACTTAGCATAAGAGGGAATTTTTTGAATAACATCTAGAAGAGGAATGTTTATTTTTACTTGCTTAAATACTTCTAGAATTTTATCCAAATTAGCTGACTGCTTGTTAGAAATAAGTCTAGATGGAAATGGGGCTTTTGGCTTGAAGTCTTTTTCACTAGACTTAGATTCAACTATCTTGGGCTCAACAATTTGTGATACAGGCCCTTCTGGCTCAGGAGAAATGAGTTTCTCCAATTGAATAGATTCTAAACTCGATGGACTAGACTTAACATTCAAAATTTTCTCTTCCTCAGTATCAAGTCCAGCATGATTGTTAAAAAGTTTACCATATCTCAAGGTGATTATGGAATTTACTTGATTAGTAGAATTACTATCTAAAGTATTAACTTGAGGAGATCTCTGGTTAGAGTTTAAAAACTTGGGATTATCCTCTGGCTGACTAGGAAATCTATTCTTTTCTCTCTCACTAACAATAGTTGCTAACTGACTCATTTGTACCTCTAATCGAGAGATGGCTTGGGCATTTGCAGTTAACAATTGCCGATCTTGAGTCATATTATGCATAAAATTTTCTTGAGATTTCACTAGTGCTTCAACATTTTTCTCTAGACCACTTAGTCTCTTATCATTGACACTAGGAAAACTTGGGGGAAACTGTGGTTGAGGTATAGAATTGGCATTAGGAAGTGGAGCAAAATTAGGCTTTGGATAACTAGTGAGCGGTGCACTAACTTGAGGTAGATTACTACTTTGATACGAAGGGCCTTGATTCCAAGAAAAATTGGGGTGATTTCTCCAACCAGGATTATAAGTGGGAGCATACGGGTCATTCCTAAGCCTTTGAAACATTGCATTTACTTGTTCAAACTCATCGGCTTGGGAAACGACTCTAGAACACTCTTCTATCACATGGCCAGGTGAATTACACTTAAGACACATGGGTGTCGAAAGTTGGTGTACCCCTGATGGGCTTTTAGTCTCTAGCACCTCAAGTCTTTTAAGCATACTCGCTAATTTAGCCTCGGTTGCAACGGAATTTTCAACTACATGTATACCCCTAGATGACCTAGGCCTTTCATTATCCCCTGTTGTTTCCCATTGCATACTTTTTTCGGCTAAATCCTCTAAAAATTGCCAAGCTTGTTCATCACTTTTAGCCATAAATTCACCTTGACACATGGATTCAACCATGGTTCTAGTTTGATAATCTAAGCCTTCATAAACAATTTGACAAAGTCTCCATTTTTCAATTCCATGGTGTGGACACTGGGACAACAAATTTTTAAATCTTTCAAAATATTTCCAAAAAGACTCTTTTTCATATTGAGAAAATTGATTAATTTCAGTCCTTATTTTGGCAGTTTTGTGATTTGGAAAATATTTCTTGAGAAAAACAATAACAAACTCGTCCTATGTTTTGATAGATTTGTTAGGAAGACTATATAACCATTTCTTGGCATTATCTTTTAAAGCAAAAGTGATGAATCTAAGCCTAACTGAATCCTCACTCAACTGTTGAATTTTCATTAAAGCACAAACTTCCTCAAACTCTTGTATAAACATGTATGGATCCTCTTCACCAGTGAACCTAGGTAACATACTTACAAAATGTGGTTTAAGTTCGAAATTATTACCATTGGGTTCTGGTAGGACAATACATGTGGGTTGGGCTGATCGGGCCGAATAGCAACGATCCTTAAGGGCTATGTTTGGATGAATTTGACCCGCCATTTTTAATTCAATTGACTCTTTTAGAAGTGCAACTTCAAAATCAAGTTTTCTCACAAGTCTTTTAGATTTTTTATCCCTAACCTAAATTGATTGTTGCATACACCAACCAAATGGGCAAATAGTCAAGTAAGCATAAAAATAAAAATAAATAAATATTTCCTAAATTTATGAAAATCCTAAAATTCTAACTCCTAACTTGTTAAGATAAGCTAAAAGGTCCAACCAAATTCAAAATTATTCAAACCAATTGGCCAGGTCAGCACGTGGGAGTCTCTCCTTGAAAATCAAGGTGACTAATTAAATAACCACTATTCCCAAAGCAAATAGCCTCAAGAACGCCTTCCTAGACACCAATTACTTGGCCAGGTAAGCAATAGCTTGCCTAGACACCAATAGTAAGAATAACTAAAAATTTAGAACTCCCTTTAGACTACCTCAATATGTGATTTAGTGATTTTTTTTTTGGGTTTAATAATGCACACATAAACAAGCACGTAATATATAAAAGCAGTAAACAATTAATATGCTTAACTACGTGTTCTACAACTAAAGAAAAGAAAGAATGGTACGTACCTTAAATCCTCCAGCACTCGCCAATATTTATTAATAAATAAATAAATAAATGCTACTAAAAAAAAATAATAAACCTAGTGTTTTGTGCCTAAGTGAGCATGAAAAATACATGAATGCACACATAATATCTAACAAAAAAAAATGACAGTTTCTTTTTTTTTTTTTAATTTTTCACTTTTTTTATATTTTTTATATTTTATATTGTGAGAAAAGAGAAAGAAAAAAAATTGGGTACCTCGGTGACTTAACACTAATGATCAAAATAACTTGGTGCGCCAGAATTACGATCTAACGTCCTTTTTGCACTGATTCGTCACAAGTTTTAAGATCAAGAGTATTAAGTCCGCAATTTCAATATTAACGACCAATTTGTTTCCTGCAATCACAATATAGAACGAATTAATAAATATAAACATATATAATTAATAAACTAAATCGAAGAATTAACATCAAGAATTTAAAATTAATCTTAATCCTCGGCAACGGCGCCAAAAACTTGACGTGTATAATTTCTGCAAGTGCACAGATCCTTGTAGTATCAATACTCGTACAGGTCGATCCACAGAAATTAGAAAATTCTAATATTCTTGATATTTAACCCAGGCGAAATAGAAACGTAATGATTGAGGAGATTGTATAATTAATCCTAATATAAATAAAACAATAAATATGATATGAATATTTTAAACGAAATAATTTAAACTAACTTAAACATAAATAAATTATAATTAGGAGAGACAGTAATAACGAAATAGAAAATTATTGTGACGTATATTGAAATATAAAGCTATAATAGAAGAAAGATGAAATAATTGGTAATTGAATAGAAGCAATAAGAAAAATAATGTATAGACGACTGAAGGAAGAAAGTAGAAAAACGAAAGAAAAAGTGTAAACTTGAATAGGAAAACTCAAAACTAAAAGAAAACTCTCTTAGCCTCTAATTGTACAAGTATTTATAGGCCTAACTAGATACATTCCTAGAATATGAAAACTCTAAATTTTATCACTTGGAATGTATTTAGTTTCTTCCAACTCCATCTCTTGTACTCTTTTGATATCATCCAATCTCTATCACTTTATCACTTCAAGTAGTAGAGATTTCTTCAACTTGTCAGGTTCATTCTTGAAAGAGTCTTAAATTCTTCAAATTGTATCTTGGGAAGTCCTATTTTCACATAACTCTTTTGTTAATTTAATTTCCTGCAAAATAAAATAAAAACAATAAGTAATCTAATAATAATAATAAATTGAGCATAATTAAGGTGGTAAAAATATATAAATTATGGACATATCAATTACCCAATCTGTGAACCTTAATCGAGTCAAAACTTCAGACTTTGTTACTGTCCATTCTTATATTAGTGCAGAAACATGCAATCTTTCCAGTATGGGAAACTTAATTGATGAATGTTTTATGCTAGAGTCTTTCTTTGGTAGCGTATCATTTAATCAAGTGTCTCGTGAACCAACATATTATCTCATTACTTAGCTAAGATGGCCTTCAATTTTCTTGGATTTCATTTTTGGATATAGAAGATTCTTCATCGGCTCTATCACATGTGTTAGGTCCCAAAGGGTAAAAATACTAGAAGGGAGGGGTTGAATAGTGTTTTTCAAAAATTAAGTCTTACTTAGAAAACTTTACTAAATTAAAAATTTTCTTACTTATAAAAAGGTTTCTTATGATTTTCAAAGAATTTAGCAG
>CM025783.1:53864185-53954398 GCA_014636745.2 Centella asiatica
TTCTTACTTATAAAAAGGTTTCTTATGATTTTCAAAGAATTTAGCAGCGGAATTATTTTAAGCAAGGAACCCCTTAGATTTTATATCAAAAGTTAATGGCTTGAAGTAGCAAAAATAGTAAGTCTTTGCTGAACAAGTTCAGCAGGACTAAAGCAAAGCACAGCAAAGCAAGGAAGCAATATAAAAGATAAGCAGGAGAAGAGATAGAATTTTTATAGTGGTTCGGAATAATCCTACTCCACTCTTCTTCTCTTTTACTTGAGAAGGCTATCACTATAATTTGTTCACACAGAACAATCAGCAAGAGGACACTTAGTCCAATTTACAATGGGTCACTTAGACCACTTTAGCAGGACACTTAGTCCAATTGTCACACAGACACTAAGAAGATTTCAGAAAATCTTGCTTACTATCTTCAAGTAGAAGGCTCCTTGGTTGAGCAGATAGATAGCACTTGTTCAAGCTTTATGATGTCTTGCTGTAGTCTTTAAGATGTCAGAGAGTTTTGTTCAGGAGGTAGTTGGTTCATTGGTTAGTCATAAATGATATTTATGACATCTATTTATACTCCTCCAAAGAATCTATCCGTTGGAAATTTGAAATAGATCCGTTGGAGTGTACTATCTTTGATGTGACTTGTACCTTTTCAGCAGTCCTTGCTTAGTTCAAAAAGTTAGCCGTTTTTCTGTCTTCTAGTGCCCTTCAGAAGAGTTTCCTAGAAGTTGACTAAGCAGGGAATAAGATAGCTTCTCTGACAATCTTCACTTTGATAAGCAAAGGATCTTTCTTACTAAAGTCCTTTCTTATTTCCATTCTAAGCAGGACTATACTTGGAAAATTCTTCGTCTTCAGAATCCTTCATAGCAGGCTTATCAATAGACTTCAATGGTGATCAAAGGTCCTTGCTTAACTACAAATTATATCCACCTAACATGTTGGATATTTTTCTAAGTCCTTTTACATTGTCTAAGTAAGGACTATATTACATCATCAATTCTTATATATCAAACACATAATGAAAGTTTAAGCAAAGATAATATAAGCAGGGGTGCAACAACAACATGTAATTCGAATCTTTTCAATTAATAGATTTCCCCTCTGATTTTGAGCTTTAACATTAAAAAAAAAAAAAAAAATCTCCTGTTTGGCAACGTGCAGTCACAACTTCTTTTTTATGTATTAAATTATACACTATTAAAATTTACAATTTTTAAAATTTAAGTCGAAATAAACGGAGTAATAATATACGATAAACAATAACATTGTGATGTATGAAAGCTACCCAACAATTTAGGTCATCCGCACCAGTTTTTCTCAAACATATATAAATTTTGTATTTATCTCATTTACATCAGATTCTCTAAAATATAACATATCATAATAAAATAACAATATTTTATATTTTTATTATTTACAATTGTTAATTATTTAATTAAGAGACAATATGTTATCATACCTTAATATGTGTGTGTGTGTGTGTGTGACGACCCCAATTTTCGGCTCTAAGTTAGAGTTGTCAGTTTGTTATCAAGTGCGACGACTCTGGCTTTGACACCTTTAACAGTTAGTCCTACCGATACATTTTCTTTCTCGCGTTTAACTGAAAGAGAATCAAAACAAGTATAAGTAATAAATGCTCAGCAAGTAATGTACCATAAGACAAGTGAGAAGGATAAAAGTTCTGTAGCTACTTTAAGTAACTCATTTCATAGTGACATAGAAGATATGAATAAACTAACGAATTCAAATAAGTGGATTCCCGATGTAGATGAGGTGAATTCATATTCTCAAATGAGAAAAAAATTAGCAATTAATGCCTCTGAATAAAATTTCACAAAAACATCTGACGTCTTTCAATCCATGACTTATTAGACCACTTTAACTCTGTTCAGCACTAGGATTTACTAGGAGTACTTTTTACCATTTGACGATAGTATACCAAGGCTATCTCAATATGTTTTGCGGTGTACACACGTATGACACTTAAAGTAGACATAATTCCATTTACAGGGCTTGTTAGAATAGAATAAACTATTCTCAATTCCAGGGTATTCCTTCATCAGTTTATATAGTGGATTAATCTTGACACCTCAGTAAGGGTCTTTGTATAAAAAAATGGATGATTTCATAAGAATGCAAAAGTACAGTATTGTAAGAGTTAAACTGAATCAAATAACTCAATATATCATGTATTGTCATGAAACAAATAGGATGCTTACAACTAGATACAAGTAGTCAAACATTTAACAATAAAATCTTTGCTCAAGTTGAATAAATAACTTTTATCCTCTATCAGTACGTATACGAAACAATTACATATACATAAAAAAAAAGTTTTAAGCATTTGCATATAACATGTGGTTATGCAGATAGAATAAATTGATCATGCATTTAATTACAATAAACATCAAATTTCATCTATGCTTGCAAAAATAGTTGTGCTATATGTTGACAGAATAATAAATATATTATTTGCCTTGATTAGGGTGATAACTTATATTTGGTTCAAGTGTCTCTGCGAGATATGTTTTTGATCAATAAATGATCAAAAGGTTAGAATTATAGCTATCTTTAAGGCAATAAGACTATTATGTAATGTTTAGCAGATTGTGTATTATATAATTTATCAAGAGTGTCTCATTTTAATTGTTATGTATTCCTATATTGGGGAATGTTTGAATTCAGGCTGTTCAACTTAAAACAACAAGGTGTTCACTTTTTATCAACTAGTGCGCAGTAACTGTAAATGTCAATAGTTACTACATAATTTCTCATTTGAATTAAATAAAACTTTTTAGTTTATGACTGTCACCCTTGAATGCATCTGATGGTGATGCATATATTTGAAATTGTTAGATTTGTTATTGTACAATAGCTACTGTTGTGTTTTATAACATCAGTAGAATGATTTTTAAAAAGTGAATTTTCTTCAAGTACTATTATCATTTGATGAGTTATTTGTTTATCAGTGAATAATAATTAGTTTCAGTGGATATTGTGCATCAATGGTTACTGTACATAGGGGTCGCAATTTTCGACACGACACGATAACTCGACATAAACACGATACGCTTAGGGAAGTTTGGGTCATAAACAGGTCAACTTGTTTAAGATACAACTAAAATAACCAGTGGACAAATTAACCCGTCAAAACTCATTTATGACCCATTTAACCCAATTATCAAAATAAGAATATTTAAACATTTTATTAAAGTAATCAAGTTATATTTTTATCGTTTCTTTTAAATTAACTAATTAAGTATACATTATAACTTTGAATTAGACTAAATGTCATCGATTAGTTGTTGATTAGCATATACGAATTTGTGAATCATATTCACTAAGTATATATTGACTTAGTAAGTCATATATACTTAACGTTCTTATTTATTATTCTAAAAAATCTAAACTCATCTTGTAACATTAGTTATTGGTAAATATATATAAAGTAATAATTTTTTCTATATATACATTAAGTTAATATATATATCAAACATATAAGATGAGTTTAGATTGTAATTAAAACTAACTTATATAATTTTTAATGAATAAAAATATACTAATATAATAATAACTAATAATTATATATATTGATATATATTATAAATCATATTTTAATATATTATAAAATATTATATTGATATATATATATATATATATATATATATAATAAATTAATATAATATTAAAATATATGTATAATATAATAATTTAATATTAATATCAGTTTAATACATTATAATATATTAATATATTTTATATAATATACTATATACATCACATTTATATATAATAATTATAATATAATATAATACATATTGTAATTGTATAGACATTAATATTTTGTATTATTGTATTAACTAATCACTATAATATATGGTGTTAATGAATTTAAATATAAATAAAATATAACTTTTATATTAAATTAATATATAATATTTTAATACAAACGATATATATATATATATATATATATATATATATATATATATATATATATATATATATATATATATATATATATATTGATATATTTAGTAAAAGTATGATTAGAGAATAATATAAATATGATGAAATAATATTATAGTTTTGATGAATATAAATAACGATACTATAGATTTAAGGATATCTTGTTCATAATCATCAAACTAACTTTAAAATAATAGAAATATTAGTGCAACTCTTTTTTTCTTCACTTTTTATTAAAATGGAATACCGATATAATTTAATCTTTTTAATTTTTCATCAAAACCCTCTAAATATAAAGAATATAATTAAATTTAGGAAAACGCTTCCGGTGCTCTCAGTTGTAACCACCATTCCTTCATCTGATGATGTAATCAATTAATCATCAATTATTAATTTTGAACGGCAAAAAATGTAATTAAGGTCTTTGATAAGTAAGTATAATCGATGAATTCCTTGATCTTCTGCTAAGAAAGATTGAATTCCTCGTTTACGATGGATTTCGGCTACATCTATATCTTTCTGTGTATATAAAAAATTAAAAAGAAATTTTATTCAAAATTTCTTAAATAAATGTCTAAATTAATTTTATCATTATCCCAACTCAATTTAATATTCAATAAAATCGATCATGAACGAATTAGAAAAAAGTCAAATTAAAATCTTATCCCTAAAATTTTTCCAATTTTATTTTAATTTAATTCAAAATCACTTATCAATTATCCTATTAAAATTTTATTTGTAATCAACTACAATTCTTATATAATAAACCAATTTATGTAGAGTTTTAAAATACTTAACTTTTTACTGTAATAACATTTTATTAAAATATGTACTAAAATATATAATTAAGAGAAAATATGTAAAAAAATTTATTAAACATACATTCAAATAATGTAAAAATACTTATAAAAATTTGAAAAAGAAAAAACTAACTAAATCGACAAGTCAAAAATTATTACTATTTACAATAATTAGAAATATACATATTAATTTAATTTTTAAAATTAATTTATACAAATATAAAAAATAAAACTCGTGCGACATTTGTCTGGGTAGTATATATAAAAGGCAAACCAAGGAAAAATTGAGAAGCAAATCAATTGATTGTATATGTATTTATTATATGCTAAATTACAATTTGCATCCTCAATTTTTCCTCAATTTTTCTTTGTTGTCTTAAGTTATACCCTAACTTATAAAAGATGTTATTTAGTACTCCATGTTTCTTATTTTTTTTCATATATTCACCCCAAAATATTCAGTTGGTCAAAATCACCGTTAACTTAGTCAATTATACTATGTTAAAAAAAATTGTTTTTGTAATATCTAGAAAATAGATTTGACAATTTTATATTATTCCATCGGATACCAAAAAAAAGAGTAATATTTACAAAAATAAAATAAAATTATGATAATGTTATATAGTGGTAAAACAATAGTTTTGATTAGATTAAGGAGATAGCACGTTGTTAGAGATAAATGATGATGATGATTACGTAATAAATTGTGCAACTGTAAATACTTGAGGTATTTTATAAATATTAAGATCAGCACAAGTTTTGCACCCACTGATGATACACTTATTCATCAGTGGATGGTTAATAACTTCATAAGGCAAGTCAGAAAACAGAAACATTTAAAGAACTTGACAAAGTGAAGAAGAATGTCTGATACTACTTGTAAACAGTCAAAGTATCCCGCACATCAGAAATTCTAATCAAAGTTACGTTGATTAAGTTCCATCAGCGGGAACCCATCAGGGGGAACTCATCAGGGTATGATGAAGGTAGACCAACCCGTCAGGGAAACACTTCAAGACATGTCAGTGTTAGACCAACCCATCAGGGTAAACCGTCAGGGGGAATGACCAACATGACATCAGTGGAAGCCATCAGTGTATGCCGTCAGTCATAACCATCAGGATCAAGAAGCACTGAGTAAAACTCAAGTGAAGGTTGAAGCCTTGATCCAGTCAATAAGCATCAGGGGATCCAGAAGCACTGATCAAAGTCCGTCAGGGCTGGCAGTCAGTGGATCGTTGTGACAGCATGCACCCGTCATCAGTACTTACACGAAAATCAACGTAACGTGTTATAGAAGCAAGGAATATCAACTGGAAAGATATTTCTTGAAGTTTGTTTTTGATCCAATGAGAACTCTCTCGCATTAAATGCCCAAAGATCAGGGGAAGAAAAAGAAGTAACAAAACATGTAGCAGTCTGACACATAAATTTTCGATGTGACATACTTGCGGCTAAGTTGAGAAAAGCAGCACGTCCCAAGCACGTGATTTCATCCCACTGATTTAACATATAAGCAACGGAGTTCTCATAACAGACATACATTTTTTTGAATCCATACAACAGATCAAACAAACAAAGAAGCACACAACACTAGGAAGCTCTGTAATATATTTCTTGAGAGATTTATTTTTCAGAGAAAAGTTTTTGTAGCTAGTGAGTGTGAGAAGCTGTGAATTTTATTTACAGAATTTGTAGCTGTAAATCACATTTGTGATTATACAGATTTTCAGAAAAACCCCAAGTTTTAATATAACTATTTTAACTTGAATCTGTGTGTTTATTTCTCATAGTTTTTCTGTTTATTTCAACTGTTTTCCAGTAAGCACTTTTAAGTTTAAAAGAGCGAAAAGTTTCAAGTGTTTGTATTCATCCCCCTCTTCTACAAACACTTGTGCTTATATTGCACTAACAATTGGTATTAGAGCCTCTTAGCAGATTTCACTTGCTAAAAACGATCATTATCTATGGCCAACAAAGCTGGAAACAGTAAAGTCCCCATGTTGGAATGGGGAAAATACTTCTTCTGGAGACAAAGAATGATAGTTCATCTTAGAGCTATTGATGATGAATATTTATAGATTCTAGAAGAAGGACCTCACGTTCCTAAGAAGCTCATTCCTATAGAAGTCGTTAATGGAGTCAGTATTCCTGAAAAGTTTGTCCCAAAGACAACTAACGAAATGACGATAGAGGAAAGAGAAAAGGTGAAAAAGGATCTTAAAGTTACTGGGATCCTGTATAATGGTTTAGACGATGATATGCTGAATAGCATCATGAATCTTACCACGTCTAAATCTATATGGGATACCATACAAATCCTTTGTGATGGTACTGAGGAAGTGAGGGAAAATAAATTGCAGCTGTTGACACAACAATATGAGTGGTTCACGATGAAGAATGGTGAAACACTCACTGAAATGTTCGACAGATTTAACAGGTTGGTAAATGACCTAAGATTATATGAGAAGGCATATTCTAACAAGGATGTGAATAGAAAGTTCATGAGAGCCCTTCCCATATCATGGGATCCTAAGACAACAGCCATCAGGGAATCCAAGGACATGAATCTTCTAGACTTGGATAGGCTTTATGGCACCCTATATGAACTTGAGGTTCAACAAAGATCTGAAATGTCAGGGGATGCCAGAAAGCTTAAATCTGTAGCCTTGATGGCTGTCACGAAGGACAAACAAGAAGCAAGGCCAAGTGTCTTGATGAAGCAGCAACTAGAAGATGCTGACATAGAAGGGGACAAAGAAGCTGACTTCAAGGAGGAAGAATATACTCCGGAAGAGTTAGAGGAGCTGGATGAAACCATGGCCTTTCTTGCAAAAAGGTTCTCCAAGCTGAAATTCCAAAAGCCTTCGGGATCTAAAAGATTTTCAGCAAAGAAACTCAGTAGCACAAAAAACTTTATTGACAAATCAAGAATAAAGTGCTACAAATGCAATGAGTTGGGCCACTTTGCAAATGAGTGTCGCAAGGCCACAAAAGATGGTGAATCCAGAAACAAAGAAGCTGTTGTGGACTACAAGAAGAAATACTTTGACCTTCTTAATGCAAACAAGAAGGGAAAAACATATATAGCAGAGGGAAAAGACTGAGCTGACTCTGATGAAGAAGAAAATGAAGAATGTCAACCTAGCCCTGATGGCCTCATCCACTGACAGTAGCAGCTCACAGGGAAAGGTCAAAAGCAGTCAAATCTGGTTTCTAGATAGTGGCTGCTCAAGGCACATGACAGGAAACAAAGCCCTGCTCACAGAATTCCAAGAAAAGGCTGGTCCAGTAATTTCATTTGGTGATAACAGCTAAGGACTAACTCTTGGTTATGGCAAAGCAGCAAATGGGAATGTCTCATTTGAAAATGTAGCACTGGTTGATGGGCTCAAGCATAATTTGCTAAGCATAAGTCAACTAAGTGACAAAGGATTCATCACTTCCTTCAAAGGAGATCAGTGCCTAATCTCAAATGAAAGTGATGGGAAGCTGGTTTTGTTAGGGATAAGAAAAGGAGATCTCTATGTTGCTGATTTTAATTCAGTAAATGGAGAATCATGTTTCTACAGCAAGGCATCTCCTGATGAAAGCAGGCTATGGAACAAGAAGCTCTCTCACCTGAACTTTAGGTCAATTAATGATCTAGTGAAGAGAGAGTTGGTAACTGGACTACCCCAAATGGAGTTTATCCAAGAAGGATTATGTTCAGCATGTCAACAAGGGAAGCAAAGGAAATCATCCTTTGTCAGCAAGGAAACCACCATGATCAAAGATCCAATTCAATTATTACATATGGATCTCTTTGGCCCTGTCAACATTATGTCAGTGTCAAAGAAAAGATTTGCAATGGTCATTGTGGATGACTACACCAGATACACTTAGGTAAAGTTTCAGAATGCTAAATCAGAAGTATCTCAACAAATTATTGACCATATCAAGAAGGTGGAAACAGAATCAGGGTCAGTGGTTAGAATGTTGAGAACAGATAATGGAACTGAATTCAAGAATGCAGCTGTTGAGGGATTTTGTGTGGAGAAAGGCATAAATCATACATTTTCTGCTCCAAGGACTCCTCAACAAAATGGTGTAGTGGAAAGGAAAAATAGAACCCTGATAGAAGCTGCTAGGTCAATGCTAGCAGAGGCAAAGAGTCCCACCTATTTTTGGGCTGAAGCAATTTCCACTGCATGCTTTACTCAGAATAGATCACTAATCAACAAGGCTCACAACAAGACAACATATGAGCTAATGACAGGGAGAAAGCCAAGTATCAAGTTCCTCTATGTTTTTGGATGCAAATGTTTTGTTCTGAGGAATTTTGGTGAGAACTTAGGAAAATTTGATACAAAAGCTAATGAAACAATTTTCCTAGGTTATTCTCTGTCATCCAAGGCCTTCAGGGTTTACAACAAAAGACTTCAAGTGGTGATGGAGTCTATAAATGTAGCTTTTGATGATCAAGAAATTTCTGGGCTTGAAGACCCTGGTTTTCATGAAGAACTCAGGTTTGAAAATGAAGATGATATTGATTATCAAGAGAATGAAGCCGATGAGTGCAGACAAATGGAGAATTTATCCATTCCTGATGTCAATCCAAACAATGTAGAACCCCCTTCAGCAGATAGAGTTAATTTCCTGGACAACAGATCAGGGGATACTTCATCAGGGGATCATTCATTAGGACATGCACCATCAAGGGATAACTTGAACCTTGAATTATCCACTAATTCAGGGGGAGAGTTTTCAGAAGCTGGGAGCACAAGATTAGGGGGAGGAGATGATAGTCAAGCAAGTTCATCAAGACACATCTCTAATTCCAAATGGGCCAGAAGTCACACAACAGATCTGATTATTGGTGATCCAAGAAAAAGAGTGCAGACTAGGAAAGCAACATCTAATGAATGCCTATATGAGTGCTTTCTTTCTCAAATTGAGCCAAAGAAGTTTGAAGAAGCTGTTCAAAATGCAGACTGGATCTTGGCAATGCAGGAAGAGCTAAATCAATTTGAAAGGAATCAAGTATGGAAGCTTGTACCTAAGCCCAAAGATAGGATCATAATAGGTACTAAGTGGGTATTCAGAAATAAGATGGATGAAGCTGGCATTGTTGTAAGAAACAAAACAAGACTGGTTGCAAAAGGATATCTTTAAGAAGAATGGATTGACTTTGATGAGACCTTTGCACCAGTAGCCAGACTTGAGGCTATAAGAATTTTCTTAGCCTATGCAGCACATTCAAATTTTAAAGTATATCAAATGGATGTGAAAAGTGCTTTTCTAAATGGGAAACTGGAACAGGAGGTGTATGTCCAACAACCTCCAGGTTTTGAATGCTCAAAATTTCCAAATCATGTCTACAAACTGGAAAAGGCACTTTATGGACTGAAGCAAGCACCTAGAGTTTGGTATGATACACTGTCAAAGTTACTAGTGGAAAACAAATTTTCAAGAGGTATCATTGACAAAACCTTGTTCTTCAGACAACACCAAGGTCATCTAATTTTGGTTCAAATTTATGTTGATGATATTATTTTTGGATCCACTGACACAAGACTGTGTGAAAAATTCTCCAAACACATGCAAAGCAAATATGAAATGAGCTTGATAAGTGAGTTATCTTACTTCTTGGGATTGCAAGTTAAACAAGACTCTGATGGAATCTACATTCATCAGACAAAATATGCCAAAGAATTTCTCAAGAAATTTGATATGGAGGACTCAAAAGTAGCAAAGACACATATGGCCACTGCAACCAAGATTGACCCTAATAAGAATGGAAAGAAAGTTGATTTGAAGACTTACAGGGGAATGATTGGATCTTTGCTATATCTGACAGTAAGCAGGCCAGACATAATGTTTGCAACATGTCTTTGTGCAAGATATCAAGTTGACCCAAAGGAATCTCATCTCATTGCAATGAAAAGGATCTTGAGATATATCAAGGGCACTACAGAGTTGGGACTTTGGTATCCAAAAGAGTCTGGATTTGAATTGCTAGGATATTTTGATGCTGACTTTGGAGGATGCAGGATTGACAGAAAGAGTACAACAGGAAGCTGTCAATTTCTAGGAGGAAGGCTTGTATCTTGGTTCAGCAAAAAGCAGCATTCTATTTCTACATCTACTGCTGAAGCTGAATATATTGCAGCTGGAAGTTGTTGTGCACAAATTCTATGGATGAAAAATCAACTGATGGATTATGGTCTGAACTATTCCAAGATTCCAATAAGGTGTGATAACACTAGTGCCATTGTCAATGCTGAAAATCCAGTACAACATTCTAGAACTAAACATATAGAAATCAGATATCATTTTATCAGGGAACATGTTATGAATGAGAATATTGAATTACAGTTTGTAACTTCAAATCAGCAGCTGGCAGACATATTCACCAAAGCTCTTGATGAAGCCACATTTTCAAATCTTGTGGGAGAGCTGGGAATGGTGAATTATGCGTCAGGGTCAGAGTCAAACTCCTAAAATTAGATATTTCTAACTCATTTCATAAGTTCTTGATAAAATCAATTGATATGTGGTCATATATGTTCAAATTATAAATATGTATATACTTGTATTTTCTGCATTTTGTTGTTTTGTTTTTGTTTTGTCTGATACATCAGGATCAGGGCTTCCTTAAGGACGCATCAGGGTCAGGGTGTCCGGCTCGTTCGTCAGGGTCAGGGTATCCGACCTGTGCATCAGGGTCAGGGAGTCTGGATCTCTCGTCAGGGTCAGGGTATTCGACTCGTTCGTCAGGATCAGGGTGTCCGTCTTGTGCATCAGGGTCAGGGTATGTACATACAATAAATCGTCAGGGTAAGTTTGAATTTTTTTTTACTGCATCGGGTTTCTAGGTCAGTTAAGTGATGACAACTCATCATTAAGTTCTTCTCTCACTGATGACGTGTCATCACAGAATCTGAACTGACTCCCTGATAGCGTATTTTCGGGAGAAGTTTTCAAACGTCAATAGGCGGGTAGTAATACTCTATCTCTTTTACTTTTTGAAACTCTCCAAAACGTTTAATCTATACCTGATATTTGCAAGAGTTTTTTTTTCTCTCATCTTTACAGAAACCCTAGAACTTCAAATCTTCAAAGCATCCATGGCTCATCAACAAATTCAGAAGAACTTGACAGTCTCACCCACAAACTACGTGGGCTTCTCTGACATTGATGAGGTAAGAGATTGCTTTAAACCGATAATGAACTATCTGCTCAACTCTGAGTATAGTAAAGCCATCTTTACCGATGAAGAAATGTCGGGGGAGGCACTGTCACAACTTTGGACAAGTGTCAAGTTCATGTACTCCACCACCAAGCCTGATGTGGTCAAGGGTATCTCATTCAAAGTTTCGTTTGAGAAATGGAAAATAACTCCTTCCAGACTTAACTCTGTTTTGGGGCTACCCACTCAAGATTTGGTGGATGTACCCAGTGATGCAGATCTGCTGGATTTCTTGAGGGAACTGGGCTATAACGCTGCTCCCAACGCAGTGTTAAAGTTCAAGGATCTCAAGAGGGTGAACGTGAAGAGGGAGATTTCTTATCTCTTCGACACCATCACCAAGGTGTTCTCAGGTAAGTGTTCTAACTTTGAGGTCATTACCTCTTTAACTTTAAAAATAGCATACGCAATAATTAAAAATGTAAATATAAATATAGGTAAAATTATTTTTGATGATCTTGTAAATAAATTAGGCAATTTTAATAATAGGAAATCTGAAATATATTATGCTAGATTTTTGTACATGGTAAATAAAGATCAGATTACTAATTTTTCTTTTGAGAATGATATACCTATACAGACATACAAGCAAACAAAGAAACTATTTGTAGAAATAATAAAGAAATCTTTTTCAGCCGAACCGTTTGCACTTCCATCTCATATGGTACAGGTAGTAAATTCTACACCTTCTACTTCTCAAACTGTACATTCTTCACCTTCATCTACTATGGCAAAGAAATCAACCACCTCTCTGCCTACCCAAGTAGAACAACCAATTTCTTCACAACCACTCTCAACAACCCAACCCACGGTTTCCCAAAAGACTGTTGGGATTAAAAGAAAACCCAGTGAAGTTACCACAACAACTGAGGGGGAGCAAGGAGAGAGAGTGATTGGCTACAGGCGTAAGAAGAAGAAGGGAGCCACGAGTGTTACCCAACAGCCTGACCTGGCAGTATCCTCTCAAAAGGATGCTGCTTTTGATAAAGAATTAAACATATTTCTAACTAGTTCCTCTCAAAAGGAATTAGTTATTGAAAACAGTCCCCAACCAAGGACACAATTGAGTGAGGCACATACACTGACCATAGACACTGATGAACCTACCATCAGGGTCTCTGAGAGCCACTTGCAGATATCCTCCACAGTGAGTGCACACACCACTCAAGATGTTGTAGCTCAGAAGCTTCTCAATAAGATCGACATGAGTTATAAGCATTCTTCTATAGCATCTTTTGATGAATCACCTCCTCGTTCAGTGATTCAGCCAACATTCCCTTCTACTCCACTTCCTTCTTTCTCTGTTCCTCAAATTTCTTCAGATATAATGACACAAACATTAAGTGTCATACAATCAGATTCTCCACATTCTCAATTCGTGGAGGAGCCAAAACTCTCTGACACAGTGTTTGATAGTCACTACTCTCACATGGTTGACTCATTTTTACTTGATACAAACACTAGTGATCAAGCAGGGGACATAAACTTCACTGTACATACTACAGCTATAACTCTTTATGTATCCCCAATTGTATATACTTCCTCTATAGAAACATATACTTCTCCAATTATACATACTCACTTTACTTCTTCTCCTTCTCCTATCACAACTGTCGAACCAGAATCTGTAAATACATCTCTTGAACTGGTCACAGTTGATGATTTCCAAGCCCATAGGAGCCCCTCTAGGACAATTTTGAGTGAGACTGAGAAAATACTTAGTGCAGAGAGGCAAAGTCAAACCATTGAGAGGACTTTGGCAAAAGGAGAGCAAGAGAGTACTGCCTTAGTAGGCAAAGAAAAAGGAGAGAATACGAGTGATGCCTTAGATGGTAAAGAAAAAGGAGAGGATGAGAGAGATAAGGATGAGATCCTTGTAAATAAAGAACAGAGAGAAAACATAGATACTGTAAATATTACTTCTACCTTTAAAAGTGATGAAGATGATGCTCCACAAGATGATTTTTCCCAGTTCATCGGAGTTGATTTATACTTTCGACAGAACCAGATGTCTGATACTGTACAGTTATTGAAGCAAGAGTTAGCTAGGACTACTGATCCAATCTTGATCAAAGTGTTAAAGTCACAGATCATGATTGGTCAGTCAATAGATATAGAAAACCAAAAATTGTATACACATTTTTCTACAAAGTTACAAAATGTACAGCAAGTTGTCGACTCTTTGGTCACCAGCCAGACTCTACTCCGGATGAAGAAACAAGTTGACAATGTAGACCACAAGCTTGCTGATCTTTCTACTCAAATGAACAGCATGGAAGCTCTGCAAAAATCCATGGCTGACGCCATGACACAAGTTCTTCAAGTCACATTCCGTCTCTTAACTCCTACTGATGATGCTGTCAAAAAGGGGGAGAAATCAACCAAGCAGTCGTCAGGGGATGTTGCTGAGAATACAAATCAACAATCAGGCGATGTGACTGCTCCTGTTCCTGCATCAAAATCCAAGGATAAAGGCAAGGGTATCCTGATTGAGGAACCAGAGAAGAAATCCAACACTCAATCAGGGCCTAAGCTACTTGGAGATACCATGAAGACAGCCCATTTTCCAACACCCGTTGAAGTTGTAATTGATGGGAAAATGGAGCTGATCTACCCTTAAGATAAAAAGTTAGTAGAAGCTGATGCAATCTTTGCACAACAACTTCAAGAAGAAGAAGAGAGGGAAATGACAAAGGAACAGGAGGAAGAAGCAAAGAAGAAAAAGAATGTCAGGCCCAGTACCTCCAGGAAACCTCAGACAAGAAGATTACAGAACCCTAAAAGTGCATCAGGGGATAAAAATCAAGATAAAACTGAAGACCCTGATGTCACTACAAAGAAGTCGTCTGAAATCAAGGACAAAGCACCTTCTCCTGTTACCAAAGAATATGGTCCACCCACTATAGCTGAATTTCTCAAAGAAGAAAGGCATAAAAATCTGACATTTATGTTCTCCATAAAAAGCATATATGTCAGGTTCAACAATAGAAGGAATCAGCTAATAACAGTTCAACTGAAGAGTGGGTCAGAATTCAATGTAGCAATGGACTGGTTCAGGAGAATGGATGCTGAGCAATTAGGACTGGTCCTAAATCTGATTCCAAGGTCCTCACAGGCTAACAAAGACTTAAGGGAGATAATCGACAGTCTGAGGAGAGCTATCAACAATGAAAGGAGCCTGCCCACAGCATTGGAAAGTCCACTGAAATTATTCTATAGATCCACTGATGGGCAGGAGAAAAGTATAAGGATCAAAGAAGTTGATGGCCTAAACCTGGAGGAAGCGATGCATGTTCTAAGCCAAATAGCCAATCACAAAAATGAACATGTCATCCAGTTCAGAGTCCTACTGATTCAAAGAGTACTGAAAGAAATCGAAGAAACCAGAGCTGATGATGGGAACACTGCAGTAAGGGATGTGCCACCAGTAAAGGTATTCAAAGTTTATCCTAAAATGATCACAAGCCCCATGGGAGTTCAATTCAAAAACAAAAAGGGGGAGATCATTACCTTTTACTGGTCACAACTTACTGCAGCCAACATTCAAGAAATCAAGACAGTCCTTGAAGCTTTGGAAACAAGCAGCAATGTCAACATAGTCAATTTCAGAAAGCTTCTTCAGAGGGAACTAGAGCAGCTAGAGACAGGAGGAGAAGACAACAGACTCAGAATTCCTGATCAAAACCCAGATCAAAGTAGACAAGGCCTTGGAAGTGACTCCCAACCGATTGAATCAAGTCATCCATTGCCCTTTGTCTCAGCTAAAAGGAAAAGGGATTCTGATGTCTAAATACAACATTCTTTTTGTAATAGATGTAGGTTATACTTGTACAGAAATTCTTTTGTTAATTCATTCAAAATTCTTTCATGTATTTAGTATTGGTTTTGACATCATCATCAGTGCATCTAGGGATTTATGGTTATCAAATTGATAAACATAAATAGGGGGAGATTGTTAGAGATAAATGATGATGATGATTATGTAATAAATTGTGCAACTATAAATACTTGAGGTATTTTATAAACCTTAAGATCAGCACAAGTTTTGCACCCACTGATGATACACTTATTCATCAGTGGATGGTTAATAACTTCACAAGGCAAGTCAGAAAACAAAAACATTCAAAGAACTTGACAAAGTGAAGAAGAATGTCTGATGCTACTTGTAAACAGTCAAAGTATTCCGCACATCAGAAATTCTAATCAAAGTTACGTTGATTAAGTTCCATCAGGGGGAACCCATCAGGGGGAACTCATCAGGGGAAACTCATCAGGGGGAACTCATCAGCGTATGACAAAGGCAGACCAACCCGTCAGGGAAACACTTCAAGACATGTCAGTGTCAGACCAACCCATCAGGGTAACCCGTCAGGGGGAATGACCAACATGACATCAGTGGAAGACATCAGTGGAAGCCATCAGTGTATGTCGTCAGTCATAACCATCAGGATCAAGAAGCACTGAGTAAAACTCAAGTGAAGGTTGAAGCTCTGATCCAGTCAATAAGCATCAGGGGATCCAGAAGCACTGATCAAAGTCCGTCAGGGCTGGCAGTCAGTGGATCGTTGTGACAGCATGCACCCGTCATCAGTACTTACACGGAAATCAACGTAACGTGTTATAGAAGCAAGAAATATCAACTGGAAAGAAATTTCTTGAAGTTTGTTTTTGATCCAATGAGAACTCTCTCGCATTAAATGCACAAAGATCAGGGGAAGAAAAAGAAGCAACAAAGCATGTAGCAGTCTGACACATAAAGTTTCGATGTGACATACTTGCGGCTAAGTTGAGAAAAGCAGCACGTCTCAAGCACGTGATTTCATCCCACTGATTTAACATATAAGCAACGGAGTTCTCATAACAGACATACATTTTTTTGAATCCATACAACATATCAAACAAACAAAGAAGCACACAACACTATGAAGCTCTGTAATATATTTCTTGAGAGATTTATTTTTCAGAGAAAAGTTTTTGTAGCTAGTGAGTGTGAGAAGCTGTGAATTTTATTTACAGAATTTGTAGCTGTAAATCACATTTGTGATTATACAGATTTCTAGAAAAACCCCAAGTTTTAATATAACTATTTTAACTTGAATCTGTGTGTTTATTTCTCATTGTTTTTTTGTTTATTTTAACTGTTTTCCAGTAAGCACTTTTAAGTTTAAAAGAGCGAAAAGTTTCAGGTGTTTGTATTCATCCCCCCTTTCTACAAACACTTGTGCTTATATTGCACTAACACACGTCATTGAAAAGGGAGAGAAACAAAATTATGTGTACATCAAAATTTTAAAGCAAGAATTTTTTTTTAGGAATATTGAAAGGTAAACAAGATAGACTGGTGGTTAGGTCATAGAAAGAATAAGTGGTGCACATATATTGTATTATTGATATATACAATATTTAATTAAATAGAAAAAACTTGATAGCCTAAAGTATAAAATATGTAAGACAGGAATTATATATACTCATTTATTTAAATGAATTATGAGCTTGGTGGAAGCGATAATAATCGGTGCTATAGGATTATGGGCAGCTTCTTTACGGCCCTTTACGATGAAGTTTGTTCAAGAAATGATGGAAGCCATTAGGAATGCCATACAGCGCACAGAGTGATCCAGAGATCACACTGTGACGACCCCAAAATCCCTCACTAGATCAGGGCTTCGTCAAAAGAAGGAAAAGATAACCACACATCCATTCATAGAATAATTACTGAAAGAAACGATAATAAAGAGTTATTACAACCCAAAATATTACATATACAGCGGAAGCTATTCTATCTGTATACTATAATTCAAAACATCACTTCTTAGATCATCTTCCTTTCTTCCCTCCTTATTGGCATTACAAAGGCTAGCCAACCTCAGTAACCGATCATTTTTGCCTTTCCCATGTCCGAGGGCTCAACCTTTATATTCTATCCTGCAAAACATTAAAATTCTACAAGAATGAGCGATTTACGCCCAGCAAGTATATAAATAATTTGGGAAAGCAAATCTGGAATGTTTTAAAGAATTCAATTTTTGCTAAGAGGCTTAGTGAATCAATACTAATGCCTCAGAAATCTTTAAGGAATCTTTAGGACTACTGATGATAAACAATTGTGTAATCCTTCTTAAAACAAAGCATAACTTCCTTGAAGTAAAAATATCCATTGGGGGCTAAAACCGCTGGATCTGCTAACCATACGGTATACAGCTGGCCTAACTGTGCATGCATGATCCCTCCTTGTGTGAACGTACGTAGTCACATAAAATTCCTCAAGGTCAGGTGAAGAACAAATCAACACCTTTCCTTTCCTCTAGCCATCCATGTGGCATAACCATTTAAGGAACATAGGATTCTCATTGGTTGCACAGATATAATACTGAAAAATAATAGCTGATATAACAAAGCTTCTTTATACCCATGCACTTTCATTCGTATCATGCTAGCAGAAATTAAAGCATAGCATTATGATTCACAAAGAAATTAAATATCATAACTTTGTATGCATGTCGGATCAATTGATCATGCGCTTAACTGAAATAAGCATAAGAGTGATAATATACTTGCCTCGATACTTTGCAACAAAGTTTCAAATTCAACTTACTGGTGAGTGAAAGATTCTGTAAATTATGCAAGTAATATTTTATTACTTTAATAAGAATTTATGAAAGAAAACATGTATGTGATGTCCTTAAACTTTTATTGTTTTAAAGAATAACAACATAAAATAATTTTAAGAAAATAATATTTTATAGTTTTGATGACAGACTATGCATCGGGGAATAATTTTCTCATTAACAAACTCGTCAGGGACTGATATCTTTAGCCATCAGAGACTAACATATTTTGCCCATCAGAGACTAGGAATTTCTTCTATCGGAGACTAAGAAATCTCCTTCATTAGAGACTACGGAATTTCCTTCATCGAATACTAAGAATTCCTTCATCTGAGACTATGGATGATGTCATCAGGGACTAATTATCTCATTAGGGACTGATGACGTCATCTTAACTCTATCGGAGACTAAGCCTGACGTCATCGGGGA
Organism: Centella asiatica; assembly: GCA_014636745.2. Taxonomy (NCBI): domain Eukaryota; kingdom Viridiplantae; phylum Streptophyta; class Magnoliopsida; order Apiales; family Apiaceae; genus Centella; species Centella asiatica. The sequence continues at coordinate 53,883,223 of CM025783.1, forward strand.
CTAATGTCTCATCAGGGACTGATGACGTCATCTTAACTCTATCGGAGACTAAGGGTGACGTCATCGGAGACTAACTTCTCATCAGAGACTAATGACGTCATCATGGACTAAACTTTAGCCTGTCGGAGACTAGAGCTGACGTCATCAGAGACTAAATAACTGATCAGAGACTAATGACACCATCAGGGACTAAACTTTAGCCTGTTAGAGACTAAAGCTGACGTCATCCTTAGAGATTAACAGAATATCTCATCAGAGACTACGAATATCTCGTCAGAGACTAAGAATATCTCGTCAGAAACTAACCATATCTCATCAGAGATTAACAGCATCTCATTAGAGATTAACAACATCTCATTAGAGATTAACATTATCTCATTACAGATTAGCATTAGAGCTTGCTTCTGCTACGATGGAAGACCTATCATGCTCAAACTCAACCTATGATGTCTCATGAAGATGCAAAGAATATGAACTTAGCATAAATCTTTGATGCTATGCACGAAAGAAACTGAGTAAGGTTCCGGGTTCTTACCTTTTTGTTCTTAAGGGTGAAATCAAAGCTGGTCTGAAAATAATTTTCCGAAAGAACTTGGAAATTTATAAAGATGATAAGTTTAAACGAAACTCTGAAAAGAGAAATTTTGATAAAAGAATTAAAATTTCATCTCGAATGAGGTATTTATAGAGCTCAAAGGCAGTAAGCTAAAGTTACGCATTGGAATAAAACGATTGGTTAATTTGGACGGTAAAACGGCTGTTCATCATGACTTCTTGATAGCAAACAGTTGTTGTCCTACATGCATGAAAACTTAGCCACCTAAACAGTTTCTAATCAAACACGTAATCACCAATGTTACGTAACCCTCTCCTCTTCCTCCATACTGTTCAATATAATCTTATATGGGATTTGCTAATCCCCTTTTTGATACCTTTTTAAGAAACTTAACCTCATCATTATGGATATTACATCATTATAAAAATTTTCATTGTAGATATGGATTTATCATTCATATTTAAAAGACTAACCTCCATGTAAAAATATAATAACACAAAATAAATTACTTCCTACCGTAAAATACATTTAAAATTTTCGGGTTCTCACACACACCTCCCCCTCCTTCTATTACTTCTCCTTCTTGAGCTTAACTTTACGTCGTAACAATTATCGCAATAAAAATTATGATACAGTATTTTTATTGTCGATATCATCTTTAAATTCACAATATATAAGTTTTGAGATAGATTTAGTAGTGGAGATTTGTTATTTTAATTTTTGTTATATTAATTACTGTAATCCAAAAGTATTTTGACTAAATATATAATTTGTGTATACACACATTAATGTGTGTACAGCAAAATTTACACATATATACATATATGTATATACTCGAGTATAAGAAGAAAGATTGATACATGGGCGTGGTGGTCGCACGAATTGTTAACTGCGAGCTGTGACAACTGAACATACGTGCCGTAATTGTGATCAATCAATACATTTTATTTTATTTTTGGTAAAAATCAATCTCAATATATTAATAGTAAGCAAATAAATGTACATGTAGCTTGCTACACCATGCAGTCATACTAATAAATATCCCCACGTTTATTTGTGTTATTTTCTTTAATAAAAAAGTTGGAGTCATCTGTCATGTCACTTTCACTCCATTCTTCTAGGTCATGGATAAGGGAAGAGCTAGGGAACAATCAGGACATCTTTGGTTTTCCTTTTAAGGAGTTTTTAGTTTAAACGGTTATTTTATTTTTGTTGAGAGTTAATTATATATTTTTCAATTTTTAAAACTTTAATTTCATAATTAATATTTTAATAATTAAATTTTAAATTAGTAAAAAATACATAGAAATGACCCAAGTTTAAACTAAGTTATCACATCACTAAAAATAAAAAAAATTACAAATAAGACGTTATGTCAAATTTTAATAACTAAAGTTGGGTCTCGAGTTAAATTTGAATCATTTCTACACAAATAAAAATAAAAAAATTATCAAATATGGCATTATTTCAAATATTAACTAATTATTGGGTCTCAGGCTAAATTTAAGTCATTCCTATATATTTCCAACTAGTTTAAAGTTTTAATTGTTAAAATATTAGTTGTGGGTTAAAGCGTTAAAAACCAAAAAGTTTATAGGTTTTTTGTGTCATTAACTCTTTTTGTCGATGAAAAGTAAGACTTTTATATTGACTTATAATCTAAAAAATATAAATAAGTATGTCTTAGGTTTTGAAAAGTCAAATTTTAAGTTAAAGATATCTTATAATCTAAAAATTAAAAATAACTCCCACATAAAGCCCAAGTACCCTTATAAATCGAGAGTTGGAACATTATAAAGTTAATTTTGGCATGCCACCGGTTTAAAATATGAGGTTTTGAATGACATCTCTGTTTAACTTTTTATATACAAAGAAATTATATGAAGAAAATAAATTTTCATAAAGTAACCAATTATTATATATAAAAAAAAGCCTTTAGAAATCAAAACGTGCGATTAAAAATCTACTTTTCTCTCTCCATCCATGACTTCTTAAATTATATTCCTTCAATTGTAAATATTAATGCAATTTTAAAATTTCTATTTCACAATTTTATTAACTATCAGAATATTGGTCAATTTTTATTAGTCTTAAATAGTTTTTTTTTTGGGTACTAAAATAGTATTTAAATGTGTAAGTTGCAACATTTTAATCTTAACTTTTAAATCAAGAACTCATCAATTCTTCAACCTTATAACTCTCTCGAGATTATTTTGTAGAGATGTATTTATGAGTACTGCTGTTATAAAATCACCACCAAGCTTAAATGCATTAGTATAAAACTGATCATATACGTAGGTTAATTAACCTATTTTGCGTCGGTTAAGAGGAGACGCAAATATGCATTCTATTTTGCGTCGGTAAAAGATATGACGCAAAAAATAATCATTTGCGTCGGACCTTGATAAAACCGACGCAAATAATAGTCTCATTTGCGTCGGTTCTTCAAGATACCGACGCAAATGATTGGTTTATAAAAAATTCATATTAAAAATGAATTAATAAATTTGCGTCGTACTTTTAAAAGAACCGACACAAATTATAGTGTCATTTGCGTCGGTTCTTCAAGATACCCGACACAAATGATTGGTTTATAAAAAAAACATTTTAAAAATGAATTAATAAATTTGTGTCGTACTTTTAAAAGAACCGACGCAAATCATCATTTGCGTCGGTTCTTAACTAAACCTGACGCAAATGATTGTTTGATAAAAATTCATTTTAAAAATAATTTAATCTATTTGCGTCGTATTGTTAAAAGAACTGACGCAAATGAATTCTATTTATGTCATACTTTTAAAACAACCGACGCAAATGATTGGCTTTTTTTTTTTAATTTTAATTTTAAAAATAAAATATCCAACTTGTACATTAAAAATGATACATTCTAATGCCACAACAAGCCAAAATAATACAAAATTCAACCACTTCAATATCTGCAAAATAGAAATATATACAAATCCAAATTTACAAACTGTTCAAAACAGAAATATTTACAAACTGTCCAAATGTACAAACTGTTCAAATATGCAAAAGTCACATACAATGACTCATAAAAAATTCTGCAAATAGGTCTCTAATTTCATCTATATCAAACTGAGTATATGACTCTTTTGCACTCAAACCCTATAGAATATTATAAAAAAGAAACAATTAAGCACATAATTAAAACCAATATACAGGTACTTTGTTATTAGATTGAAATAGTTAATTGCATGCATATAATTAAAAACAATATATCTCAGTCCATTTTGTATATGGAACCCGTTGATGTAACTTGACGATGTCATACATGTACATCATGACATAGTAGCCGCATTCAACACTTCCTTGACTAAAAATATCACGATTAAGTCTCACGATTTAATCTTGGCTAGAAATCAAAATACCTTGGCTAGAAATCAAAATACCTTTACTAGAAGAATTTAGTTGTTCATCATAGCTGAAAACATCATACTAAATAAAATAATAACTGAATATAAAATCTGCAGAAATAAAAAAAGAGAAGAGCGGCTGCTACTATGTGTAAAAAGAGAGATCCTCAAAACTGTTGCAGCCCTAATCTATTTATGTAAACAATATTTGTTGCCCTACAAAGAATTTTAATTCTAATTGGTTTCCAGAAAGTCCTTTTCCAATATGGTAACTACTTTAATCTCTATCTCCATGCTTATCTTTTCTTGTCCACGTGTTTCTGACTCTGCAGTGTGGGTCCAGCCCGTCTATTTTGAATAAACTACTGCTTTAGTTTCTACAGGTACCGTCCAGGATACGACATGCCCATTTCGTATTGTTATTTCCATTTTATGTCAATTTCCTTCTTTGATTCTTCCTACTCTTTTCAGTCCATTTTCCCTTGTTTTCATCATTTCCACCTGTATCACCTATTCTCACAAAAGTATCTTAAAAACACCTTGTCAATAAATAAAACACACACAAAATGAATGCAAATCTATACACAAATTGCACACTATCAAATAACCCCACACTTAAACGATGCTTGTCCTCAATGCATCTAAACAAATAAGAAAAACAGATAACCAGCCCTTTGTTATGTCTTTCTATACCCATCAGACATTCTGCTCCAAAAATAACATAAGTCAATTCTTAATGGCAAACATTCCCCCAACAACATTTCATAGAAAGTTTCAAATTCACAACCCTCACCAGATAAATCACTCATGCACTCCTTTTTGTGTTTGGAATAGTGTTTACGCTCAATATCTAACTTTAAGGAGTCTTCCTATCACTTGACAAAAGGTCAACCTTCCACCACTTTAACGATACCAATCAAAAGGACTTTTATTAAGGTTTGTAACGGGGCTAACACAGGGGTTATATTTTTGGTATTGAGAGAATAATTCAAACCAAATCATATCATGCCTCATATGAACAGATTGTTTCAATGCAAAATAGTCCAATAAAAATGCCTCTACTAATGCTAATACGACTGTCAACCTTAGGTTGCTCTATATATTTTTTTCTTCTTCCTTTCTTTCTTTTTTTTCCCTCTTGAGTGCATTTTATGCTCCATCTCAAGAATTGTTTTCTTTTCTTTTCTTTTCTTTTTGAATTTGAGTAACCTTGGCAAATATGATACATCAAATCAAAACTGGACAACAATATGTTTCTTTCCAATCCTCTTCTCATTGCCTATCAACTTACATACAAAACATGGCATTTACACAAAGGATAGTATTCGGCATGTAAAGTTTGGTAGAAAGTTCTCTCAATCAAGGTTTTAATCAAACAAATGGGATGTCCAACAAAAATTGGAAGTTGGTTAATTTTTGGTTTCACATGAAGAAAAAGGCCAAGGCTCAAAGGGGTTATACTAGTGGTTAACATAAGTTGGGTGGTTTGATCAATAAAAGGGATAAAACAAAGGGTTCAACAAAAATTGTCTTTTATCACCTTAGTATCAATTAGTGTGGTCTCAAATCGTACTCTAATGTCAAATTCTAATAGTGTCTCTTTATAGCTAGTTAACTCACATCAAAAAGATTAAGAATGTTTATGTACTCTTTTTCGGCTCAAAACCTCACGGTTTATTTGCATTGTGTGAATTATCTCCCTTCTAAGTCATACCATTGGGGAATTTGTTTGCGTCTTAAGAATAAAGATTATGAGATTTTTGAATTAGAATTCAGATAGATGCTCAAAGATTTCACAAAGTTCCTGTTATCTGAAATTCTAATCTATTTAGCTACACAAATCTTGACTTCATTCAAATAGTGGTTAATTGTAGTAGTGCAATTTCTGTAATTCCTAACAATTAACATGCAGAATGCAGTGAGAGAAAAAATGCAAAACACAAAACAAAAACACAAAAACAAACACAGGTGTTTCCCTCCAACCCCACACTTAGAATAAACATTGTCCTCAATATTCAAGAAGACAGAATAAAATAAATAATAAAAGTGAGGGTAAGAGGTACGTTACGACTCATGGTGATGGTGGGAATGGTGGGAGTTGGTGTTCCTTTTTCCTACAAAAACCCCACACTTGTCCTCTTATACTCATGTGTGCCTTGGAAATCTCCATTAAAATGGTGTAAACTTGTAAAAGACTGTCCACATGTTTTTTGGCAGAGAAAATTGTCAACGTGAAATAACAATTTCAAGACAACAGAAATATCCCAGACTTGGGAGTACGACATTGGGCCTCAACTAAACGTGGTGCAAATCCTTCGTAAAAAGGTTCTAACCGATACCCATTGCCTCCTTTTTTTCTTTAAGAACTTGGACCAAGCTTTTTTCCTCTTCCTCACTTAATTCATTTGAAATTATCACTGGCAGTGTCTCATCAGTTCCCAGAAATGCATATTTGAGGTATGAAGGCAGTGGCTTCAATTCCAGTTCTGGTGGTTTCTCGATGGAAGGTAGAATTTTGTGTCTGGGCGTTAGGTCATGCCCATGTCGTATTGCTTCGGGTGACAGTAGTGTGTTATTCTGCAGCAATGTGTTATTCTGCAGTAGTGTGTTATTCTGCAGAGGTTCCAGTGCATTAAGATCCTGAGTTGTTTAGACCAGACCTTCTGGCAGCTGCCATTCATGCTCCCACTTTGACAATTTTGAAGAGATAAGGTCCTCGGTTAATGTCACCTGCAAGTAATCACAGCCACAAAACTCCAAATACTTTTGGGTATTTGGGTCAGAATTCTCAACAAAAAATGCAGACGCATAATCAATTTGGTGCTTCATTGTTTTATTGATATTAAATTTAATCAAAGCACCGTCAAATTCCATTGTGAGAGTTCCTTCATGAACATCTATTTTTGTGCGTGCTATTTTCAAAAAAGGACGTCCTAATAATATCATCTCACCATTGGTTGATGTTCCATTTTCCATATTCAAAACATAAAAATCTGCATGAAACACTAGATCATTTACTTGAACTAGAACATCTTTCAATACTCCCTCTGGAAAAACACTAGATCTATCTGCCAAAGTCAAAACTACCCCATTTTGTTTCAAAGGACCCACATTTAAAGTTGAATAGATAGAAAAATGCATTAAATTAATTGATGCTCCTAAATCACACATTACTCGTTCTATGCCTACATTACCTATTTTGCATGAGATAGTAAACATACCTGGATCCCTTTCTTTTGTGGGCAGCTTTCCTCTCAAAACGGCTGATACGTTTTCTCCCATGTGAACCCTCTCATTCACACACATCTTATTCATGTCAGTACAAAGTTCTTCCAAGAATTTGGAGTATCTTGGAACATGTTTGATGGCAGTGAGAAGTGGGATATTGATTTCCACCTTTTTGAGAGTTTCAAAAACTTCAGTGTCATCAGTGGCCTTCTTTTTCCTCGCCAATCTATGTGGGAATGGCGGTTTCTCAGGATTGGCTTGTATAATTTCGTCACTTGGGACTGATTTTTCTACTTCTTCAGATACGACATCCCCATGTCGTATTGATTTTTTAGGTGCTGCAGCTTCAAGTTCTTTGCCACTTCACAATGTAATGACACTAACATTATGCCTTGGGTTTACATCTAGCTGAGAAGGCAGTTTTTCACGATTCTATACCTTGTTCAGTGATGTCATCATTTGATTAAACTGATTCTTTAATTCCCCAAACTGCTCATCACGTTTTTCTTGGCTTGCCATGAACTTGGCCATCATCTCTTTCAAGTCAGTGATTTCCTCTGCATAATTCATTCTTGGGGGCTGTTGTGGTGGCTGTTGGTTGTTGCCATAATGTAGATTTGGGTGATCCCTCCAGCCTGGATTATATGTATTTGAAAAGGGATTATACTTTCTTTGAGGTTGGGCATTGTAATTACCCATTGCATGTACAACTTCATTGCTAGAATAATCTTGTAAAGTCGAGCATGCATCAGTTTGGTGTCCCTGAAAACAACAAACTGGGGTTTGTTGAACCCGATTAACAGCACTTGCATTTCCAACAATATTTTTCTCCAATAATTCGGCAATTCTATCAAGTTTAGATTCAAGATTGGATGATTTCACCTCATGTATGCCTCTTGTTGGCGCATGGATCGACCACTAAACTGTTGAGAATTGGCAGCCATGGCAGAAATAAGATCTCTTGTTGCTTGAGGTGTTTTACTCACCAAAGCACCACCACTAGTAGCATCAATTACTCTTCTTTCAAATGGTAGCAGCCTCTCGTAAAAGTATTGGATCAACAGCTGATCGATAATGCAATGTTGTGGGCAACTAGCACAAAGTCTCTTAAACCTCTCCCAATACTCATAGAGTGATTCAGCATCTTTCTGTTGGATGCTGCAGATTTCCCAGCTCAAATTGGCAGCTCTAGATGCAGGGAAGAATCGCTCCAAAAATAATCTTGCCATTTCAGGCCAAGTATTGATTGATCCAAAGGGAAGGTAGTACAACCATTCTTTGGCGTTGGACTCCAGGGAGAAAGGAAAGGCGCGCAGTTTGGTTTGCTCTTCAGATACACCGCGCGGTCGGAAGCCAGAACAAGCCACATGAAATTCCTTTAGATGCCTATTTGGGTCTTCACTTTGCATCCCATGGAATTTCGGCAAAAGCTGAATCAGGCCGAGTTTCAGTTCAAAACCTTCCTCAACATTTGGGTACTAAATACATAATGGTTGCTGATTCACTGGAGGTGCGAGCATGTCCCGCAAAGTTTCAAGATTTTGATCGGCCATCGCAAAGATTTCCTCTTCTTCTTCGTCTGAACAAGATTCGGAATTGGATAATCACTCAAAGTTTTCAGTCAATTTCTGCTCATAAGCTTTCGCTTATTGTTTGCCCAGTCTCGTCGCCTTAGCGTTTTGCCTTGCAATTTTCTCGATTTCAAAGTCGAACAAAAGCTCACCTGCAGAAGATCGCCGCAACATACAAACACTAAAGAAACAGTTAGATCGCAAATAATAAACCTTACACACTAAATCCCCGGCAGCGGCGCCAAAATTTGATAGGGTGTCAACCCACCAAAAATAATTATTCATATCCTCTTACACTTACACAGTATAATGGTGAATAGGGTCGATTCCACAGGGATTAATGCGGTTAATTATTTGCTCGGAAAAGAGGGTTTTGAAATTAATTTTGAAAGATATTAAAAATAACAATCAAAACGAAATTTATAAATAATAAAGATTGCAGAATAATAAAATATGAGAAATCTAATGGAGATAAGTCTAGCCAAGGTACTTTTCAATCTAGCCAAATATTTTGATCATCGACACGAAAGATAATTTTTATTAAGTTATAGCTAATGACAAACGCTCTACTTAACCAATCTTTTCTTATTTTATTGGTAACCCCCGGACACCCTGCTAGAATTACTTCTCGTACATAGGAGCAGTAGTTAGAGTTCAAGTTGACATTAATATTCAGAGTTGGGATCTAGTCAGTGATGGACTAAAGGATACGATTTAGGAAGATATTAAGTTATGAATTAAAAAATGGTAAAAGTATTTTGTTCATTTAAAAATATTTATATTTACAGTTATGCTTAAAATATTAATCGTTAAATTGATTTTGGAACAGGTAGAATGGAAAGACAAAGCCTCCGAAGGTTCGTGGACTCCTCACGGGCATGATGACATATTGTCACGTGCACTTAGAAAGAAGGAACACGGCGGGCGTGTAAGAGGGGTTGGAGGAACAGTGCGCATGAAAGATGTATTCGGAATGGACAGAGACAAGTCCCGTAAAGGCGTAATATCAATGGATGAGTTGTCTACGATAACTCAAGAAATTGAAAGTAAAGTGGCCAATCGAGTTCGGGAGGAGTACCAAACTCAAATGAATGAAATAGATATGAAATACAAAGACCAGATTGGTTCACTGCATGCTCAGATTGCGGGCATCTTCAATCACATGAGCCAGATGGGAATGCCTATGCCCCAACAAACTCCAACAACTGACGTGATTCAAAGTAGCTCTCACTCGGTGGATCCATTCTTTGAAATAAAGGTATACTTATTTTTACTCTTTTTTATGTCTTTCAATCATAAGTTATCATATAAGTGCCCTATATGATCCTAACTGAATTTTTTTTACATAATTAACATAGAAGCCGACTCCATGCCGTCTCTATGTGATCCTTGCTGAGACCGGCAAAGTGATTGTGGCTATTGGGACTGATTTTCTACTGAATGCGTCGGGTAATGTTGTTCATAGTCACCAAATGGAGCTCAACAATGTTAGAGTATCCGTTGATGACGTTTGTCCTGAATTTCAACAAGCTCCGCTTCCCGTGCCTACGCATGAACATACAAGAATATGTGACGCTACGGGTAGCTTTGTTCAGTGGTCTAAACAACTTGTAATGTTGGGGCAGGTAGCAAATTTCAAATTAACATTATTAATTATAAATGATTGTTGTTAATTCATTTAATTCATGTAAATGTTATTGTTTAACTGTATATCTAATTAGGATCTCATCTTACTAGATAAGGGTAAAGAGTCTGGGTGCCCCCCGCCAAAAATAATCAAGTTCGTAGCAAAGAGTCGGCTACTGATGTAGATCAGAACTTGAGTCCAAAATGTAAATATTTACATCAATTGATTATGGCGTTGCCTTCCTCGGACGACTTAATTTCAGCGCCATTAGATTATGATTCATGCATTGATGCTCCGAAGGAAATTGAACAACTGATATACGTAGCGAGCGAAGATATAATCCAATTCTGTAAAATGGAATGGTTGAATATAAGTGTCGTACAAATTTTCATGAGGTGAGACTATAATTTTCATACATTCTCATTTATCTTTTTTTTTTTATACAAGTTTATTTTATAAACTAACTAATGAGTAATTTGTATATTATATTTAAGGTACCTGAAGGAGATGACTAAGAGATCTAATACCTTTGGATTCCTGTGTCGTGGCAAATGCAATAAATGATCTAGATGGCGCAAGTCGATACATTGCGGATATTTTTCTAGGTTGCCGGGGATCCAAATTCATCTTAGGGCCGTACTTCCAAAAGTAAGAACATAAAAATGATGGGCTTAATTTATTGTAGCTAGCTTGTTCATTGATATAATTTAACATTGTTATTTAATTTGTAAAAATATAAGGAGCATTGGATGTTGTTTCTTATATCTTGTGAGGAAAATGCAATATATGTGTTCGACTCATTGAAGAAGGAAATGAATATGCCAATCAAGACAGCATTTGCAGTGTAAGTAAATTATATATTAATTTCTAAGTTATTAATATAAATTAAACGTGTAAAACTCTTTTAACATATTTATTTACTCATATATAATACTATATATAATTTCGTAGGGCATTTCGATTATATGTTGTTCAAGGTGGCAAGAAGAGAAATAATAAGTTGCATTGGTATACGAAAGAGGTTAAGGTAAAAAATACTTGCTAACTTATCCAAACAAAGTTGAGTTTGTTAGTTCTTATAATATAATTTCTTATTAAATTTTTAATCAACTTGACTATTTATATAGTGTCCTCAACAACAAGGAAGTGTTGAATGCGGCTACTATGTCATGAGGTATGATAGTGTACAATTTGTGTATAGATTTGCATTACATTTGCATTCACTTTGTGTGTGTTTTATTTATTGACAAGGTGTTTTTAAGATATTTTTGTGAGAATAGGTGATATAGGTGGAAATGATGAAAACAAGAGAAACTGGACTGAAAAGAGTAGGAAGAATCAAAGAAGGAAATTGACAGAAAATGAAAATAACAATACGACATGGGCATGTCGTATCCTGGACGGTACCTGCAGAAACTAAAGCAGCAGTTTATTCAAAATAGACGGGCTGGACCCACACTGCAGAGTTAGAAGCACGTGGACAAGAAAAGATAAGCATGGAGATAGAGATTAAAACAGTTACCATATTGGAAAAAGACTTTCTGGAAACCAATTAGAATTAGAATTCTTTGTAGGGCAACAAATATTGTTTACATAAATAGATTAGGGCTGCAGCAGTTTTGAGGATCTCTCTTTTTACACATAGCAACAGCCGCTCTTCTCTCTTCTTTCTGCAGATTTTATATTCAGTTATTATTTTATTTAGTATGATGTTTTCAACTATGATGAACAACTAAATCCTTCTAGTCAAGGTACTTTGATTTCTAGCCAAGATTAAATCGTGAGACTTAATCGTGAGATTTCTAGTCAAGGAAGTGTTGAATGCGGCTACTATGTCATGAGGTACATGTATGACATCGTCAAGTTACATCAACGGGTTCCATATACAAAATGGACTGAGATATATTGTTTTTAATTATATGCATACAATTAACTATTTCAATCTAATAACAAAGTATCTTGTATATTGGTTTTAATTATGTGCTTAATTATTTCTTTTTTATAATATTCTACAGGGTTTGAGTGCAAAAGAGTCATACTCAGTTTGATATAGATGAAATTAGAGACCTGTTTGCAGAATTTTTTATGAGTCATTGTATGTGACCTTTGCATATTTGAACAGTTTGTACATTTGGATAGTTTGTAAATATTTCTGTGTTGAACAGTTTGTAAATTTGGATTTGTACATATTCCTGTTTTGCAAATATTGAAGTGGTTGAATTTTGTACTATTTTGGCTTGTTGTGGCATTAGAATGTATCTTTTTTAATGTACAGGTTGGATATTTTATTTTTAAAATGAAAATTTTAAAAAAAAAAACCAATCATTTGTGTCGGTTGTTTTAAAAGCATGTCGCAAATAGAATTCATTTGCGTCGGTTCTTTTAACAGTACGACGCAAATAGATTAAATTATTTTTAAAATGAATTTTTATCAAACCATCATTTGTGTCGGGTTTAGTTAAGAACCGACGCAAATGATGTTATAATTTGCGTCGGTTCTTTTAAAAGTACGACGAAAATTTATTAATTCATTTTTAAAATGTTTTTTTTATAAACCAATCATTTGCGTCGGGTATCTTGAAGAACCAACGCAAATGATACTATAATTTGCATTGGTTCTTTTAAAAGTACGACGCAAATTTATTAATTCATTTTTAATATGAATTTTTTATAAACCAATCATTTGCGTCGGTATCTTGAAGAACCGACGCAAATGAGACTATTATTTGCGTCGGCTTTATAAAAGTCCGACACAAATGATTGTTTTTTGCGTCATATCTTTAACCGACGCAAAATAGAATGCATATTTGCGTCTCCGCCATATGCGTCTCCTCTTAACCGACGCAAAATAGATTAATTAATTGACGCATATGATCAGTTTTGTATTAGTGAGTTTTTCAATACCTTATTGCTTGGGTCAAAGAAGCCAGATATGCTTTGTGGAATTCGATCCGCTTGACATCATGCAGTGTCTCTTGTACTTCCTGATGCAGAAGTGAAGCATATCCTGAAGTGAAATTCAAATGATTAGCATTATAAAAAAGAATTAAGAAGTTGTTCTTAAAGTAATCAAAACAATTCCAAGTATAAACATAGAAACAGTAAAAAAAACTAGGAAGCTGGGATTCTTCTGCTACCTATCGGCCAAAGGGATTCTTGGGGATTTGCAATTCTTTGGGATTCTTGGCGATTTTCCATCGATAGCATAATAACAATTTATTTATATTTTACCAGTATAAATAACAACTTACTTAACGTGTTTGTAGATATATTTGTATACATATAAGTAATAGATGTAGATATGTTTGTATACATATTACTTTCAATTAATTATATATATTTTCCGAATCCCCGAATCACAATTTCTTGAAATATTCTGAATCATCGAATCCCCGTATGGTGAACCCAAATCCATGCTTAAAAATGAGAAAAAAACAAATAAATAAACTTTTTTCGTGGAAATTTATGAGACACAGACTACAGGTTGGTTCATACATGGATGTCACTTGTGATATTTCGTGGAACTTGAGAAAAGTTTGACCAAATAATCGATCAGGCACAAAAGAGAAGTGAAAGATAATCATGGAAAATGCAACAATGTCAAGTTCAAGCAGTACTATGAAATACGTATGTAATGAAGTTGTTACACTCACCATTTTCAGTCACATACATAGGCATGTTATGGTATCTTTCTTTGACATAGTTGATGATCTTCTCCATGCCTTGTGGAACAACGAAAAACATCTCCATCCCAGTCTGTAGAAAATAAGAAAACTAGCCAAGTTTATTCTATTAAAGTGATGGAGTAGGGAACCTCAATAATATATAGCAAACTAGGTCGTGATTGTATTTCCATACTTGGTCACCAATTGGAACACCATCTCGCTCTCCTGTAGTATATACGAAACCATTAATTGCATGATCGCCACCTAAAGGGCAAATATATTGGGTGCAGTCTTTGGCATACAAGGTTGAGTAATGATTAACCCCAATGAAGTCAAGACTGCCAATTATATACTTGCTTTCCTCTGGAGTGAACTATGGTAGTTCACTTCCATGATAATGACGCATTTCCAAGGGGTAATCTCCAAATATTAGGGGATCCAAAGACCTGTTTAGCAAGAAATATGCTAAATTTATCAGATGCTTGTCGCATTTCATCTTCAAGTTCAATAATTAAAAGGTTCATAACTCTACTAATATTTCAAGCATAATAATTAAGGGCTTAATCACAAGTATTTGGTTCTTAGCCTACTCGGAAGAAATTTTGAATTACACCAAATGAGGTTCACTATGTCAGTATTTGGTCAAGTCAATAGTTTTGCATTCACTGGTACAAAATAATTATAGAAGTAAATTGTTTTATGTTTGGCTCATCAAAATAATTTAATATTTGTAGAGAAATTGGTTAAATCTTAAAGAAAAAAAGAAAGTAGTTCAAGTCTGTACGTTGATACAAATAGACATAAAAGAAACAGCAAATAGAATATTTTCTTCTGTTTTTTCTGTTCTTTTTTTTTTCTTTGGAATGCCAAGTAGAACTATTTATTGATTAATATTTGGTTTGAAATACCTTGAATTCAAGGACTATATACAAAAAAATAATCTAGGCACTTAGAAAAGCTCGAATAATGCAATGCTGTTCGATTTTTTATAGTGATATTCACCCCCACATGCCTGAGAGCTATGCACTTACCAAGCGGTGTTGAAAGCCAAGGCCCTATTAACAGCTTCGTGGTTGAGCTTATCATCTGTTAGTGGTTCGAACATAATCATGTTTAGAATAATTCCAATAACTCCATCTTGCTTATGCTGCAAACAAAGTATGATTAGAATCAAAACTGAAACCGAATTCTGAAGAACATGAAAAAACCACAGTATAGAGTCCAAAGCTAGTTGATTGCCTGAAAATGTTCCTTGTACAGCTTGGAAGCCTTGCCATGAGCTAATAGCATGTTATGCATTGCAGTGAGAGGCTCCACATCAGAATTGCCAACTTAACACTCTCCAAAAGGCTCTGAACAATGAGCTGGTGGGTACCACCCCTTCTCGTAGGCCATTTCTGCAAACAAGTTTGGCTCATTGATTGTCGACCAATACTTCACACGATCACCAAAACTTTTAAAACAGATTTCTGCAAAGTAGACAAAATCTTCCCGGGAAAAAGAAAAAATGACTATCACAAATTGGCTAGAAAAGATTATTCAAAGAGTCAGTTCATAATCAAAGCAAAAATATATATTTCCTTACCAATTGAAGTTGTAAGTGCCAATTTAGAATTGCTCAGACAAGTTAGATGCAATTTCATAAAAATATTATGTGAAGTCCAATATATTATAATAGCAGAGGGAAAGAAAAGTAGGCATACTGCATTAGAGGACTAAGCCAAGCTACATATCTATCCTCGAGTTCTTGTGGGAAGTCATGATGGTGAATTGTTACAAATGGCTCAATCCCTACCATATTTCATAGATAATGTCATTCTCTGCTGACAGAGACAGAGTTGAATAAACATTGACATGTTTTATATTACCTTTAAGTAAGAGATTGTCTATGATCTCATTGTAAAACTTAACCCCTTTTGGATTAACTTCACCAAATCTTCCTCCTGGTGTATATAACTCAAATATATTTACCAAATAATAGAAGAAAATTCATTAAGCTTAAGTCCACGGCACAGATAGTTAATGAAAATGAAGATTAAGTGAAACTAAACATACGAGGTAAAACTCTGGCCCATGAAATCGAGAATCTGTATGCATTGACCCCAAGAGAATGCAGTATCTCGATGTCTTCCTACGACCATTAATGAACAAAAAAAAAAGAACAAGAAGATTGAAATGAAAATGGTCTCTTTCCTTTTTCACTTTGTTGAATTAATCTAGTAAATACAGATCCATGGTTTAAAGAATTCGTCATCATTGTTAAGGTATACTGTGACTGACGCCAAATCGACATATTTCTTTGTATTGACGGTCACATCCAATGAATTAATTTCATAGAAATCCAAAAACTATGTCTAATCTAGCATATTGAATGTTATTTAATGACAATTTGCATATAATTGATTAAATTAATAACTTCAGTTTTAAAATATTTTTTCAGTATGTAGTTTCATATTGCATATCTTCCCATAACAATATCATATATCACATCAAAAACAATTGTCTGATACTCCAATAAAACCAAGTCGTTATTTGATATCGCAACTTTGAACCATGGAAATTTTCACCTTAAAACTAGTTCAATTTAGGAAGAGTTATCCATTGCTTCAAAAATTACCACCCGTAAGATTTCAAAAAATAAATAAATAAAAATACCAGCACTTCGTGATGTCTGCATTAAATTAAGCACTTCTCATTGACATTGACACATATCTTAACAAATAAATTATTTTTAAAAAATGCTAGAAGCCAAAATATATATACATAAATAAAAATGAAAACGGGATGGAAATAACATAAGTTTCAACAAAAAAGATATCAATACCACGTAACGATGGTAATGATCGTCAGATATATATCCATTCTGGTTATTTTCTATGCTACCTACAAGAATATTTCCAAAATTAGAAACCAAACTTACCAAAAATGTTAATCAATACTCAAAAGTCAAAAAACATTACTAGTAATTTTTTTTTCCTGAAATAAATCACCAGAACATAATGTATCTGCACATTCAAACAAAGTAAAAAAAAGAAAATGGGGGATATTTGCAGCAACTATTATTACCGTTTTTAAGACAATATACATCCCAGTTGGTGAGACTTTTTCCGTCTTCAAGATATGCTCCTTCGATCTACACCAAAATGGGTATAATTTGATTCAAATTTGAAGAAACTTAGAGAGAGAAAACCAGAGATACACACACACACACATGTGTGTGTGTGTGTGTATAAAGGGAGAGAGAGGGTAAGGGGTACGGAGTACTTGGTATGAGGAAGTGGCTGCTCCAAAGAGAAACCCAGGTGGAAAATCAGATCTTTTGATTTCCTCTTCATTGAAACCATCAGCAAAAGAAGCAGAAAAGAGTAAGCAAACAATAAACATAAAGATATGAAGAAGAAAGTAGACGGTGGTTATTTTGACTTCCATATTGGGCTTCTTTCTTAACTTTTGCACTTCCGCAATTTGGGGAATTGGAGTTGGAGCTTGTGGGTTTGTAATATGTCTCGTAACTCACTGTCATTTTTCTTAATTATTTCAACTTAAATTTTAAAAATTATTAATTCTAAAAATATAATTTATATTATAATATTTAATTTAAATTTAAAATAAATTATTTTATTAAAATTTAACGATTTTGTTAATTTATTGTTAGCATAACCTTATGAAAATATAATAAAATAACACGGAAATGACTGGACAAATTATGTGCAAGTTTTTTAAGTTTTCTTTAAAACTAGTGACATGATATATTTTCCCAGGTAAAAATATAAGAGCACTTATAAATATTAACTTTTGAAAAAAAAAATATATAAACAATTAATAGCAATAAATTTGTATGATTAATTTTGTAAATAAATATAACATCTAAAATGATATAACAATGACCAGAAGACACTTTAAGAAATATTAACAATTTAAGATAAAGAACTTAAACTTAGTTATTTCAAAAAATATTAGGGTGAATAAAAAAGTATATAAATGAAACAAAATTTAAATAACTAAAACAATAGTAATAATATTTCCTTCAATTCTAATGCATGTATCAATTTAATTAGTTTTTTTATTAGATGTCGTGTCATTAGGTATATATATTTCTTAAAACTTCACATAGGTTGCCAAATAATTTTTATATCATTTGTTTTATTTAAACAATGTCACGTCAGTAATCATTTAGCGGAAACCTTCAAACTTTAACAAAATGGTTTATTTCAAATTTAAATTAAATAAATTATTATCATATTTTAAAAGTTTAATAACCTTAAATAAAAAGGATGACAATGTTAGTGGGTTAAAGCATATTTTTACCTCTTGTCATTTAATTGTACGGTTGCCAATCCTCTCTCAGTTTTAAAATTTCACAATATATCATTAACACACACATATATTAGATTATATCTACTCGTAGTATATTTCAATCTCTAAAATTATGTTAAAACTAAAATTAATACAAATTAAAAGAGCATAAACAATAACATAATATATATATATATATACATATAAATTATGTTTTACATAATTCTTAAAATCATTTAAGAACATTAAAATATATTAATCTTATATGACCATAACAATGCACCCAAAAAAATACCAAAGAAAAAAAAAACTACCACCCTTAATTGACAAGGTAACATGTCTAGCAACGTAACGATACCGTCATTTACAAAGAACAGAATCATAAGGGCTTTTATATTATTACTATTTTTATTCTTTATTTTTTGTACAAAAAAGGTCACTTGTTTAGTACCACACATTCAGACACACACTTACAATGGCAGGCAGTGAATCTTGAACCCCCAACTTAATTGTAGTCAATGAATTTTAAACCCGATCTCTTCCATAGGATTATTTTGAATGCATGTCAAGTTCGTAACTTGATTTTTTTCATGGGATTCCAAAGAATTTCACTAATTTTGGACAAGTTTTGAATAGTTTTAAACAATTTTAAAGAAAAATCATATCGGTTTTGCTTAAGTTAAGAAAAAAAAATTCAAATATGAAAAAATAACAATAAAATATCATTAAGCAATAAAATATAAATAACTAAATTAAGTTTAAACTTTGTTATCCTTTAGAGCATGCTTGCCTAATTCTGAAACTTTGTTTAACTGCTATCTCCAGTAGTCCTTAGCGCTATTCTTTTCGCAGACTTGTTAGATTCTTCATACAATTTCTGAAGTTTTTTCTCCTTATGAACTGATAATAAACTCTTTTAAAGTTTAACATTCTAAACTTTTTTTTATAGTTATTACTAATTTTACTCTCATTTGTTATTCTAAATTATTTGTCTTCACTAATTTATTTATTAGATGATTTTGAGTTGAAACTGTGATGTGGGAAGATTATTTGTCTTCAGTAATTAAAATCTAGAGTTTGATAAGACCTTCTGATCAAAATTCCATTTCAGTTCTTATGTTGCCTTATAATCTGATAAGAGTTAGGGTTTGTTATGACTATATTAATTCATAAAGTATGTATGGAGTTTACTTTCGTCGATTCTTCGAATAAATATTAAATTAATTTCTAAGTTTTGTTATTGATTTTAATTTTAGAGCGGCAAATACTATCTCTGTTTCTGATATAGTTTTAGTTATTAATTGTTAGTTTTTCTTTCTTTCGTTTCTTTTGTTTGCAGGTAAATTTGTTTCCTCGATTTTAAAGGTTATGTAATTGGCCAAAGATTATCAGCGATTGCTGATGCGTTTATATATCATGGACCCTTGAAACGTCTTCTTTTTCTTTTTTTTTTAAACTAAATTAACTATTTTTTGAACTTTTATTTAAAATTTTAATTGTTTTATAAATATATAGGTGATAAAATTATATTCACAACTTGTTTCTATAACTTTTAATAAAATTTCAGTTTTGCAGTTGCGTAATTGCAAGTGTATGTATTTATTTCTAAAACAAAAAAATTTAAAATTTCAATTAATTAAGAACACTGAGCAGCATTTTTTTGACATAAGAGTGCTACTCTAGTCACTTCCTTAAGGGATTGTGTTTGTACATTTTGTTTTTCTTTAGTCACATCTTTTTGTCTTTTAGTCCCTCACTAAACGAATGCGAAATGATAATGGATTAATGATTACTTACAAATTTTGTAGTTTTTTTTTCTTTTTGTGATGTCCAGATGTATTTGTACTTAAATTAATTCAAAAAGATTTAGTATACTTGTAGGAGAAATACAATAATCATTCATATATTTAATAAACTAATATATTAAAAATAAATTTCGAACAATTTAAACATAAACATTTTTTTGGAACCCTAAACATAAAGATATTTGAGTACCATAATAGTATGCCCTACTATTTTTTTCCGGACAAGGGGTATACTTGAAAGTTAAATGGGTATCCTATTGGTAGGATTATTTTTGGATTTTCAATGAAAATGATTACTTATTATGATAAATAATTTTGCACATAATCAATTCTGAAAATTTATTTCTACCCATTCTTACTTTGATACTAACAAGTGGACATACAAATTCGATAAAAAGACTTTATTACCGCCGGAATATAATTTAATATTATAATAAGTCGTGCTAATTTCATCACTGTAATACTATAACAATCAAAAATCCTAACCAAATTTTTTTGTGAACTGTAAAATATATAAATTTCAAAGTAATTTAAATGATAATAATAAGAAAAAAAATTGAGTTATAGTTTATTATTGAATATTATAAAATATAAAAAATGATGAAAATGCAATTTAAAATTAGATAATGATTTATTAAAGTTAAAATGACTCAATGAAATACCAAATTAACTTGAATAATTCAGAAAAATACTATAATAGTTATAAATTCAACATTTCGTCCCATTTTCATGCAATATACTTTTAAAAAAATCCCATAAATATCGTAATTGAGGATCATTTAATGACATTAAAAAATATTAAATAAAACAACCATAAGGTATAAAATAAACTTTTAATCTTAAAGTTTGAATTTTTAGAATGTCTATGGTACGGTGTCAATTATATTTTTTTTTCAATCTATCTAACTTTGAGATAATGTGGTGGAACAAGAATATTATTCAAATATCTAAAAATGAATAAGAATTTATCATCAAAACGCCAACGGTTACGAGGAAGAATACGCGCGTAATTGCCTAATATTTCTTTTTATCTCGATACTAATTGAATAGTTTGATTTTGTGTGCTTCATATATCTTTGCCTATTAATTCTTCTTAAGTTTCTATTTAGGTCATAAAACAAATTTAATTTTCATGTACCTTATTCACTTTATTCTAATATCTGAGCGTTCACCTTAATTTCGTTACTTAATTTAAAAATAAAACTTTAAAATTGTGATGATTAAATGGGCCTTCAAAGAATCGCAAGAACCATTATAAATTAGATTCATCATACTTGAAATTATTGTAACATTTAATTCTACCTATTTCAAAATTGGAGATTCAGTTGACTTTATAACTAAATTAGTTGTAAAATCATATTAATTAAATTAAAGTTCAATGTATTTACTTCATATAGTTGATAAAATGAATACTATACATATCACCAGTAATATTATATCATAAGATTTCACAAATGACAAAAGATCAAGATTATAAAACAGAATGAATATAAAATTTCATAAATTGACTCATAAAAATCAATTTCATAAACCCTTAATATTATTATAGATATTAATATTATACTTAGAGTTATTTCTCTACCTTTTAAATAAAATGGTGGTGTAGGCAATTTATGCTTGTCACATACTAACTCCGCCTATGGTCGTTAAAATAGATTCAGTTTATTGTTGTAAAGTCAATACTGATTAAAACTCATGCACTTATTATTTTGTATAAAAATTTTGGAGAAAGAAATTTTAAAAACTTTATATTTCCCAAGTTATATTACTTTAAAAAATAAGAATTTGAAAAAGTTTAAAAAATTTGTATTGAATCCCGTTCTACAAGTTTTAAACTGTCTAACTGGGATAACAAAAAATATCAGAGTATGATTAACTAAATTCAAGTTAATAGATCCAAATATGACCAATAACAAAAGAAACACCTCCAACGTGATAAATTATGCTGAGAACCGTTATTTTAAAAAAAAAAAAGTATCTGAATAATTCTGTCCATACCAAGAGGGGGGATAATTTTGTAGCTCATGAAATTGCTGCATGGCCTCACACAGTTGAGTGTTCTTTTCCTTGTATTTGGCTGAAATTTTTTTCACAAAATCTTTCGGTTAGTAGCGATGGACTTTTCTTCTGTATGAAATAAGTTGAAATTTCTTTAAAAAAAAGTAATGGAAAAGAAAGCGTGTATATCTTGTTGCATGCGCCTGTGTGCGGCTTCTTCTAGGTGGAGCGCTTTGTAAGGCGAGAAATAGATTAATTTTGGGAATTGATTTTCGAAGTATAATTGTGAAAAAAGGCATTATACCAAATTAAATGATGAAAAAAAAATCAAACAGTTAAAACATTGTACGTTATTCTTTAGGCGCTTTTTCAAGTAGCTATGTAAATAGTTGAATAATTCTTATATCTTTACATTATATATAGTGAAATTATGTTTTTAAAATTCAATTAGGAAAAACATAAATATTACAAAAAAGAAAGTTTATAACTATTGTAAGACAATCATTTACATGTCAAATAGAGACGTAAAATTATTTTTAACAAAAGATAAGCAGTTACAAGTTACAACTAGATGAGCCAGTCAAATTTTCAGAAGTTAATTAATTTTAGTCTTTTAGAGGTGGATTCGATTCTCAATTTGTTCAACAGACGACTAATAAGAAGAGGTTGGACACAATTAAGAGTTATGGATATTAACTTGTTTCTTGTAATTATGAAATTGGTACAAATTGTACAAACAAACAAAAAAAAAATTGTTTAACCACAAATTACACAAATTGTTTCTCTTCATTTTATTTCTGATTTTCTAAAACTCATTTGTTCAACCACCAAAAGCTCGATCAATTTCATTCTCTCCCATCATTGAATTGTAGGTAGGGATGAACAAAAAGATTGGGACTGTAATCTGAATTGAGACAAATTTGAGATCGATATAAAAAAGACTTGTCCGAAGATTGGTCCAGTTTAGGATCGGTCCATATAGTTCTAAAAATTTGTCATATTAAAATGAAAAATTTATTTGGATCGACCTATATAAAAACTAGTCTAAGACTAAGACTAAAACCGGACTAGAACTGGAATTGAACTGAGACTGGACCAAAACCGAATTAGGACTGGGATCAAATAAGACCGACACAAATTTCATAAGAAAAACTTATTATTTATACACGTAAACTTAATCAAATATGGAATATTAGTATGCATATGATTGATTCGAATATATAATCCCAAGTCACTTGAAATATACATATATTATAAAGATCATCTTGTAATACAAAGAAAAATGCAAGATATGATTGATTCATAAGATAGTACTACGGATGATCCCAAGATCGAAAATGAACAACTTGAAGCATGACAAAGTTTTATTGCATAAATCTCTAAAATATCGAAGATATCAAAAGTTAAAAACAAATTTGAAATTGAAGATAAGGCTAAAAGTTAAAAAATAAAAACAATAATTATTTATCAACAAATTTAAATGTAATCATTTGTACTAATATAATTATTATGCACTTGCTAAAATTTTCATATAATAGACTCATAATTTATTGTTTGTTTTTTATTCTTCCTCAATAATTTAAATATATTTTAAGTTTTCCTATAATTCTGAAAATTTTATATGAATGAAATAATCCTATAGTTCTTTTACACTCTTTTTTTATTTAAAATTTGTATAAAGAATTAGTTTGTCATAACTATACTTTTAATAATTTGTCCACAAAAAATAAAAATAAATTAGATTTTAATATTTTATTTTTTAAAAAGTTTAATTTATGTATAAAATAAAAGAAGACTGAAATCAACTTAAAATTAGCCCAGTCCAAAACTGATATGACCTAAAATTCTTATAATCTATATTTTATTGAACTAAGACCAGACTGAACTGATATGATCTAATTCAAAATCAAGCTGATGAATGTCAATTTTTTTAAAAATTAATTGAATACGAACTGATAATCTTTTTAAAGACCGATAGAGTTCGAACCCGTCAATCCGTATGTTAATCTCTATCACAAGGTTGATGATGAAAATGAAAAGGGCGCCCCGTTAGAGTTATCTCAACCAGCACAACATCAACTTAAAAAGAAGAAAAGAATTGTTGAAGTACGAGGAAACTAGTGAATTCCTTTCTTTTTCTTTTATTTCTCTTCGTTGATGTACAACTGATAAAAAATATAATAATTTAGATGGAATTTAATATAATTGAAAGATGATAATGATAAAAATATTTTACTAAATTTTACTTAAAATTAATTAATAGTACGCTCAATGTTAATATATTTTGTGATATTGTTAAATATTTGTATAAGATTATACATTTAAAATTAACTAACTACGTTTTAAAAAATTGAAGGTTAAATGGTAGTTATTCATATGTTGTGAACAGATGTGTAATCAAACAGATTTTTTCATTCTGTTTCAGATTCATTAAGAAGCACTAAACTATTTAGATATCATAATAAAACTTAATTATTCAGATTTTAGCAAATAATATCTTATTCTTTTATAACCAAAATAAAAAAAAAGTAAAATTTTAGGTGTCGATGAATTTTCGAGATTTAATTGGACGTTTGGGCAAGTGCCTTCACCATTCAATTTCTTTTTTCTCTAAATTACGAATAAGATTTAAACTTAAAAGAGCATATTTGTTAAATGTAAGAATAAGATTAAAATAATAAGAATATTATTAATAATGAAAACAAAGAAGAATAAAATAATAAAAACACCTGTAACACATTACTGACATTAACTCTCCACGTAAATAGAGGCATGCAAAGAATCGACTTGGAGCAGAGAAGATATAATGTGTATGTTTCATCTCTATCACTTGTTTCCTTCCCAAAACAAAACGTATTTATTCTCCTAGCTCCTATTAATTCAATTTATTTTATTTAATTAATTGCTTCAAACCCTCTTTAGAATTTATAAAATATTTAATTGTAACATATGCCTCCTCATTTATAGCGCTAGTCGTATAGAATTAATTTGTTTACTTTTCAAGAAACACATATAGCAGCACGAAATTAACACAAATTAGTAGTAATACAAGCAAGAAATAGAGTTTCGTTTTGATTAAAATTGTTGGGAGATGGCGGAGGATCAAAAGAAGAAGAAAGATTTGGAATCGCAAATCCCTCAAGAATCCACCGCCATTTTCAACCATTCCAATCGTCCTGTTTCTTTGAAGGTAATTTCTCACTTAAATTTTTACTTTTAATTTTTTCATACATTTTTATTTTTAATTTTTTTCTTGTGTATATTTATAGTATTTAATGTTTGCATGGTCGTTTTAGTTATATATATTCATCTTCGATTTTACAGATTATTTAGTTTTGATTATTAATTGTTGATCAGCTCATGCACTACTTTCCCATCCCTCATCTCTGTATTTTATTTTTTAAAAAATTCTCGGGTTGTTAATTATTCTTGTAATTTTAAGCTATGCACTTGGATTTTCTGTTATGAAACCCTTGTGTTCAAGGGTTCTAGGGTTTTTACTACGAAAAATTTAACAAATTAATGAACTGAATGTATAACAGTTTCGAGATTAAGAATTTGTGTTTATATATATATATAT
Organism: Centella asiatica; assembly: GCA_014636745.2. Taxonomy (NCBI): domain Eukaryota; kingdom Viridiplantae; phylum Streptophyta; class Magnoliopsida; order Apiales; family Apiaceae; genus Centella; species Centella asiatica. The sequence continues at coordinate 53,908,923 of CM025783.1, forward strand.
ATAGATATAGATATGATTTTTTAATTTAGATTCGTGAGTGTATATTAATACAGATCACAGTTAACTGTTTCACAATTAATATTAAGATATGGCACTCTTAATTACTGGTGACAATGTAAATTTATTTCATTTCCTAATTTAAGTTTGCATGTCTTCATTGGTGTTCAATGATTTAATTTTAATTTAGTTCTTGATAGATGCAGTAAGATCAGTTTCTTAAAAAGTTATAAGTCTTGAAATAGTCTACTTCTTTAATTTTTTGTAATTGTTGTTTAATGTATCATCAAGTATTAAAGAGAAATATGGTTAATTATATGACAGGTATAATTGTATAAATGTCTGAAATTCTTGTTAAGAACATGACCTGAAAAATTATGGTGGCAAGGGTGAAGAAAGTTTTGGGTTTAGTGGTTATTTAACAAGCTCAGGGGCGAGGCCAATGGGATTTGGTTTCGAGAAATTCTCTAGTTTGTAATCTTCCCTTTTTCACATAGTTTGTAGAATTTTCCCATTTGGGTTTTTACTTAAATCTTTTGTGCACTTGTTTAAATTTTTCTTCCAAAGTTTGATAATAGAATTGTTTCAATTCTTATCGATGAAGACTCTGATGTTAGTGAGACTCTTATGCAAGCTTTGTACATGTACTAGTTGTAGACCCTGCTACATATAATAATGCACTAGTTTAATTAGTGTCACAATTGTCTGCATTTACCATGCTCTCCTGTTAAATTATTCGTAAGGCGGTGATAATGATTTCGTTTATTATATTTACAGTTTGAAGATGTTGTATACAAGATCAAAATCAAGAAGACCGGAGGATTTTGTAAGAAGCGGCAAAAGTGCTTTGAGAAAATTATCTTAAATGGAATCACAGGCAGTGTGTTTCCTGGTGAAATGCTGGCAATGCTAGGCCCTTCAGGAAGTGGCAAAACTACTCTCCTAACTGCCCTGGGTGGCCGGCTTGGTGGAGATCTTAGGGGAAGCATAACTTTTAATGGCAAGCCTTTCTCAAACGCAATGAAGCGAAACACGGGCTTTGTGACTCAAGATGATGTTATGTATCCTCACCTTACTGTGACTGAAACACTTGTGTACACTGCTCTTCTTCGATTGCCTAACAGTTTCACGAAACAAGAGAAAGTGACTCATGCAGAAGAGGTCATGGTTCAGCTTGGATTGACTAAGTGCAGAAACAGCATTATTGGAGGTGCATTTCTTAGAGGAGTGTCGGGAGGAGAACGTAAGAGGGTTAGTATCGGGCAGGAAATGCTCATAAATCCGAGTTTACTTTTTTTGGATGAACCAACGTCGGGTCTTGATTCAACTACTGCTCAAAGAATTGTATCGACATTATGGGAATTAGCAAATGGGGGAAGAACAGTGGTGTTGACAATCCATCAACCTTCAAGCAGACTGTTTTACATGTTTCACAAAGTTCTACTGTTATCTGAAGGCAATACTATGTACTTTGGCAAGGGACAGGAGGCGATGGAGTACTTCTCTAGCATTGGATATGCCCCATCAGTTGCCATGAACCCTTCAGATTTCTTGTTAGACCTTGCTAATGGTATGTCTACATTCTCTCTCATAAATAGGCTGTGATTAGGCCTCCTAGACTTGCGTAGGCAGTTTTGTAGGTGACGTTATTCTAATCTTCATATGTAAATGGAGTGATTCCGCATAGGCAAGTCTAGGCATCCTGCCATACTGAGGCGGTTGAGGGACCTAGCACCTAGTCAGGAATTAATTGGCATAGCGAGAATTCATATCACCTGTTTTATACAATAGTTATCCCATGTCACTAGTTTATTGTATTTGGTGCTTCAGAAATTGTAGACATATTAAAGTTCTGTAACTTGTTGAAATGTTCAAAATCAAATCACATTATACTATGTAGGTATTGCATCTGGAGATCCAGGGGAGGATCAGAGCATGATCAAGCAGAATTTGATATCTGCTTTTAAGGCCAATAAAGCTGAAAATGTGAAAGCAGAAACAAAAGAAGCGTTTGATGTTCATGTTCAAAATGCATCCAAAGATAAACAGTTTGGTAGATGGAGCACAACTTGGTGGCAGCAATTCACGGTCTTGCTCAAAAGAGGATTGAAGGAGAGAAAACACGAATCTTTCTCGGGCATTAAAATTGGACAGGTGCTTGTTGTTGCTTTTCTGACTGGACTACTGTGGTGGAAGTCCAATATCGCTCATTTACAGGACCAGGTAATTTCTTTTACTGCAAAACAGATTTTAAGTAGTCCCACTTTATTTGACTCGTCTTTATTTGGAAACTCTACAAAGATGTAACTTTGGTTTTCATTTTTTAAGTAATGAAAGAGTTGCATTGTCATTGGGTATGGGGTGGGGGGGAAGGGGGGATAATGTAATATGGACTTACGCCAAAGATAGCAATCTCATATACTAATCTCCATTTGAGCAATATACTATATATATTTGGCTTCCATCTTGAGAAGATAAAACAGTTTCGAGTTTTTAACACTATATGAAGGTTTCGAACTGGTTCAGTATATGACAACTGATAAACACTTGTCTTTTGCCCAAAATGCAGATAGGCCTTCTATTCTTCTATTCAGGCTTTTGGGGATTCTATCCTCTTTTCCAAGCCATATTTACATTCCCACAAGAACGAATGATGCTTGAGAAAGAGAGGGCTTCAGGAATGTACAGACTCTCATCATATTTCATGTCACGAGTCATAGGTGACCTCCCCATGGAACTAGTCCTCCCAACCGTTTTTATCATCATAACATATTGGATGGCCGGGCTCAAGTCCACAGCTGCTAACTTCTTCTCTACCTTGTTCGCTCTACTATACAACGTATTGGTATCTCAAGGCCTTGGACTTGCGATTGGAGCCCTTGTAATGGACCAAAAATCTGCAACCATTCTTGGATCAGTCATAATGCTCTCGTTTCTTTTAGCAGGCGGATACTACGTTCAACATGTCCCTCCATTTATTTCGTGGATCAAGTATGTTTCGACTAGCCAGTACACATACAAACTCTTGTTGGGATCACAGTATAGTCATGGGGAGACATACCCTTGTGGAGTAAACAGGACTTGCTTGGTTAGACATTTTCCGAGCATAAAAACGATCGGGCTCAACGGACAAATCGTCGCGGTGGTGGCAATGGGAATAATGCTGATTGGTTACAGACTCATAGCTTATCTTGCCCTTATGAGGATTGGTGTGACCAAACATTAATAAGTGGTTTTGGAATGTTAAAATTAACTAGTGATATGATGAGTGTTTGAAGACATGTTTTCTGAATTCATGTAGTTTTCTTCTCTGCGGGATTTACCTTTTCTTGATATGAGGTATGTATAGAGGTAGTATGCATAAAAATCACCAGTAATAAATAACTTGAGGAATCCTTGGTGGGGTCTATATATCCCATTAAAATTTTGGTATGAAGTAGCATAATAATTAACTTTTTGATGTGCTATAGTTATTATTCATATATATATATACTTTTACTTTGTTACCATTTTTGTTGTTGATAATATATTCAGAAACATAAAATAACTAGATTGTATTTGCGGATTAATGTTCCTGGAGGGGACAATGTTGGTGTTTTTATCTTGGTGTGATAATGGCCAAACACTCGCTACTGTCATTTAAATATCCAATGCAGCCTGCAGATTATGGAATTGGGTAATTTTATCATTTGGTATCATCTAATGATATAAAGCTTATTAACTTGAATTAAAAACTTGTTACATATTTAGTTTTTTCTTTTTTCCTTTCCGGCCCCCCTGCATCCAATAATGAAGATTTCACATATCAATGTCTAAAATTTAGACTCATGTAGGTACACAGCTAAATTCACTCTCATTCTCATAAACCTTTGTAAATTATATCATTTTATTTGAAAATTTTTAAAATTTTAATTTGAGAATAAACAATTTTTAATGGATCGCATCAACAAAACAACAAAATTAGGGGTACATTCGTGAGAATTTGTGTAAATTTGACTGTATAAATAGATTTATTCTTAAAATTTTATTTGAGGGATAAAGCTTCCCTTTACATCGTTAATTGTCCTCGAGTATACAAATTAGTAGCTAAATGGATGATGAAATGGTTGTTTTGATTTCAAACTAGAGACTATGATGCATTTCTGGTAACAGAATAATTGTACTTGTTGAATTGATAGGATGACTAATATTTGTTTGGTTTTTTCCAAATACTATTGATAACTTAAGGAACTATGACTATTGATAACATAAGCAATAGTTTTTGATTAATACTATTGGTTAACAGATTAATGCAATTTGACCAAATATATCAAATAGGCCAAATGTTTATGATCATTTTTTTCTGAAAAGTGAAAAGATCGAAAATTCAAGTTCTATTAGTTATAAATATTATGAATGTATTGGTATATTTGTGGTGTCAATTTTAACAAAAAGAAAAAAAAAGATTGTAATGGACTAATGGGACGGCGTCAAAATAAGAAACAAAACTTTTAGGAAAAGCTATTGATCTATAGATTGTGTTTTTAAATTAAATTCACATTTAACTAAGGTATGCTTAGTATTTATATTTTTTTTCATATAGAAAACAAGGTAGGTTCGTTCAGAATTAAAATAGAAACACACAAAAATTTATATTTGTCTTAAATATATATCTACTTTTTTCATATATGTTTGTTTTTATAATTTTGGAGACACGAAAATTTTTAAATGTAAATTATCAACAAATAAATATTCGTGAAAATATATAATAATTTTATGTAGACCGAATGCATTAATTACTTGGGTCGTGCTACACTCCATTGCGCTTGATATCGACAACAAGTACACCACACACTTCTTCTGACCCATATAAAAAGAGGGCTTAACTTTAATTTCTAAACTAGCATTAAAGTTTAAAAAAATAAAAAAATAAATATTTTCTCTTTCTCTCATAATAAATATCTTAATTTAATCCGGAAGCTTAAATAGATCATTTTTAAAATTATTTTTTTTCATAAATACAACTAAAAAGAATCCATTCATCATTGTACTAAATCTATTCCTTTAAGCCTCTGACCCTTATAACAACTGCATTTGTGAAGCTCACATTTATATTATGATCATTTTAATTCCTCAACAATTCTATAAAGTTAAATTTAGATTATAACCGTTTGCTATAAATTGATCACGCGGCTTTTAAATTAGGGAAAAGTATAGAACTTATATATACTTATTCTCAATCTATTTTTACCATTGAACTATCCACTAATAAAAACAAAAAAAAATTATCTTGTACCTAAATCTTAAGAAATTATAACATTTTTACTTTTAAATTACAAAATCAACATGAATTATAAATATTGTAGTTGGCACACGTACGTGTGCCTTAACATGCTAGTTTACTTAAAATGTTTATTTTAAGATAGACAAAATACAACTCCTTCCACTTTGAGATTCACTTCGTTTTATTTTTTTTAATGTATATATTTTTCTTTTTCCTAATTGAACCCAAACACATTCATGTGCTAAAAAATTTAAAAATACTTCAACAGCATTATCAGAAATCCGCAGGCTGATCACATCCCAAATATATAATGCTATTTAATCTATATAAAGCATCAATTTCCTCACTTTATTTTATTACGGTCGACTATTTGTTAATTATTGGATTTATGTATTTAAAAAATTATTGCTTTTTTTTTTTCAAAGAAAACTTTTCAATATATAATGCTCCGTACTCAAACGGAGATATATGAACCACATAATATATATTAAAAATTATTCCTTTTCTTTGTTTATATTTCATTTTTAGTATTTTGTAGTTATAACTATATATTTTAGTTTAAAATATTTAAAATGTCAATTTTTAAGTATAAAAATAATTATAATAGTCTTTTAAAAAAATATTAATTCAATTTTGACCATCTCAATATATGCTTCCAATTTTACTCCCATTCACTCCCTTCTTTATAAAATCAGCTAAACTTAGAAATTTCACTTTTTGTCATTAATCCTTGTGTTTCCACGTGTACAAAATCCGCCGATAATTTTTACCCTGCAACGTGACATTTGCCTTAATAAAACATCTCAGCTGTTCTCTCTGTTATTTTATACTTCCTCCATTTTAAAGTTAGAAATTTATTTTAAATTTTAAAGTCAAATAATGATAATTAAATTTTAAACTTCATATAATCAATAAAATTTTAGAACATAAATTAAATTATTATTAAAAGTTTTAGTTATATATTATTAAAAAAATTAACAATTTTTATTGACTATAATTATCTAAATAAACATTACTTTTAAGAAATTATTGTTCGACTTAGAAAGTAAAAACATATGTATAATTCATGCTAGTTTGCCCCAACACGCCGAAATAAATTTTGGCAACTGATTTTACTGATGTAAAAATATCATATTATTACTAAAACTAAAATAAGTCATTCTCACCAAAAATTATAAAATAAGTCTGCAGCTAGCAACTTGTATATTTCAAGCGAATATAATAATACTGTAACCCATTATAGAAATTATATTTAAAAAAACATGAACTAAAGAGGAATAATATTACCAAAATAAGAATTAATCATAATGATTATAAATTTATATTTTTAATAACAATTTTGTAATTAATTAGATTTATGAAATTGTAATTTTTACTCAACCAAAATTCTTTGCCAAAGAAAATGTCACTAAGTCCGGAGGAACCGTGGCATTATTATTAACTTTTTCAGACTTTACCGTAAAAAGTGAAATAAGCTAACGTGGCAAGTGGAATATTATTATTATTATTATTATTATTAGTATTAGTATTAGTATTTATTACACCATTTGTTCTTAATTAACTCACATTCATAGATTTTTTTTTTGTCAAATTTAACTTATATTTGACTTAAAAATTTTATTGTTTTAGCAATATATATGTGACAAAATTATAATCATGAAAAAGTTCATATAATAATTTTTATAATTATACATTTGTGACATATATATATATATATATATATATATATATAATTTTAAAGTTAAAATTTAATCAAATTGACTAAAACAAATTTATAAATAATAATTATTCTAAAACGGAAGGAGTGTCTTATTTTCTGTCGTTTATTTCAATGCCTTTTTAGAAATATTTCCTTTGTTAATTAATCTAATAAATTATGCCCCAACATATTACTCCAATGTTTTAATATTCATCCAACTAAAACACTAGATGGACCGACTGGATACCGGTTGATTTTGTGGTAGGACCGTTCCTAATCTAGACATGTTATAATTATATATTTTTTATAAATATATATATGTATTATTTTTACGATAAATTATATTTTAATTTATATTTATAATTATTATAATTATGCTCATTTGAAATTAAAATTAGGAAACAATATAAATGTATTATTTTTCTAAATATAATGTATAAATTTTATTTTTAAGATAGGCAAAATGTACACAATTTAAAATAATAAATTATAATAGAAGTGGCTAAATAGTGAACCAGTGATCAGTTCAACAAATCAATCGACGGTACATTGGGTCAAAACGAATTTTTGAACAAAATTAATTTTGATCGGTCAACTGTACTAGCAACTTGACCGGTCGACAAACCAACTAATTGGATTGGACGGTCCGATTCGAGTTTCAAACTATTATTTTGTACTATTTTGATAGTTACACGTATCAATAAGGTTGCAATCGATTTGAGTAGAGTGAAGTATTGTATGTTTGAATTCAATTCTTTAAGAAAATTATCGAGTATGAGTTGAGACAAGTAATTATTAATAATTTATTATCAAACTTGACTCGAACTCTTATCGAGTTGTTCGCGAGTAACTCACAAGTAATTTGAATAAGTCAAACATTTTTAAATTTTTGAGTATTTCTTGATTATTAAGTGATTATTAATTAACATATGTTTGAGTTGAGTATCTTGTGAGTTCAAATAAAAAAAAACTTTTAGAATAATATAAAAAAAAAAAAAAGAATTAGTATCAAAATGAGTCAAGTCGAGTAATTTCTAAAACGAATAATCGAATTGAGTTAAGTATACTAAATAATCGGCTGGACTTAATAAGCTAACAAACAAAATAAATTAATCAAACTCGACTGGTTCATGGATTCGAATGGAATCAATTAGAATAATTATCAATTCTAACCAAATCGATTGAGTAGGTCTATTCGAATTACAGCCATATACATCAGTAATACTTGTTGATTAATCTAGCAACTCACCGGTCTATTCGTTCCACTACTTTGTTTTAAAACATGGCAAATGGATCTTATGGTTACAAATGTTGCCACATTATTTATGACAACCTATTTAAGAGTATGAGTAACTTCTTTAGAATAATAATCAAAATCTTTGTTACATTATAAAACTTATTGATATAGTATTCTTTAAAAATTAATTCTAAAGTGAAATGCATGAAAATGTAAATTTAATCTCAAATTAACAGTTTGTAACAACATTTGTCGCACATAATAATTGCATACCTGGTTTTTGCGAACTATGAACTTACACTCACTGGATAAGTACAACCGCTTGGTTGTTACGAACACTTTATACGTGTCGGAATTGTGACGATTGCAATCTTTGTAAGCTTTATAAGCACGGCGAGAAACTGACAGTTCGTCATAACTTTGTAATACTTTAAGACTATATAATTGCAAAATCTCAATAACTAAGAAATAATTAGTAGCAACCATAAATAATAATCTTTTTTCCTTCCTCTAGTAAAAAAGAAATGGGTGTTCCCCTGACAAATCCTACTTCACAGTTATGTTTACCACCGGGATTTCGATTTTGTCCAACTGATGAAGAGCTTCTTGTTCAGTATCTCTGCCGTAAAGTCGCTGGACATCACTTCCCTCTACAAATAATTGGAGAGATTGATTTGTACAAATTCGATCCTTGGGATTTACCTAGTAAGATAAATTTTATTATATTTTTCTTTAATATTTGCTATAAGTGTTAATCTTTGAATAATTAATTGTCATAATTTACTATTGTTATGTTCGAACGAAACTTTGTTGTTAATTTTGTAGTAAAATTTTTATAATGCATTAATTATATTTAATAGTTTTAACAACGGAAATCGTGTTGTCACATGATATTTTTTTTTCTCTAAAATATTACTTGTCTCCGACAACATCATCCGTTTTAGGCTATATATGGTACTAACAATTAACAAATTCGGTGTCTATTTTTTCTCATCAATAAAAATATATGTGCATAATTTTATATTGTAATATTTTGGCAGGTAGAGCAATATTTGGAGAGAGAGAATGGTACTTCTTTAGTCCAAGAGATCGAAAGTATCCAAATGGGTCACGCCCAAATAGATTAGCCGGGTCGGGTTATTGGAAGGCAACCGGAACCGATAAAATGATAATTTCGGGCGGAAAAAATGTTGGAATTAAGAAAGCTCTAGTTTTCTACACTGGTAGAGCTCCAAAAGGAACCAAAACTAGCTGGATCATGCATGAATATCGACTCTCAGAGCCACAAAGCAAAAATCGAAGCAGAAGGGTAAGAAAGTATTTCATCAATTCAAACAAAATGTAATTAGTAATTTAACAAGAAAATGATATTGTTAGTATGATACAATTTTTGCTACGATTATATTCTCTCTCATAAAATATACTTGATCAGGTCTACATCTGATAAAATCTACTATTTGGTCCGTTACAAAATAAAATATTCATTTCAGATTTTTTCCATCTAATGACGCTTATTCTGAAATAAGTTATACGTGCGTTTTAGCTTTTGAGAACAAACAATGGCAAAATTAATAAGTTCTGAACGGGTTTTGTTCTTAAAAATTTGTTAGGAGGGACCAGATTTTCTGACTAATAAGTTTTTTTATGTATCATTATAATTTGGTGTTGGAATTATTTATTATTTTGTAAAATTAATAATTAAATTTATATTTGGTGAATGTGTGTAGTTGGATGACTGGGTCCTTTGTCGTATTTACAAGAAAAGTTTGACAACACACAGTTTACAGGTGGGAATTTCTGCCCACGCGTCTACCTCATCACCACCTTCAAAAATTGATGATGTTTTTGATTCCTGTACGGCGATTGATGACGACGACGACCACCCCTTCTTTAATTTTCCCAGAAACAACCCAACAAACAACAAGACTGATTTACAGAATTCCGGTGACAATTTTGGCTGGCTTACTCTCGCCGGAATTAATTCGATGCCGGAAAATTTTGCCGGAACTCAAGCTCCGATGAACTGCCAGACTCAGACTCAGGGACTAATTAACGGTGGAGGAAATGGCAGTTTTGTCCATCCGATCCCACCAGGTGGCCACGTGGACAGGAGGTATGCTAAAGAGGTGGAGAGTGGAAATAGCAATCAGGGGGTTGGCACTTTGGAAGAGTTCCTTTATGCCAGGGGATTTATGAATTCCGACGATTTACTTGCTAGTCGGGACCCGACTCGACTCGAAGATCCACGTCTTCGACTTTAAAATTTTAATATGACTTTTTTTATTTTGAAATTTACTTTATTGTCTATTTTAATCGTAAATTTTTAAGTCGTAACATACTTTTTTCGTTTAAAATAAGCGATGGAGCGTATTTTAGAACATACAAGTCACTTAATATAAAAATTCGGACTGTTAAGACAAATTGAATGGTAAAATTTGAAAGGAAAGTTGAAATTACAATATATATGTATATATGGTGTTGAAGGGATATTAACTGAATGTACGTACTCGTCTTTGTACTGGGATAGTGGGATTAGTAAGTAATGTAAACTCTTTATGTATTTAAATTCAGTTTAAGTTGTGTTTGTAATATTAAATATTAGAAGTAATTATTAATAGTGCACATTTAGTACATTACAATTAGATGTGTTTCTTGTTACTCGGTTTTTTTAATGAATTTTTTTAGTTGTTTTTGGTATAATATTATTTTCACATTTTAAGAAATTATGAGTATTTCTCTTTTTTGTACATATTAAATAAGGATAATTATAGAATAACATTAATAAATTTAATGATATTATGTTTATCATGATTGATTTTAGTCTGTATGAATTGACGTAAAAAAGTTACTAATAAAAAGCGGAGAAATTATCACATTTCTTAAATCCAAATAATATTGCTAGAGTTGCATAACATTTATTATAAATCTTATATATTTTTCATAATAACTGACATTTTGACTTTTTTAGACGTAATTTTAGGTGACTTTTTTTATATGTTAAACTTTTTATTTTCGTTAAATTCTTTATTCATATCAATCTTTATTTAATATATTTTTTATTATTATTTTTTTTGAAATTTGGGACAAAACTTCATAATGCAGTTAAGCTTACAACAATCTGCGCCACAAGTATTTATACCGCAACGTCCTGCATTACTCGTGCATATTTTTCTCTCTCCATTTTTGGGCCTATGATCTGCATCTCCAGCTTCAATTTCTCCATTAGCTGTTGCCAAAAACACACTTATTACTGACTGCATATTCATAATTCCGGAAACTATGGTGGGTCATAGTTTTAAGAAATAATTATTTGGAGGTCATTCTTTTATTTATTATTGATTTTATTTTTATTTTTTCATTTTGTCATGTATGTTTATACCTACCCTTTTCTTTTCTCTCTTTTCTTTTTTTTCCAAATTCCAGCAAAGTTTTTGATGAATTTAACTAATTCGTCATTTGTTTGTGTTAACCATTTTCAAATTTTAACTTATCTTTGATTAATTTAAAATGCTACCTTAACCATTTTTACAAGTTATTTTTTAATCTTTCGTCCATTTTTACTGTTGTGAGTTGACTTGAGTTTTATAAGTATATAAGTGAGTCTGGTGGGTTTATGTGAGTGTGTATGTGAGTGTGTATGTGTGTGTGTATGTGTGTGTGTATATATATATAATATAAATATGTATTACGTGTGTGTATTTTTAAATACCGTTATATTAACTAATTGCTAATGATTTACATTTGACTATTGACTATTTCCTATTTTATCTATTTTATTTACTCACTCTTTTATTTACTTTTCTTATCAACATATCTAATTAATATGAATCATCATATCTATATATTCATATCTCATACCATTTGTTTATGTTGACGTCATGATGTTGATCTCTTTTATTGTATTATCATTGATCTATCATTTCATTGTGAGTTTATACATGTACTATGAGTTACTATCTGTAAAAAATTTATATATACGTGATGTGAGTTTATAAATATGTAGTGTGAGTTTATATATGTCTATTTTAAGTTTATGTAAGTATACATATGGAAAAAGGGAAAATAGACTGCAACTTATTTTTTAAAAATAAATTGTAGTAGTTTGTTCTTGTAATTTGTATTATGTTTTTATAAAACATAATAAAATATTATAAAAATTATTACAACCCAAAATTAAAAAATAGGTTGCAGCTTATTTTTTGTAATTCCTATACATGTGTGTGTATGTATATATGTATATTGATGCAAAAATTTCAATTAATGTCAATTTATTTGGTGTTTTAATTTTTGATATAGTTTCTTGTTTTATATCAGGATCGCTAATATTATTGTATGCATTAATGAATGCATAAACTAAGGCAACAAATTTGGGGATGATTGTCATTTTTATCAGAGTTTAACTCTCATAATTCAAATTGTCAATTAATTTGTTGAGATTAATGAATAAGGATAATCTCGAACATTTATAATTATTTATTTAATTAATAGAATACATATATTTAGCAAAAATTAGCTCATGAATTATTGTTGATTTTATTGATAGGACAAAGATTGCCCCTTCATAATTTGAATAATATAAATAAGATTTTATTTTTGGTAAGTACAAATTTATCACTCCCTCAATTTTAGAATAATTGTCATCTAAAATTTTGTTTCAGACAATTTGATCAAATTTTAATTTTAAAATTACACACAACACACACACACACACACACACACATAGTGTTAGTGATACCAACTTGTACACAAAAAAAATGTTCATAAATTGGTGTGCCTAAACTCTATAGGTAATTGTTAAATCCTAATGAACCCACAATTAAAATTTTAATGGTTGATAAATTGCCACATATATTTATATATATTTGTTTGTGCAAATTATTAGTATCTGTAGCATTTTTCACACACACACACACACAAACATATATATATATATATATATATATATATATATATATATACAATTGTATAATTATAAAAATTTAATCTCATAGTAGATTATATAATTTTTTTTATGATATAATATAAGTGTCAATTAATTAGATTGAGGAAAGTATTCAATAAGCACACATGTGATAAAGGTGAAAAATAAAAAAAAAGGAATACTTTGTCGAGTTTGATAGACAAAAAAAAATGAAGTTTTTTTATATAATTAATTTTGTTTATGTGTATGTATCAATATACCGTAGAGACTAACCTGAAGCAGATAGATAGTACAAGAAGCAAAAATAAAATCGAAGAAATCCGAGAAAGCATCGCCATCTTTCGACTCTCGTATTCTACTAACTTCTTGAGCGATTAGGCCTAAGGAATTTATATTTGATCCTTATATGTATCTTTCATTTGGATTTTTTTGTTATTTTAATTTGATTTTAATGATTAAATTAACCTATTTTAGATAATTTAACAGATATCTACGTTACAGATATTAAAATTATAAGATTTTATTTTAATGATATATTTAATATACTTCTTCATTATAATAGTTATGAGTTTTTCACTTTTTATGATATCCCACAATATCTGTCATTTACATTTTTTTAGAAAACGGTATCCCAATGTAAAGTTATTTTTAACATTTATAATAGTCCTCATATAATGATAAGTAATTTTTTAATATTTGTGCATTGTTACAACATAACTTATTGATTGGATATGCAGAATGTTTAAGTATTTAAAAATACTCAAATGAGGATAAGACAAAGGAATACTATATTTTTGTTTGTGATTTGTGAAAAAATCTCCAAGCATGTGAAGCAATTAATGCGAAGGATCGGATGAAATCTTCATTAATAAATTAGATTTTATCTCTGATTTGGTTGTTTTCAATAACATTTAATTGAAGTGGTTTAAAATTTATATTGTACGTTAAATTACAAACGTTATCTTTTAAAATAAGTGCTTTAACGAAAAATTATCGATCTATCTATTATCTATTTTTTATTATTATATATTAATTAACAAATCATATTTTAATAATAGAGTCAATTCTGTTGAGTCAATTATTAACTCAGTCGATTATTTTTTTATTTTCTATTGTTGCTAAAAATAATTTTAATTAATTCAAATTTTAATATTATTTGATTTGACTTTAAATGAGTTTTTACTTTCATATTTGGAACAAATACTATTTACTTTTGATTTTTAAATGGGTTAATAATTAAATAAATATTACCTTATACATATAATTACATGTATCAAAATATTAAAAATAAATAAATCTAAGATTTTACAATTATCTTAAAATTACCTAAAAATAAAAATTCTCATGTTATGCACGATTATACAAACTAATATTCATTTAATTTAAATACTGGTTTTGAAATTGGCCCCTTGAAGTAGTCTCGCTACCGTAAAGGGGGCTCCATTTCCTCAGCTCTCTCTGAGTTTATATTGAGTTGAATTTGCCTACGTGAGTTTTTTCTTTTATCTTTCCAATGGGTTTGTGTCTTTTTGTCATAGTTCTCGAATTCAGTTTGGTAAGCGAGAGTTTAATCTTTTGCCTTTACTATGTAATTTGATTCTTTTGTAATGAGTTCTCCCCTCTTTGATTTTGGGGGTTCAAAAAATAAAATAAAATACAGTTCTATCATAAATAGTATAGAATGTAATTTGAACTCTTTTCATTTAGTAATTAATTAAATGTCCACGGGCACACATTTTTTTTTTTGATAATTTATAAGTATTATTGTAATTTTGTAAGCACCCAAAGAGATTTTTGACATATTCTAATTTTGGATTTAGAGAGTTTCCTTTCGACATACACTTTATGTAACAAAAATCAATCAATCGAAGTAATAAAATATTTATAGTATATACATTTTGGCTAATTTGTAAAGTTTTGAATTACACTGGTTAAAGTGAAAACAACAAAATGAGAATGGTTAGAAAGTACGGGGCGGCATTGAAAGGTTTAAAACCGATGAAACAATTTAATTCCGAAATATATAATTTAGAACTTATTTCAGAAGGGTTTGATTGAAAAATTACTTTCAAAATCCTTTTATTTCCTCCTAGTTTAACTAAAATATTAAGAGGTTCGAAATTATTTAGTATCAATTTGAAATTTCTTTTGATTAATGTCTTATTCATAAATCTCTCAAACTTTAATTCAACTTAAAATTTTCATCTCCCATATGTGTTTACTGCAAAATTTAATTGCTGGTTACTAAGATATAAGTCTCAATCATGAGTTGGGTTAAATTTTTTTGATTTAATGCTCGTTCCGAAGGATATATGACAAAAACCTTGAACAAATCTAAAAATTCACTTGGTTATTCTAACTTTCTCAATTCAGTAGTAGAGTTTACTGATATTTCTTTAAAAAACTCAACTATTTAACCTTAATCCAAAAGTAAGTCCTCCTCTACGGTACATCATTCCCTTAGTTTTTGTTAATGCACATTAAAATTTTAAATGTAATTTCAATCATACAAATGAATAAAAAATAAAAAATAAACGAGTCTACTAAATTTCATACAATTTAACGATATAGATTCTTCAATTATAACAATTGAAATAGTATTAAATTAACTCATTAAAATTGTATCTAATTTCAATTATTAAGATGAATATTTTTATGTCATCAAATAATATAAAAATTAATATTCACTTCTTTTTTTTCATGTTATGTACATTTGTATAGTTGAAATTATACAAAATAAATTACACTTAAAATTAGAAAATATATTAAAATAATTGAAAAGATAGTATGATAAAGGGGAACCAAATTCGAATTCTGACTACATAATTAAACTAACGATACTCAAACTCGTTACCTCTACTGAATTTATTATCTTCTATGAGTTTTCTTTTTGGTAAATTGTAAATACCTCTACTTAAATTATTGGCATTAATTATATCAGTGGCAGTATTGTATAGGCGGGCCCACTAGAGCCGCGTCAAATGTAACGGCCGACTCCCCATTCTTGTATCTTGTTTTCAACGTCAACAAAAACGCATAGTACTGTAATACAATACTCGGTCTTTACAGGAATCAACTACTACTCCCTTATTATGACCGTTTCTTTTCAAACTAGTTGATCAAACAAACCTTAACATATAATACTACTACTAACATAACACAAACACAACTAGGCTCCATATAAACCTTACTTCACTCCTCATAACAACATAAGACCTGACAAATTCAAACCATCTCCTCCAAGAAAAAACATGGCAAGTGTTCAAACTCCGGCAAGGCTTACGTCATTTTCCGGCCATCATGGTTTATATCAAGATTCTTCTTTGGGGTTGTCGCCTTGGCGGCATCATCATCATCACCATCACCATCACCATCACCGCCACCACAACATGAATATGCGTTCCTTGTCGTTGAGGTCACCATTAGGATGTCGCCAAGGGACAATAATCCCCAGGGATAGGATGAGAGGGCGCAAGGCAGGCAAAGAAATGGTGAGGAGGGCTTTGACGCCACCGATTCGAAGGCCGAGCTGGAGGTGGTGGAATTTCCGGCCAACCCCGAGCCGCCTGTCTAACATGTCCATGGTTTGAGATTGAGTTAATGTTCAAATCCAGTTTGTTTTAGAGACAGGTTTGATGACTTAATGTATTATTATTAGGATAATTACATTGGAGATACATTAATTAAGATGATGATTTGATTCTGTATATTTGTCTAAATTCAGTCAAGCTTTTTTGCAACTCAAAATTCTTACAAGTTCATGACCCAATTCTAAGATTCGTCAACTTGAAAGTCTTACTGGATGGATAACCAGTTGATTCAATACCAGAAGTAAAAACAAATTTGAATGAATTAGTGAAAGCAAACTGTCCAGAAATCAGAATGATTAACTGTCTTGTGGTAATATCAGATGGTCTTGTCCTTCCACTAGCTTTGCAGATCGAATCACATCACCAGTTTTAATCTGAGACAGAATTTCTTTCCCCCCAATTGTATATCTACAAATTGGACAAGCACGGTTAGAAACAAAACAAAACAAAACAAAACAAAACAAAAACGGTCGCCATATGATTTTGAAATACCATTGAAAGATTAAATAATTACAAGAGAAATGGTTAATACAAAGTTTCAGGACTTACCCAAAGACGGAAAATTGGCCCTCATCAAAAGACAACCCTCCTAAGCCGGACTGTCATATATCATTAATGTATTTAAAAATATGAATTTTTTCCTGCCGTTATTCAAAAACATTGAAAAAGAGTAAAATAATAAAGGTTTTAGTTGCTGGATGCTACTTACATTTCTCTTGTCATAGCGATAGAAGAAAAACTGATTTGGGGAGGAATACTCCTCAGAGACATCACTGTGTGCCATCACAACTGCACCATAAACTGAAAGTGGAAGCACCGGCAATTCCCCATCCTTGAGCATAGGAAAAACAAAAAAAGAAATTACTAAAAATGGAAGGATTTCAAGCCATGTCAATATTTATCAATGAAATTGAAATAGATTAACCTGGACACTCAAAGTTGTTTTGTACAGAGGCTCAAATTGTCCAGCTGGCATTATCTCCAAGGGAACACTGTAACCAATACTCTTCTCAAGACTATTATCTGATAATATTGCTTGATCAGTAGATCTGAGTTTTACCCCATTGTATGACCCATCAACTACCTAAACCATAGTTAACTCGAAGTGAGTTCCATTTGCAAGTATTTGCTGTCCAATCTTTCATTTTAAGAATAAAGTTTGTAAAGTTTGATATCGCTGCAGGAAATTTGAAAGATATATATACAGGGAGGACAATATTGCCACAAGATTTCAATAATTCAGAGCAACCAACTGAATAGCTTATTTTGCAACAGTGATGTAAAGCTATACGATATACGGAGTATGGTTTAGTTTGCAGGCACCCTTTGAAGGAAATGGTAAAGACTAAACGGATAGCTTCCATACAAACTCTGGTGTCATTTTTCTTTTACATCGTACTTGATGCTTAGAATTTTCTAAGATTAGTTTGGCTTAAATTGCGCGGTTTCCCAACAGGGCAACAGGTAGATTACCAAATTATAATCCAACAATTAAAATACTGCGGGTCTTTGAAAAAGGTAGCAGCGGCAATAGTGAATGGAAAGGTTTATTGTTTCCGGAGATCCTCTATTTTGTGAGTGCTGTAGAGTTTGCCTCTATAAATCAGTATCCACCAAAATAAAGTGAAACTAGGAATAAAGATATAATAACAAATGTAGCATTCGTCCTTCAGGTTAAATGAGTGTATAGGCTAAAGATAAACGCTGCAAAGAGGATGAACTAAGAACTTGAACGTCAGCCCCCCAAAAAAAGAATTCTGACGGAAAAAGAGAAAGATGAGGGGACATTAAATATCTGAAAATGATAGCAGATGAAGCATTCACAATTTACAATAACTGTTCGTTTATATGCTAAAGATAAATACTTCATAAGGATGAAGTAAGAACTTACTACCTTACCAGTTTTGCAAAGTTCCCAGCTGTCAGAGGTGCTGAATATCCATCTATAACAACCTGCGGCATATTAATACAGTTTGCATATTAGCTGTGGAATATGGTAAAATACTACAGCTACTACCACTATTATATGTATAGTCATCATTATTACTGTAATTACTACTATGGTTAGTACTGCATAAGTGCATATCCTTAAAATTTTGGTCCCAGAAAGTGGTCAGAATGTGGGGAGCCAATGGATAAAAAGAATAACTGATACTACAGCTGTGACACTAGGCATGCATTTCATATCCCTAGTTAGATAGACGATCATATCATATCAATAACATATATAGCTAAAAATTCAAAAGATGACGAAAACATGTCATATTTCGCCATGTTTTTTTGCACTGCATGGACCACCGTAATGTAGTTGAATTTGGGGCACAAAGTATAGAAGATATGGCTTACTTGAACTGTGGCAGTCTTGCGTATTTCACCACCAGCTTCTGGAGAAAATGTCGATCCATCTCCTTTCTCAATGACAAATTCAACAGTTCCCCTCCCTGCCAGCCTGTACATCCAGTAGAACATTAATAAGATATTTCTAAGAGAGTATATTTAACACCCAACGTTAAACTTGAACACACAATTTGGTGGTGCACAGTGATGCAATGATTGCAATCACCACAGCACCAAAAAAACAGAAGCAATGTTTCCCAGCTTTTGGCTCTTTGCATTCCTATCAACCTATCCATAGTACAGTGTCCCAAATCCAGATAGAATAGCTACGCATTTTGAATTTCAACAGCAGGCAGAAAATTATACCACTGAAGTTGCTTATGAGAACTCAAAGCCACAAACCAAACCCCCAAGAAAAAGCTTACTGCTGATACAATAAGATACACTGGAGCTTTACAATGAAGTAATTGTAAAGTTCAGGGTTGCAATCCAGTTATAAACCGCCAAAAAATAGCTTCAAAGAGCTCCTTACTCACTTTGCAGACCTATTCTTATATCTAATCAAACAGGAGATATTGTACCTGGCATTTCCTTTCTATGCATCACTAATCATCTTCCATCTTCAAATCTTTCATTTGATTTTCTCAGTTCACTATGAAAACAAATCTCTGGTGGTTCGTAGCAGTCTCAATATCATGCTGAATGAGTTTTGTCATGGTCTAGGTTTGGTTATCTTGAGTTCTTTTGTGCAGTTATTCATTTCCCTACCCAGAATCATATAGGAAAAAACAAAAGGAGAAAGGGAGATGTTTACTCAAAATCTTCAGGAGGCTTCTTACCTCGGATATTTTAGATATTGTTCTGGCAACAAAAATGACAACCCTGGAGCCTGTTATAAATCAAATTTCTACATTCATCAGTCGTAAGAAGTCCTTATCATATGCATAAGAGAACATATGAACGACAATTAAACATGCACGGGCAAAAGTTCACCACATGTTAATATGTTTCAAGGACTCAAACACGGACAAGAAATATTAATTATGACATTGCTATATAGCTTAGCTATAATCATATGTGCAACCATACTTTGTAAATCAATAGAGCCAAGAATACATATCAAGCTTAAGGACTCTGCCTTGTGGATGTAAAGTATATATGGACATCATTTTAAATACAAACTGAACCCCAAAATTATCGAGAGAGAGCGCGGGGGGAAGGGAGGGGGGAGGGCGGGGGCGAGGACACATAGAGTAGAAACAAATGCGAGCTAGAAAAAATTGTATCCAACAATTTGCAAAATTGGAAATATGATAATATGTCAACTCCCCTCCAAATGTTTCTGAAATTGTAGGGTTGTGTCCTGTATATTTTTATTTTTTTCCCCTGAAATTCAAATGATCTGTCATCTTTTAAAAATTATGATTACCTGTAATAGCTCTATTTGTGCAACAGTATCCAATGAAGATGCGAGACCTATCGACACTTTGTCTGCATCTTTATCTTTAATATATCCGAGTAGCGTTTGCAATCCACCCTGTGCAATGACAAGAAAGTTGATGGATTACCATCTGGATGGCCTGATGAAGACTTGATCTTATATATACACTTCTTTAGACTACAAACTAAGAGAAAATAGAAGAGTTGTTTCCCATTGTGGATGTGCTATTAAAATGATACTATCGATTTCAAAGCAGGGGAAGCATACAGATGCTAAGACTTCAATTGTGTTATATAAATTAAAAATTCAGAGCCTGGGCCATTTATTTATTTATTTAAATTAAAAATCCAGTGCCTGGGCCTTTTATTTATTTATTTATTATATGTCGCTGCACACGTTATGATAATGAAATGGCAAGACATATAATGAAGAACTTGAAAAGCATCAAAAGGAAAGGCTGGTCCATCCAATCTCTTCCCAGGACAGGTTCAATAAGTAGATTACTACTTCCTTTAACTTTGAATAGGTCTCATTGTCAATGAAATTATGGCAAATCTTGAGATACAAATAGGTAACACATTTTCATATTTCTACTTTTTCTTAACAACTAAAGGAGATCCCCATTAAATAAAAGTAGACAAAAGATTCAATACCAAGTATTTTCATCCAAATGACATAGAAAGTTATTCATACATATAATAGAAAACAGAATACAAAAGTACAAACTACAAAAACATTTACGTAACTCTCTTCCCATGAGAGATGCATATAACTCTGAATGGTTATGAGATATATAAAATTTTATGGGACTCTCTACCAGTGAGAGATGCAAACAACTCCAAACAGTTAGGATGTATAGGTTGTAACCTTCCCATCGAGGAGAGATGTATACAACTCCAAACCCTTATCCCTCATATCGGCTGGTATGCTAGTCAAGATGGAATCTTTATCATCCTTTGCAATCTGAAATTGATGGGAAAACAGATAAGCGTATATAAATACAAAATAATGTTGGTGAAATTATCCTGCCTAAATGTATAGACATAAAGACAAAAATACATATGCCAAGCAGTCTTAGTATTGAGTCATGAAAGGTCAACAACAGGGACTTTTTAGCAGAAAGTGGCATTTGAATTTTCCAGGTAAGAACTTATTTAAGTCATCATTAGGCAGATATTTACAGTTTACTAAAAGTTTTTTGGATGATCACATAGCTCCTTGGCCTTTCCACGACTTTCCTATTTTGATCTGTCCTATTGCAGATGAAACAACTTTATCATTGTAATGGTAGAAAAGAATCATATCAACGCAACTAGTATACAAGATAGAAAACAGACAAAAAAATCATAATAATAAAAATTGTGATACACTAATATGTTATGCCAATGCATAATCAAAGGAATAACATGCAACTAATTGAAGCTCACTGTGAAGAACTCAATGAGTTGACTGGGAAGGTCAGATCTAATGTTGAACTGACAGAAATTACTTGAAAATTAGAAGCGCCACCAGTTTCATTATAAAGAATGCCATTATTGAAAGATTTTTCAGGCTTATAACATAAGGAAAATTACAGCCATCCAAGGTATTTTAAGCATGGCGTTCCCATATCCTTTAATACAGATCTAAACTAAAATTACCTTCAAAGCTTTTTTCACATTACCCTCCATGGTACTAAATGGCTTTCTCTGGGGTATTCTTAGCAAATATGAGATGTCCTCCAAAGAATCCTACAAGAGTAAAATGATCTCCATATTAGACAAAGAATAAAAGTATTGAAACAAATATATATTTTTTATGCACCTGTATGGTTTTCATGTTTGTGTTTGCAGGGATAGCCTTTCTCAAAGCTAGTTCTCCAGTTCTGGGAAGTTTTGTCTCTGGAGAGTAAAGCACCGCATTAGCAGGAGAAACAGGCCATAAATCCCAACCAGGTAAAGGTATTGAAGATGTGAGCTGAACAAAAATGATGATGACAGATATTGCTGTCCCAAATCTCTTCATTCCATGTTCCAAAGTTGATGTACATAAACTAGTGAGATTGCTATTTCGATTTATGATATCCTGCATGACTAAAAACTAACTCAGGGTTGGGAAAATCTCTGCAAAAAACAATATAATTTTAATCATTGTTTATATGATGCCAGTGAGACACATGCAGAAAATATTACACTGACTTCTATCTGCATTTGAGTGACATCATAAATTAATTTGAGATTAATCACGGCACTTAATTTGATACCCTTCAAGCAAGTCTAGTTAAATAGAGATGCAGGAGATTATTAACCAAAAATAACAGTGAGTAGCAAGGAGTTCAAATGCCTACAAGCCATGGTTGTTGCACTATTGATTCATATAATCAGGCCACTTGTACTAGTTTAATAAGTTAAGGCACAATATATCCAAGGATTAGTCCTAGGATGAGAATCCCATGGTTTCTCCTTTTTTGGCAAGACAAGTACTAAATAATAATGGGACTAACTACTCGAAATGGTCAATATGGTTGGTCTATTTATAATTGTAAGCTACTTATGAAGGACTAAATAATACCAAGGGGAACTATAATATAAAAGCTATCATCCTTGCTGTGTAGAATCGTTTTAAAATTATAGTCCAAGGGACCTTGGTCCTTGGGCTATTCAGGATAAATAGTGCGTAAAGATATTTAATTAGTATACAAAAATCCAATCTTGTTCAGCATTAGTGCAATTAACATTCTCTTGGATCAAAGCAATATTTCTAAAGTACAAAGCCCTGGATAAATTAATGTATCAAAGCACATCTTGCCAGCTTTCATCCTTTTTTATCTTCTATTTGAAGGGCAACTAAAATCCACCTCATCCTTAGGCTGCACTTAGATTGAGGAAATGGAATGAGAGAGGGAATAAATAAAAAATGAGAAGAAATTTAGTGAAAAGTAGTAGTGGAAAGAGTGATGAGGAGAAATGAGAGGGAGAATCATAATGAAGAAAAATGAATGAATCATTCCTCTTCCTTACTCATGGAATGAAATTACATATGCGAAGAATGGTTTATTCCATTACCATCTCCCATAGGGATCATAAAATTTTGTAATCTCTTATGGTAATTACACATGGATCAAATTCATTTTCTTTCTCATTCTATTCCCTCAATCCAAACACAACCTTAGGGTGAATCCTCTTCATTGCGAGAGAGACTGTGCCATGAATGCAATTCTTAACATAAACATACTCAACTATATAGTTGACACAGAAATCTAGCCATAGACATGAAGGGATATAGATAAAGCACCATAAGCATTTATGCATTGGGATATAGATAAAACACCATAAGCATTTATGCATTTGCAGATACAATGCCTAAGGGGAAAAACTTGTTCACCGTATGGCACTTCATATACTTAATAGTCAACTAAAGACATTGAGTGCAAGAATAACATTATAGCTTAGATTCACATACTGGCAATGAGAGCTGTAGAAAGAAAGATCATCCTAACTCTAAGCTATTAATGCCATCACCACAAAAAGCTACCTAGATTTAGCTTCAAATAGGTTAAGTTTTCTGTTTTTGTAACGTATCTCTAAGTAACAATTCAATGTACATAACCATTTCGCCCATATTTCAATGGCAAATCCTTAGTTCATAGAATTTCTAATTTGAGGGACATGTTCCGAAGTCCTAATAAAATGCATAATTACTACTTTGATGGTTTAAATATTTAGTTTGAAGTGTTTCGTACTGATATGAGAACCAAAAACAACATTAGCAATTACTCCTTCCATTTCGTGAAAAGAGTTAAATTTGTTCCTACTGAACTTGTGAAATCTGAAAATTTTAAAAGTACTAAGAATTTTCAGCATTATATACATATGGCTTGTTACCTGGTTCTTTTGTAAAACTATACTAACTTAATTTTGATTTTCAATTTATTTAGTTTTAACAAGTACCAAAATTAATTCGCAAATACTTCAAAATATGAAAGTTCTAATATGTGTACTTTAAAGTTCAAAATGTGCTAGGATCAAACAGAAATTAATATCAATTTTCAGAACGGAGAAACTAGTGTTCAAAATCAAACGAACAGAGATGAATGTTAGTGATGATAATAGTATACTACATTGACTTTCACATCAATAAAAAACAAATGAATCTATATGAATTTGAATAAGTGGATTAGCCAATGTTGTCTAATTTGTAAGATAGAGAAAGGAGTATATAAAGATTTGTACTGCAAAGTTGTCAAACAGGGACGAATCATAGAGCAATATAAGCAAGAAAAACAGTAAAATAGAACTAACCGGTGAATGGATAATTTGGGAGAAAACGCCAGTGAGTTTGGGTTGAAGTAATCTGAGAGTGTCTTCCCCGCGAATACGGATGAATGGACATTGATATTGAGTTGAAAGAAAAGCTTGATTTGAAACGGAGACATTAAAGTAGAGCTTTCGTTGCGCGATGGAGATGGAGGAAGAAGAAGATAGATGAAATGCCATGGAGGAGGATACGTGTGATGATGGATACTGATGATTTGGCGCGCCTCATCCGAATCCTATCTCTTCTCTACATTCTTTTTATAACAAAGAATAATATGACTCGAATTTAAGTATTTATATCTATATAATTATTAATTGGGGTGTGCACGGTGATGTTCCTAATATTTTATTAATAATAATTATGATTAATCGTATCATTTGATTAAATACAGTTTTAATTAAATAATTGTGATTTTATTTTTTATTTAGGTGTGGGGTTGGATTAAAAATACTTGAATTAATATAATTGATCATAGATATTAAATATTTAAAAAAAATTACGTTTAAGGATATAATCTATCATTTTGGTTTTGTTTATTCTACTTTCATTTTCTTCGATAAAATTAACAATTATATATTACTTAATATATTAATTTTATTTATTTTTATATTAGTTTAGTGCTGTCTCATTTAAAATATATAAGATAAGAATATAGATTACAAAAAGATGGAGAGTATATTTTTTGGTTTCACAGAATATTTTTTAATTATATTTGTAATATAAGTTATATAATTTCACAATAATTAATTTTTCAAAGTATACAAGAATTTAATAAAATTAATATTTTGTTATTTGAGAGTTAATTCTAAAATTTCCAAATTAGCTGAAATATTGAAATGTGATCGTTCAAATTAGGCCCACGTTGAAAGGTGTAATATTTTAAAAGTTGAAATTAACGGCAAACGCAATTTAAATCGTCACATACGTATTAACCGTAACGCTAAACGCGATCTTTGTTGCTCTCTCTCTCTCTACTCTCCACTCTCTCTCCCGTCTCTTCTGCGCAATTAATTGTTCAAGTCACTGATCTGGATCTTCAGTAATTAATCTTCACACAACAGTTTTTCTCTTCACTACGTCATTGATTCGTTATACAACACAGTCTTGTCCGTCATTTGAATAACATTGTTCAATTCACCGATCATTGTTTGTTCTTATATCTGCACATGCTTGCCACAGATCGAACATGGCCAATTTCTTAGCGCAGTTTCAATCCATCAAAAGCTCCTGCGACCGCGTCATTGTTGCCGGTAATAACTTATTAAACCCTAATTTCAGTTTTGGCATCTACTTCATATGTGAATCTTGACACTGTATTGCCATTGTTGCAAACAAAATGAAACTGTTTTGATCAAATCAAAGCCCTTTAACTAGTGTACGACTGTAGTCGAAAATGCTTGGTATTTTAATTATTATATTATGAACAGACTTGCCCCGATCATCTATGTTACTGCAATTTTTGCGATATGCTTTCCCCGATTAAATTGAATGTTGAAATTGCTATAGCAATTAATAGATTCAATTATTAGAAGTTTTGTATATGAGATATAGATCTGTGGTATACTTGCCTTCTTATCTAGGCGATTAGCTGATGTTTTAGTCTCAGAAACTCATAATTCTGCTATTCAACTTATTTCCAGTTGAAGATGTGAGTGATCTGTGGCCCCTTGTCAAGAAGGGGTTTGAAGAAAGGTTACCTCTAAAAGGAGCTACATTGAACAACAAAACCCGTAACCCTGTTTTTCTGGAGAACCTGCCAGTGGAGTATATATTGACAACAGATGCTAGGCTACGGAGTCGGTTTCCTCATGAGCTATCCCTGTTTTGGTTCCGAGAACCATATGCAACTGTGGTTATTGTCACTTGTGAGGTAACTGGCAATTCATTTAGTCTTCTCTTTATTAACAATTAGTTGCTTTATGGTTCTTGTATGCTAGATAATCAGTCAATTCTTATTCCCTATCGCAACTTGTGACCATTTGGGTCAAAGAATTGTGGAACAGCTTTACAACCTAACATATTCTTCTTACTGTTCATGTTTTATGATCTTCCTATTGTAGTCAATGTATCATGGGCATTTTATGTGTTGGAGTATGTTACATAAGTATATCTCAAATTTCGATTCACCCAAAGTCAATCACTTCTGTGTGAAGCTACACTTGTGTTCTTGAATTCATGTGGTAAGCTTTCATGTACAAGTTTTATACAGTAAAAGGATGTTGGAGAAAAAGATATATATGAGAAACTAAACAACGGATGCCACCTCTTAATGAACCCTAAGAACTCTGTCTTAACTCTCATGCCAGAGAAAACACTCAGAAATTCCACTCAAGATACTCCCAACACAGTAAACACCTCTTGAACCAATAACGAAAAAAACTTGGATTCAAAACCCCTCTAAAATTACTATGCTCTATGATCTTGAGATTCATCATATTGATAGCAAAAACTAATGATACATACTGTCCTTTCCTTGGACCTGATGGCCTGACATGAAAAAGATGAGAATGATTATTCATTTAAAGTGAAGGAATCTGAGGTTGTTTGATTGTCAGTGGTGTGTCTGGGATGTTAAAAGAAAACTAATTTTTTGGAAACTATCTATCACTTTACTATATATTAATTGACAAACCATGTTTCACGGACAGAGTCGACTTTGCTGAGTCAGTTGTGACTCGTTTAATTCCATTGTTCTTTCCTTTTCCTATTGTGGCTAAAAATAATTTTAATTCACTCAAATTCAAATATTATTTGGTTTTGACTTTTAATGGGTTTCTGCTTTCAGGTTTGGAAGAAATAGTTATAAAAATATTACCTTATACATATAATTACATTTATAAAAATATTACAAATAAAAACCATTTAAAAAAACTATAGTTCTCTTAATATGTTACCCAATAAAACAAAAAGACCCGTGCTACGCACTGGCATACAAATTAGTTTATATTAAGTTGCAATGTTGCAAATCTAGATTCAGGTAATACTTGATATTATTTCTCTGTTTCACCACATACCTCTCTTTCTCCTTATATGTCTTTATTTTTCTTTCAGAATTCAGCTCAGTTTCGCTGTTTATTTATTATTTTGCTACTATTAGCTTATATATTGCTCACGTAGTATGCAGAAATAAAGTAAAATGAAATTCATGTCATATAATTTACCATCAGTACATCGCAGAAACGTGTTTGATGAATTCTAGTTTCGGTGAGGGCTTGTACGGTTGTACCTGAAATGTGTCAAACCAACGTCACCAGCCTGTTTCATATAAGACGTTCAGCCAAGACTTGTATCAAGGGAGATAGATTAATATTATCGATTTCAATATAACATTAGCTCTTTTTTAATGTTATACTCCCTATGCCCCTGATTACTTGTAATGTTTGCCTCTTCGAGCAGTCCCGCACTGTTTGCAACACTTGAAGTTTGATGCACTAATCGTCCAAACTACCCTTAATCACCCCATATGATTAATGCTTTAAAGTGTTTTTAAGTACAAATGGTCCCACCATTAGTCTAAGAAATTTAAACAGCTTGCCTTTTAAGTTTAAATATATAAGAATTTCAAATTTTGGATCCATTTTACGAGGCATTTAACTATTTGACCAAAAGTGAATTTGTCAATTGTCAACCTCTTCAAACATTTCAAGAGGGTGTATTTTTGTTTTATAAATTTCAATGCGGTCTTTTGCGATCTGCTACAGAGTTTTTTTTCCTCTTGCATAGGATCTTGATGAGTTCAAGACCATCCTGAAACCACGCCTGAAGTTAATTGTTCAAAATGATGACCGTGAGTGGTTTATTGTATTTGTCTCCAAAGCTCCTCCTCACAATGATCAGTCAACCAAGATGGCAACAAAAGTATATGCCAAACTCGAAGTTGATTTCAACACAAAAAAAAGGGAAAGGTAAACTTGTAGCTGGTAATGATATGTTTTGTTTGAATTTATGAGGGACATACTTCCATATCATGGGCACAAGTTCAAGTTTTCTTTCAGCAATGGTATTTTTGGTACAACCTGTCACCTGTTGATATTCACAAAATCTGATTAAAAAGAGGTGGTTCTGTGATCATATCTTTTTGGGGGTATGTAGGTCGAGAAACTATCATCAAACAGAAGTTTTTTCAAATGGGCTCCTTGGCTTGCTTATCCTTGTATAATCAATAGGCTGTCTCTACTTCTTTGATTTGATTGGGCGCCTAGGTGCCCACATAGGCAAAATTAGCCCTCTACCACGTCGATCTAATAAATTAAACTTCATTATCTTGAAAGTTTGAAATGACATAAATGAGTTTGTATCTCACCTCAACATTATCGTTAATGCCTTTATCCCAAACTAGTCAGGTTCAGCGGTCTATGAACCCATAAAAAAGGCAAAAAGAGATTTAAGGAAAAATAAATAATAAATATAAAATTTAGAACCTTATACTGATATCTTGTTGTCTTGAAACATAGAAGTATATAGCTTTAGCAGGGGTAAATGAGAAGTTAAATAAATAAAACTGCTTGGTAAATTGCCGGCCTAGCGCTTTTAGAACATTGGTGATCATGTATAGGAGAAAAATAGAGTTATAGCTAGATTCAGCAGTTCTTTTAGAACTTTAGTTTCCTAATTGTTGCCTCGTGTAGTTTTCCTGATTGGAGATTTGTCATTGTAAATTTGAAGTGCAACTTAAGAATATTACATTATGGTGTAAGCTCTTTATAATCTTGCCTGGAATGTCAGAAGGGTGAAGTCTTTATGAACTGATTGGTGTAGTATAAAGATTGAATAGAACAGACGTCAGGGAAATTATTGATGTACTAAATCGAGGAGCTTTATAAAAATACTGAAATACACAATGCTCAATAAAATTATTATTTTAATGTTCTAATGCCTTAATGAAATCATTCAGGTGCTGCAAACTTGATCTGCATGGACCAGAAGCAAATTTTTGGGAAGATTTGGAATCCAAAGTCCTGGAGTCTGTCAGGAACACACTTGATAAGCGGATTCAATTTTATGAAGATGAGATTCGCAAGCTTAGTGAACAACGCTTTATGCCAATCTGGAATTTCTGCAACTTTTTCATTCTAAAGGTAGCATATGTTACTGTAGCTCGGAGTATTTGCAACTACTTCTTTCAATAAACATGCGTATATGTATGTATATCTACTTGCATATATGTATACATACAATGTATGCACCCTTTGATTCAAAATATTAGATCAAATTTGACTTTTGAAAGCCAATTTGACTCATTCTCAAACTCACAATTGATGTTATATTGAACTTCTGAAACAATGGAATCGTGGTTGCTAGTACTGTTTGTAAAGTTTACAAAACTCATAATTCTATTGATTATTATGTTTTATCCTGGACTGTAGGAAAGCTTGGCCTTTATGTTTGAAATGGCTCATCTCCATGAAGATTCATTGCGTGAATATGACGAACTAGAACTCTGCTACTTGGAAACAGGTGCCTATATGACATATACTCTGGTCATTAGTTGAAGTAATGAATAATCTATACTGGATATTTTAAAAGGCTAATATTGGTTATGGGATATTTTAGAAAACTAATATTGATACTGGCCCTATATAAACAGTATCTCGTAGTAGTTATTACCTGTTTGGTATAAATACGGTACTTGTATCACTAAATTTTTATACTGAAATTCTCTCGACCCCAATAATTTCATCTGATATTGACGTGGAGATTACCCATTCAATGCATTTTAGTTCTGCTGCTTTTTTTGCTTTAAATATGGAGAATACAAAGCTCGCTGTTACTCAAATTTAAGTGCTTCATACCTTCATATGATATAAATCTATTGTCATTGCGTTGTTTGCACATGTATATACCTGTGTGTACAGAAGTATATGCATGCATATATTTTGGCACCCTTGGAAATATTGGTACCTTGATGTTCGTTTATGTATCGAAGTAGATCATTAACTTAACTCTCTGCGTGTATACATGTGAAGTTAATATGGCTGGGAAACACAGAGACTTTGGAGGAATGGACCGTGGTGATGATCAGGCTGCACTGCTAGACCCAGGAAAAAAACCATTGACGCAGATTGTTCAAGACGATTCTTTTAGAGAGTTTGAATTCAGACAATATTTATTTGCGTGTCAAGCAAAGGTGTGTAGAACTCAGATTGTCAGATTTAGTATCGACTTTAGATAAGTAAAAATAACTATATTTTTTTGTTAATTTTTATTTTATTTATGGGGCAGAACAGGGGAACAGGCGGGGGATGTCGAGTCACAAATTTCAAGAGTTCTGATGTCAGTTTGTTCATTACATTGTACTTAGCTATCTAATGGAGTAATATTTCTTACCATCATTAACCAATACTAAGGTATCCAAATAGGTCCTTGCAGTGCAATAACTTAATAGCCCAGACGGTGGTTTTCGCAGTTGTAATAGTTATGGTATACTATAATTGTAATTATTGAAATGCAAATCAAATAACTATTATCTAGATAGTGTTACTTTAGAGTAGGATACTAGGATACTTATAAGACCATAAGCCTTTAGTATGTGAAGCTCACTTCCTTTCTTATTCATTTCATGTATCAATTGAAGTTTGAGTGGACTGAAGTGTTTCATATTTTCAGAGGTGGAAAAAGCATCACTTTTTCAAATGAAGCAACTTGAATGCTTGTAATTAAAATGCTTAAAATAAAACAAAAGAAAAAGATGTAAATACCAGTTGAATGTGGCAACACTCTCGTCTTTCTTTTCTCCTTCCCTCTTCTCTTGATCATAGCTATTCCATTCTCCTTTCACTTTTCCATTTTGATATTATCTGAATCATTTTCTTCCCTTTCTCTCTGTCATTCCTCATTTCTTCCCACAATCATCTTTCGAGATGGAAAATTTTCTTAGTTCTCCATTTTGAAATCTGTATGTGGAGTATAGTAATTCTCACTTCTTACCTTATAACTTTGATAGAGATAATGAAGTGGTCTTGGCCACTCTACTTAGGAAAGCAGAATGGATTAGTGATTTTTCTCAAGATCTTAATAGTGTTAGCTTTAGTGGGCTTGTATCTTTTAGATTTTGGAAAACAGATTGTAGATTTTAGCATTAAAATCTGCATTCAATGTGTTTGTCAGTTGTCACTGAATTCAAAATTGATTCCAGTTACAAATACCTTCATGCATAAAATCAGAAGCTGGAAAAATGTTGATTTGGCATATCCAAAAAGCACGGCATTCGTATGCGCCAGATTCTCCATATTGTTCTCAAAGTTTCATAGTTTTTAATCTTTGAAAAAAATGTCAAATTTGCTTCTGCTAATCAAAATTACAATTTTTAGAATTTGAAACAGTTAATGAGTCCATTATTCGGCATTTTAGTGGTTATCATGTTCTTTGAACCCACGATACTGTTTCTGAATGAGCTCATGAGCTTACTCACAATATAGTTGGCGAAGAGAGGAAAAAGAACGTAGATATATTTACCCTTTTTAGCTCTCTTGGTCATACTTCTAAGGTTCTCAATGATTTCTTGCTAGGTTAGAGACCTCATCAGCCTTTTTGTCAGCTACATCAGTTTGATTGTTAGTCCTCTGTGGAATCAAGTTGTTATCTTAGATTCTCTGGGAAGCAGAAGAACGATGAAAACTGCAACAGCTTGGTGATTCCATCAGGCGTGGTAGTGTCTCTCCTAGTAATCAGGTGTGCTTGATGAAGATTATGGCCGAGTTGCAAGCAACAATCTTCTAAGCTTTATTCCTCAAGGATCCATGTAAATCTTCTTTTGAAGGTTGGTGTCCATCTGATCAATATTGACAAAACTTGGTGATGTAGCTACAGAAGTTGGTGAGGTTGGTATGGCCCTTGATGCTACTCGAAAGACTTGGACCTCTCTTCTTTCTGGGAACCAAATTCGATGAAAGTTTTGATTTTTTTGCGATCAACTTTTTCCCTCCAATTACATCTTCTGGTTCTACTACTATTACACATTCTTGTTATGTTAGCTACTTTTGAACTCCAGAAATGTCCTTGTTTATAATGTCCTTATTGCTCATGAGAGATCTTGCTTGCACGCGATTGCAGAGAGCTACATATTCTGAGGGGAGCAGCTTTCCAATCAAATGTCTAGGATCCAAATCTCCAATGCGTATATTAGGTTGACAAGAATGCCAAGTTCTTAGCTATGAGTATATGGAACTGTCACACAATTTTATCTATTAACGGGTGGGATGGCATTAGAGTGGAACCAGACCATTGTTATGTAATTGTAGCTGTTTTATGTGACGTTATAATTATTTAATCCCCGCAATGTTATAATCATCTCTTTGCTTTTAATAATGAGTTTAATAGTTTGTTGTACATTTCAATTTTATAGCTATTATTCAAGCTGAATCGTCCCTATGAGGTTGCGTCGAGGGGTTACTCGTTTATAATAAGCTTCTCAAAGGAATTGGTGTTGCATGAGGTTCTTACTTTTCTGTTTAATATTTTCTTATTGCTTTTATTCTGTTCCTTCAGATATAGTACTAATCCAATCTTTCTTCTTTCTTGTTCCTATCTTTGCTTCTCTTTTTCCTTTTCAATTTCTTTTCAGAAAATTTTACCCTTCTGTACACGTGAAATATGGATAATAACTGCGTGCTTGGGTTTAATTGATGCAACTGCTTCTCGTTATAGTGATGGGCTAGTCGCACCTGATATTGAAAAGGAGTTTTACCGTGTTCAGGGAGATCTTTATTCTCTGTGCCGAACTAAGGTAATGCTCTTGTGCTATAAAATTGACTATAATAATTTAATGTTCAGGGAGATCTTTATTCTCTGTGCTGAACTAAAGTAACACTCTTGTGCTATAAAATCAACTATAATAATTTTTTATTCAGTATTATAGTTTGTGTTAAGAAATAATGGTATTTGAAAGAGACAATGGTGTACCTGAGACCTACCTTTGATAGGCCGAAATCTGTTTATGCTCAGATGCGGTGAGACTTACTTTTGTTAGGCAGACATCCGTGTGAATGCTCAGATGCGGTATATTCTACTTGAGACATGTTCAATTCCTATTTCCTGTTACCGTTGTTCCACATTTCTATATTTCATTACTTCTAATTCTTGTTTGGTGTTGAAAGAGTGCTAGCAGTTAAAATGTTTTTCATGTTTGTGGCAGTTCATGAGGCTTGCATATTTAATTGGTTATGGATCTGATATAGAAAGAAGTCCTGCCAACAGGTGTGTGTGCGCCCCAGATTTCTGTACCTATTCTGTACTAGGCCATTCTGAATTTTGCTCTCCTCGAAGTGTTCCCATAGTTCTCTACGTGTAGTCATGTTAGTTTTACGTAAGAGTTGCTGTCATATTCTGTAATTCCTGTGTTCTGAAATTACTTTTTCTTCCAAGAAGTGCTCTGCTCAGCATGCTACCTTGGCCTAAGCCAGCAGTTTGGCCTTCAGTTCCTTCTGATGCTTCATCTGAAGTGCTTGATAAAGAAAAGGTATGTTTGCTACTAGAAGTAGTTTCATTTAGAATCTAGTTTGTGAGAAGCTATATAACATCTCATGGCCTCAACATATAAATGAGGTGTATCGTACAAGATCAAATGGTATATTGCTTTTCTGATTTCCATGGTGTCCCAGTTGGCAGCTTATCAAACTTTTAATTTGAGATAGAATTCATAAATTGTTTGCACTATTATACATTGCATGAGATGATGTCAGATTGGTAGGCTGCAGGAGATTAATCCTGTCAGCTTGTCTATGTTATTACCATTTTGTAGTTTTCCTTTGCATCATACTGCTATTGTTGAGGTGTTAAACTGAGACTTATAATATGTGCAGATGATCCTTCAAGCTACACCAAAGATCAAGCACTTTGGAATTCAGAGGAAATCGCTGCCTCTTGAACCTTCGTTACTTCTGCGTGAGGCCAACCGCAGGAGGGCTTCCCTTTCTGCCGGAAATGTTTTTGAAATGTTTGATGGGCGCTCAAGTTTTATGGATGGGTAATGGATGTCATCAACAGTATCTTTATCTTAATTTTAAAATAATAACACTGGATAATAGAAAGGATCTGTGGAATTACTTCAAACTGGAGAACGTTGGTGGGTGTTTTTGGGCAATATAGTTATTTTCTTTTGGACCTTCAAACATCTCTTTGGATCAAAGGAACACTGCAGTCATTGACAACCACTTTTGCCCTCTTTAACTTTTTAGAATTGCCCCTATTTGTGGGAGTTAGTTTCTTTTTTTGCCCTGTTTCTTGAAGGTTTATTTGATCATCTCTCCTGGTATTCTCTAATTTTTTGATCAAATTGCTCTCTACTGACAGCTCAGGTTCGGATTTAAGGATGTCCCCTTCGTCTAAAGTAAATGCAGTTTCAATGTCGCGAACTAATTCTTCCCCTGGAAATTTTGAGAGCACAATTGATCGGCCTATGAGGCTTTCTGAGATTTATGTAGCTGCAGAGCATGCTCTGCGGAAAACAATTTCAGACCCTGATCTATGGAAATCATTGTCATCCTTAGAGGAGTTTGAGGTAGGGAGCTTAAAATGTCGTGAAGGTTCTCCAGTCTCTTCAGATATTCAATCTGCAACATCTCACTTTTGTTGTACTCAAATATTAGTTCATCTTTAATCTATAAATATGACTACTACAATAACTATTTGCTCTCGATGGTTGATCTTTGTATTTATAGACGATGACAAACCAGTTGTGGGGTGTGCATACTAGTGAATTACTATGTTTCATCATTTCTTGTCGGGCCAAAATAGACATGCTTTACCTAGTCATATTGTGGAACTGCCATTCAAATACTTGCATCTAGTTGTCACCTACATTTTGCTCATCCACCATTTTTCTAGAGTTATAATCAGACATGCCGTGGGCTATGTTTATGATGATAATTTTTTAGTTTTTGTTGTTTAACCATATGATGGTTTAATACTTTTTCCTATAGATCAGTTATGCATTATTGAATGTTTTCCTCAGAAAAAGTATCTTGAGCTATCGAAAGGTGCTGCTGATAATTATCATCACTCATGGTGGAAGAGGCATGGAGTTGTGCTTGATGGAGAGATTGCTGCTGTTTGCTACAAGAACGGGAATTATGATTTAGCTGCAAAATCATATGAGAAAGTTTGTGCTCTTTATGCTGGGGAAGGATGGCAAGATTTATTAGCAGATGTTCTTCCCAATTTAGCAGATTGTCAGAGGATACTGAATGATGAAGCTGGTTACCTCTCATCTTGTGTGAGATTGCTATCACTAGATAAAGGCTTGTTCTTGATGAAAGAACGCCAAGCTTTTCAGTCAGAAGTTGTCAATCTTGCACATGGTGAAAAGAACGACCCTGTACCTCTAGACGTGTCCTCTTTAATAACATTTTCGAGCAATCCTGGGCCACCACTAGAACTATGTGATGGTGATCCTGGTACCTTGTCTGTTACTGTCTGGAGTGGATTTCCCGATGATATTACTCTTGAAGCACTTAGTCTAACTCTTACGGCTACCCATAATGCTGATGAGGGTGTTAAGGTGTTTTTTCCCTCTCTCTTTCTTTGACATGCTAATTAGTTTTGTCCCATTCTCTGATTCCTAGGATTTCATGGTAACATGTTCCTTTTGTTGTGTTTTTGTGTTCTTTTGATCATTAGGCAATCCGAAGCTCTGGTGCTACAGTTTTAAAACCTGGCAAGAATGCCATTACCCTGTCATTACCGCCCCAAAAACCTGGTTCCTACGTATTGGGGGTTCTCACAGGTCGCATTGGACACTTAATATTTAGATCTCATAGTTTCTCCAAAGGTGGACCAGCAGACACCGATGATCTTATGAGTTATGAGAAACCAACAAGACCGATCTTGAAGGTAATTCATCTTCTTAGGTTTTATTCCAAGGAAATAGCTAAAAAATGTTTTACTATGGCTTTGGTTATTGATGCCAATAAACTTGGAAATTGTGCTGAATGGCTTTGGGTATTAATACTAATAAATGTGGAAAATTGTGCTGCAAGTCTAATGAAAAGGTAGTTTGTAACTAACACTTAAACATTCTTCTATACTTTCAAAATTAGGTGTTCAAACCGAGGTCTTTGGTTGACCTTTCTGCAGCTGTTTCTTCTGCTTTGCTAATGAATGAACCTCAGTGGATGGGAATAATTGTAAAACCAATAAACTACTCCCTCGAGGGTGCTGTCTTGCACATTGACCCAGGTCCTGGTTTAAAAATCGAGGAGTCGCATGTCATCGAACTGGAGAAGTATAATGATGCATCGGACAATGGAGATAACAGTTACCTAGATGATTCTAGAAGTAACGCTTCTGCTGTTGTTGAACTATCTAAGCAGCTGACTCTTGAAAATGGTAAACTAGAATTGCCAGAATGGGCAAGCAATATAACTTCTGTTTTGTGGATTCCTGTAAGAGCCATCAGTGATGGGTTAGCAAGAGGAACGTCTGAAGGTGAATGTAGTGAAAGTTTTATGGTCTTTTATGTTTCTGATTTTCCAGAGTTTCAACTGCTTTATCGTAGTGTGACATCTTTTCGTAGCAGTTAATCCTCAGAGGCAAAGTGTTGTGGAAGGATTGAGGACAATTGCTTTAAAACTCGAGTTTGGAGTATCACACAACCAAACATTTGAAAGGCATTTTTGTTTTCTCTCTTTCATTCAGATTCTGTCCATATTTGCTTTTTGTGTTTTAATATACTTCTTCTGAAAGTCTGAAACAATTGTGTTTGATGCTCAGGACTATAGCCGTGCATTTCACTGATCCATTTCATGTGAGCACTCGAGTAGCTGACAAATGCAATGATGACACTTTGCTTTTGCAGGTATTTCTTTCTTTGGTTGTTATACTATAATGTCTAGTATTTCCATGTCAAAATATAGCAACATACTGCACTTCTGTACTCCATTGTCCTGGCTTATATGTACAACATTTATACTGGGAATAGTTTTCACAAGTTTTTGGTTAAATTTGTTTTATATTGGACAGTTCCATGATGAAGCAGGAGACCAGCTTAAGTTATGCCTATGAAAGTCTATATGTATATGTGACTTGCACTGGATTTCTTTTGTGTTTGTACTTCTTCGTACAAATGAAAGTGTTGGGCCTTTGGTACTCACATCCACCAACATGTCGTGGGTTATTAAAATTTCCTTGTAATATGTCTTGTGTTGTGAAATTTTCTGTGCTTCTACAGGTGATGCTACACTCACAAGTTAAGGCTTCATTGACCATCTATGATGCTTGGATGGATTTACAAGATGGATTTGCTCACACTGCACAAGCTGATGGGAGACCAGCTTCCGCTTTTTTTCCACTCATCATATCCCCTACATCTCAAGCTGGGATGCTATTCAGTATATGCCTGGGGAATACTATCGCCGATGGTAATTGTTGTTTCTTATTTTCACTATATGCCATTCTAGGGATCGCTTTTTAGCTGTGTTAAAATGCTATCTCATTGTTGCTATCTCATCCTGTTGTGCTGACGGATATAGTGCTCTTCAACTCTGATGCTACGACTATTAGAACAACTCATATACAGTCTTCTTATTTTACAGATGAAGTCAAGCAGCTTCGAGAAGATAGTATTTTGAATATTCGATATGCAATTTCTGGTAATAGAAACATGGGAGCGCATAGCCATGTGGCTCTGGAACCTAATGGATATGAGACTGCTACTCAGCACTTGACGTTCCAGTGTGCTGTTGCTTTACAACGACCTGTGCTGGACCCTTGCGTTGCAGTTGGTTTTCTTCCTCTTCCTTCTAGTGGCCTCAGAGTTGGACAGCTTATTACAATGAAGTGGAGAGTTGAAAGGTTAAAATATTGTGAAGAGACTACTACTTCTGGAAATAATGTAAGTCACTCTATTTCTTTTGGGGGTAAATGTTGTAGATTATGCAAGACACTCACACACACACAGAGAACAAAAATGGAATAAACTGGACAGAAACTAGACAGAGAAAATGTATTGGAAAAAAAATCTTCTGATAAACAGAGAATACAGGAGCTGAAGAGTTTTTCTGTAAAAGGCACTCAGATCACACCCATAACAGTCTCTAGACAGGCTTAAATAGGCTCAGTTCACAGATCAAGACAGATCTGGAACTTTCCCTTTAGACAGTGCATTAAATGCGTCTATAGCTTTCCAACTGTAACAATTACTTCAGGTTTGCAGTACATTTCCAGAATTTATTCCCAATACACACTTCACTCTTTGTTAGACATGTTATTAATTATTAAATCAAATTTGACTTCAGATACCAACAGTAAATGTATTGGTTAACATAATTTCATACTGCAGCATGTCTGGTTGAGAAAATCCCGGAGAGCCACCAGTGGTTTAAAACTTCTTTGGTACACTCCCACTTTTAAGTTAATAGTGGGTAATACCATTAACAATAGGTGAATATGACTTATTTTCCCTTTATATGTAAATAATAGTTGACCATCTCATTGTATCTGATATACTAGAAGAAAGGAGATATAGGCTTTTTTGACTTCTCTGTAGAAAAATATCAACTTTTTAAAGAATCATCTGATTTTTTTTTTTTTTTTTTGGTTTTGGGACGAAAAAGGAATTTAACACAGAAGATAAAATCTATATATGCACCAAAGCATTATAGGGATTTGATTGGGAGGCGAGTGTTGGTATTTCAAAGATTAAGGGAGTGAATCTGAGTTGACTCAGTACAATGCTTGTGGTGTATTTAAAAATTTTCTTTTCTTATGTGTCTTCCAAAATTAGAAGATTTCTTGGGTCATCGTTACTCTTGATTCTCAAGGCTACTAGATGATCATGCTCCTATGGTTACTCTAGACGACAAGTACCAAGTAGTATCTTATTAGACATACTAATTTTTAAAATATTATTAAGCCTTATTAGATCAATTAATTTTGTTTTATTATCTTATTTTTTATATCTTTGTAAATGAAGGATATTAGGATTTTTGTTCTCTCATATATTAAAAGTTTAATTGGTTTAAAATCAAAGAACACATCAATATTGGTTCTTAACATGTGTGAATATGAAAAAAAGAACATGTATAAGCTAGAGAAGATTAAATCAATAAGTAACAGCTTCAAACTTATTGTTTTGGGTACTGCTGTTATTGGCTACTACTGTTAACTTGGACTGAAATTAGGAAATGTGTCGTGGAATTTATTCCAAAGGTGATTATGTTTATGTAGGATTATCATCTTAGCAAGTGATGCAGTGAAACAACTGAATTAAGAAAGATTTAAGGTTGCGACAATCCTAAATCTGTAAAACACAAGAGTTATAGGTTGATACAACAACAAACTCTAAGAAAATGATAAATATGAAAGAACACAAGAGATTTTTATTATTGATGACTTACTTTCTAAAACAACCAGCATTACTCCCTGTTATAGGCTGCTGGACAGAACTTACAAATTAAAAAAAAAAATGTCCAGATACATCTAGACAATAACAATGAGACAATATCCCACTAATTAAGGTACTAAATGCTGAAATTAAGGAATGCTGAAATAAAGGACAGATTTGCAATTTAAGGGCAGACTCCCCTGATTATGATATCCAGAATATTCCAGATTCAAAAAGGCAGAAATCATGGAATATTCTGAAGATTCTAGAATCTGGAACTTACTGTCCTACATCAGCAAGAAATTATTGGGGGTTCACCACCAGAATTCCCGCAACCTCAGAAATATGGCCATTGTAGTCATTTAGTAGCATTTTAAAAAATGAGAGACTAATTATTTATCAACCTGCTTGTCATTTTCTTCTATTTTTGTTGGATTAGGCAGAATTCATCTCCCTGTCTTCTCGAGTTTCAACTACAAATCTACAATTATTATATATAAACAATTTTATCTGGCACACGCAATGCGTGTGTAATTTAAAAATGTTTAAATGAAACTTAAAAAATTAAATTCAGTAAGAAAATAGGATTAAATAGTTTAAAATTTTAAAGGAGTTGAGAATACAATTCACAATAACAAATAATTTACAAATATTTGTCTATAAGCCCAAACTTGCATGATTACATTAAATAGAGAGCACATAAAAACTACAGAGAACTTCACTTCTATTTCAAAGAAAAATGTCCTTATTACTTAACAGGAGGTAAGATGGATCCCCGAGTAGTGAAACTGAAATTGATTGAATGTGATTTCCCGTTGAATTACATTATGTTAACTTCTTCCCTTATTTTTTTCCATTTC
Source organism: Centella asiatica (assembly GCA_014636745.2). Taxonomy (NCBI): domain Eukaryota; kingdom Viridiplantae; phylum Streptophyta; class Magnoliopsida; order Apiales; family Apiaceae; genus Centella; species Centella asiatica. The sequence continues at coordinate 53,949,883 of CM025783.1, forward strand.
AAAATTAGACCATCATTTTTAAATTCCAAACTTTACGATCGACTCTTTATGGACGATGGTTCTAATAAAAACTTGCATAGACACACTGTTAAGAGAAATATAGTGCCAGAAGTTGAGGGATATTCTCAACGCCCACCTTTGAACTATTTCCATGTAAATGACTATTTTAGGTTAGTTCCTTGATAATAGGTATATGGTGTAATTTTGTTAACTTTTGTAGATATATTTGTAGTTTTTCTAAACCCCACATCCTTAATATATAGAGATGATGCATCAGGCACTGGGGTCTCACTTTGAGTGGGGTATATATCTCTGTGAGAAACGATTTAGTGAGCCTACTTAAGTACTGGACAATTTGCCACAAAATACCACGTACTGGAAATCTATATATTCTAGAAACTCCCTGTGTACATTGTTTAGAAGTTGTAACGTAACTGAGTATTACTATATTTCTTATGGTTCTGTTGCTTTTAATTCCTTGTGCAATAGGGAGAGGTATTATATGAAGTTGATGCAAATTCTGAGAATTGGATGATTGCTGGGAGGAAACGAGGTTATGTATGCTTGTCCACAGAGCAAGGTACCTGATTCTATTCGTCTCTTTAATTATTGGATCACTTCCTGAACTTTTGTATCGCCTGAGTTCCAAAATTGGGGAAATATTTTCCTTTTCTTGTCTATTCCAAAATTAGATATACATTTTTAATTGACATTTTGTACAATAAAATGACATACATTTCCTAAAATGCCATCGTCACTATCTCCACTATCACCAAGAGTAGTTGTCACCATCAGCACACCATCACTCTCAATGTATCAAATAACACGAGATCATCATCCTACTAAAATTTTATAAAGAAAAACTGTCCTTTTTTCATATGTATCTTTGGTTTCAAAATGGTTCATGTAGCCAACAATATTGGTCTTCATGATTAGAACTGCACTACTGCTAATGGAATTAATGAGGATGGAAATAATAAAAATATATAATGGAGAAGAGAATATAACAAGTTTTAACCCATCTGGCCAACTTTTGTGATTTTATACATAGAAGGGGAGTGTGGACTTGTTATATTCTTCAATATATTTCTCTCCCTCTTTATCTTCCCCTTCTTTCCTTCCACCACTCTTCTTCATCGAGATCTGTTACCTTAATTTATTTTTTTCAGTATTCTATTTATACAATCTAAATGTAACTTAAATGTTTGATTTACTCTTTCGATGAACTTTCTGAACCATACTTTGTATTGCGACAGGTTCAAGGATAGTGATCTCAATATTATGTGTTCCTCTTGTTGCGGGATATGTACGCCCCCCTCAACTAGGCTTACCAAATGTGGGTGAGACAAATATAAGCTGCAATCCTCCTGGACCTCATTTGGTCTGTGTCTTGCCTCCACCTCTGAGCTCCTCTTTTTGCATACCAGCCTGATTTTTCATTGGCAGCATATATTCTATTGTGGCTCGGAACAACCCTGAGTAGGTGTAGGAGGGAGGTAGCCAATTTTGCTGATAATTGAGATTTGTAAATTTGTAACTGTTGAAGAGTGAAGGATTTATACGTGGCTGTAATTGGTTCACACAGATACTGCTTCAATCTTTTGCAAGGTTGTAGCCCAAAGGATGCAAAAGCTTTTGTGCTTTGTTCTTGTAGACCATGGTCTCATCACTCATGAAAACACAAGCAGGATGAGAAAATTTCGTTCTATGTTAAAAATGCAGTTAATGATGATTGCAATTACGTTTGATGTAACTTGCACACACGTATCTATCCTTGTGTTCGTCTGTCTCTAATTTTTTTTCCCATTAATTTCCAGTTTGGTCGTGATTTACTATTTGTAACCTTATGATATGACCCTTTTTTCCTTTTGGGTTGCATATGATATGACCTTACTATTTAAGTTTCCTTGTTATAGCCCTATTATTTTTTAAAAAACATGCTATTTTACTATTTTCTGTTGATTTTGTATTAATATGAAACAAACTTACTGTTTGTGACTTTACAATAAACTAACCAAAAAAAGTAAATTGTAACCTTGCTATTTTTAATCTTATTTTTGCTACGACTATTTTTAAACTTACCATGTACAAAATATTTTATCTTATTTTAACTTTTTTTGGGTTGCCATATATATAAAGTTTCTATTTGTAAATTTTTTGTTTGCCTGCAAAATTGCCCATATTTCCGGTCACCATTCAAAATTCTCTATGTAAAAACAGCTAATCAAAATGTTTTAGTCATATATAGATCTAGAATTTAGGTCTAGTATGACTATCCTTCTATTTTGCTACGATAGTCTTTATTTGAAAATTCTCTATACTCAAAACATTTTATGAGCAATGCCAAGTGACAGACTAAATTACGTGTTTTATCACATAATACAGTGGTAGTGAAATTACATATTTCTATTTCCTAGATTTAGCTACGTATTTTATTCTCTTATATAATGTAAGAAGAGACCCTAGACCAAGTAGGCAACAAAAGTATAGAAGGTGCAGAAGCCAACATACGAGGGCAGAAAGAACTCCTGATATGGAGTTTACTCTTCTTTTTTCATTATTTTTTATATTCATAAAAGGGAGAAAAAACTCTAAAAAGAAGAGTAAACTCTATAAAAAAGAATTATTTATGACAAAAAGAAAATGAAGAAATAGAAAAAAGATAGTTGAAGAGGGACTCTTCATAAAATGAAAAACTCTCTTCAGATTTAAGTAACTAAAAGTAGTGGGATTGATTGTTAGTTTAGACTTTAGTGAGGAAAAGACAAGGTGGCTAAGATTTAATATTGGTCATGTCTAGTTATATATTTTAAAAATAAATGGAAATTAATGTAACGGCTTGAAATTTAAAATCAGTATTTGATCATAAGGTCAAACTATTTATTTTAGTTTATCCATTCTTGGAAAGATCCACATGTGAGATGGTAATGGCATGATTCTAGCACAAGATTTAATGGAGTAATTAATAAGAACATCATGGGGTCATTCAGAGCAACCTTTCAGTCCACAATACATGCTTCTATATACAGCAGAAGGCTTACAGCTTTAGCTTTCATATATATAATAATCCTGAAACTTACATATCGTCCATCCACCAGAATTCATTGAATTTGAAGATGCCAGAGTCTTCAGAGTTTTATTGTGTAAAATGCATATTTGGGTGGGTTTTTATGTTGACTTTTATCCCACCCACTATATGGTTAAGTTTACTTGCAAAGAACCAAACATCTGTAAATTGCTCCATTGAAGACTTCAATGTAACTTCCCTACGGAACACCACCATTCCTGTCAATAGTAGTGATGCCAGAGGCCAATCCATTATCTACTTCGATCTCAAGATTAGGAAAGAAGCAACCGACATGAGCATTTCTTATAGTAATCTTAACCTCACTTTTTCTTATGTTAACCAAAGCCAAAGCTTGATCGGTACTATCACTCCGATAGCCAACTACACAATACATGAGTTTCGACAGGGTTTAGATAAAAGTAACCCCAAGGAAACTCGCAGAAAGGGTTTTGTACTAACGACTGAAGAGTTCTCCTGGGAGGAGGTATCGAAAAATGCAGCGTCGTCGTCCAAAGTGGTTTTCAGGGTGGATTTATCGGGAACAGCGAGGTTCAAGGAGTTTCTTTGGAAGGGTAACAGACTTAAGTTGATGGCTTGGGCTAATGTGGAAGTTAACGGCACTACAGGTAAAAAAGTTGGTAAGAATGGTATTAAACTCAAGCATATGAATACTCATGTCAATGGGTGGGTTATTTTTGGTGTAGTGGTGTTGGTGATAGCGGCTTTTCTATCGCCATGCTGGTGTTTCCTTTTTCTTGGGATCATTTGTTCATTGTTCTGCGAGGACTAGATATATGTTCACGAAGACTTGTATATTGCTTTCCTAAGTTTTATGATTTTAGAATTGTTGAAATCTTCACTTGTGTTTCTTACTCCTATTGTTAGCTAGGCTATTAGACTTGTGCACCCTCCAGATTGTCAAGGCTGCTCCTTGAAACAAGGTATGCCAGTTGGTTTCTCATTGCAAATTTTCTCCGATTGCATTAATGAGATGCTTGACATTTGTGACATAGGAATTGGCTACAAAAGGCATGCTCCGGTTCATGGCAAAGTATTCTAAACATCCAAGCAGAAGCATTACCAGAGGAGTGCAGCTTGTTAGATGCTAGTAAGAGCGAGGAGAAAAATAATAGTGTGTTTAGTTTCTCAGTGAGATATTTTATGTGATATTTCAGATATTTTATAGTGGATTTCTGAAAGTTCTCCTCGTGGTTTTTCTGTTGGAGTATCACTAGTACAAAAATTACATTATGCGTCGCTTTATTTGCGTCGGTTCTTTAATAGAACCGTCGTATATAGTACAACGGTGGCATTATGGTAAATAAAATAAAGAATATTTGCGTCGGTTGTTTTAAACAACCGACGCAAAAACTAGAAAAAAAATTTAAAAAAAATAAATAACTTATTTGCGTCGGTCCTTTAAAAGAACCGACGCAAATAGTGTTGAGT
>CM025783.1:53962675-53982675 GCA_014636745.2 Centella asiatica
CGTCGGGCACCCCGACCGCTCTTTTATTCATGCCGTCGGGATCAAGTCGGAATTAACTCTTTTATTCATGCCGTCGGGCACCCCGACCGCATGTCAAGGGATGCCGAAAAATGGGTGTCAGGGGATGGGATGTTAAGAAATATCCACTGACGATTCCACATGTCGTCAGGGGATGCCAAAACGGGGGCGTCGGGGGATGAATTAACTCTTTTATTCATGCCGTCGGGCACCCCGACCGCATGTCAAGGGATGTCGAAAAATGGGTGTCAGGGGATGGGATGCCGAGAAATATCCACTGACGATTCCACATGTCGTCAGGGGATGCCAAAATGGGGGCGTCGGGGGATGAATTAACTCTTTTATTCATGCCGTCGGGCACCCCGACCGCATGTCAAGGGATGCCGAAAAATGGGTGTCAGGGGATGGGATACCGAGAAATATCCATTGACGATTCCACATGTCGTCAGGGGATGCCAAAATGGGGGCGTCGGGGGATATCCACTCCAAAAGGCACTCGATGGTTGAAAACGTGACCCTGTAACTCGACGGTTGGAAACGTGGCCCTGTAACTCGACGGTTGAGAACATGACCTTGTATCTCAACGTTTGGGAACGTGGCATTGTATCTGACAGTTTTCTCCTGCCTATATATAGAGGCTTATTCCATCAGTTTTAAAAACACAGAATCATCCCTCATTCCAAAGTGTTCATTACAGTTTCTTATTTTTGTTTGCCAGTAAACAGACTTTGTGCTAGATTCGGTCTCTGTAATCCATTGTATCTTGGGAAACAGTAGTCCGACGATCATCTGAAGTATCTAGTGAAGGGACTAAACTGTTTTAAGAAAAACGTGTTCACACGTGCCTCGGATTTGTCTATATTATTTTTCTTTTAAGCCATTTCGAATATTATCTTTTTAAACCCACGTAGCTAACAGTTTTATTCGAATTGTCAATCAAATATATATCAGAAAATAATTTTTGAATTAAAAAAATTCATACCCATATGTGCACCGATTAGATCAATGATATAATCATTTCCTTTTTGCATACTTTTTATATAAATTCTGTGTAATTATATCTCCAAATTTAAACAAAATATGCAGAAACTTGTAAATTAAATTGTATTCAACCAACAAAATTAATTCAGTCGATAATGTTCCAATAATTTGCTCGTCAGACTTGAGTTAAATTTCACCGCTAACAATCTCTCTTGTAGAAAATATATAAGTAACATTCAAATTGGGTTTGTAAAAGAGTAGTCTGTTTCCGCAAAATAAAGAGAAAAATATTGTATTTAGACATTTGTATATATATACACATAGATATATATTATTTTTTTAACATCATTAATTGCCCAGTTGAATATCTTGTTATCATCCACATCCACAAGTGAACTATCCGCGTAGATATTTTTCTGAAGTTAACATTTCGCGTTGTTAAACATACTTGGAAGCTTCCAAAATAAAATAAAAAAATGACCAAGACCAAGACATAGACGTAGACCATGGCAAACAAGTCGTGTCTGTAAGTTAACTAGTAATATAGTTCATGTTTTATCCCCATATTTAATAATACCTATATATCACAATTTCTTCCAAATTATCCCTATAGCTCTTTTTATTTTCTAATCCTGGTGAGTACATGCTTATCTGAATTAAGCCATTTTCCTTCAATTAATTATTATGGTAATGGAGTTCAAAAGAAACGGATGCTTGTTTTTCATTTGCTGCACTATAGCTATTGCTTCATTTTATCCTATATTCATGTGGCTAAGTACTATTGCTGCTAATGAATCTCTTGTGAAGTTCTCTATCGAAGACTTCTTCGCTCCACCCAATGGTGCAAGATCTTTCAATACCACAAGCACCATCTACTTCGATCTCCAGCTGAAGAACAAGGCTTACGGCATGGGAATTTACTACGATAACCTCGTCATCGACTTCTCCTATGTTGGAATTAACCAAAGTATTACTCATATGGCCAACTACACAATTGTCAGATTTTATCAAAAGGGTGGTGCTCATGGCTCCACAACTCATCGCTCCGGATACGTTACTCTCCGAGGCATTTTGGAGAACGAGACGTCCGCGGTGGCGACGGAGGTTGTTTTCCGGGTGGATTTGGCGACGGCGGTCAAATTCAAGTACAACGACTTGAAGAGTAAAAAACATAAATTGACAGTGCGGGGTGAAGTCAAGGTCAATAGCGTTAGTGGTAAAAAGGTTGATGAGAAAGTTGTTAAACTGAAACCGTTTGGACCACATCATTCTGGGGGAGGCTACAGAGCTTTCTTTGATGTTTCACTTTCCTTGTATATTTTGTTAGTTTTAATTTGGTTCTATTCTCTTTTTTCCACTTGTAAATAGCATTGACTAAATATTTCATTAAATAGGAGAATTTCGTTTTGTTTTTGCCGAGAAAAATATATAACTTATAAAGTAGTGACCGACACCAAGCAAACTAGTGGGGTTTTTGAGTTCCAGGTGGAGAAGAAATATTTGAATAAACGGAAAGAAAATTAGTATTCTCCGGTGAGGATGATGATCTGAAGAAAAATTCTAGTCGTCCCCCTTGTCTTGCGTTTGTAGACATGTTTGAAGTATAATGTGGAAATAGTAGTTGTTTCGTTGTCTTGTTTCAGTACTATTTAGTTGCATTGTACATGATGTATTTCTTATGAGAAGGAATATACCAAAGATTTATTGGTTGGGGCAAATAGAGGAATCTTTGTAATTTTGGGAGTATAATTTACTTGTAAATTAGCATATATCCTCTAATAAGCATGGGGATTGGTGTGGAAAGTAAGATCCCAGGAGTGAGATCCCCCAACTCCATGCGACAGGGATGTAGACCAAAGGGACGCTATAATTTTCGCAAATTGACGTTTGACAAAGAAGGAGATGAAGAATAATAGTGAGTGTAAAGATGGAATCCAAGATACAAGGAAGCTACAGGTGAAGTTTCCATGGGAGTCATGTCATAAAGAAAGAAAGAAAGAAAACGAAACCCTCTTAGACAAAGGTGAAAAAAGTCACTGTTTCGATATTTCAACCCATTCAATATAGGGTCAATAATTATTTGTAAAAATTAATTATCAACTTGATGGATTTGACTTTTATTAATGGTAAAATTAATGTTCATAGTCGATCAGTTTTGGTTTCAATTTTGAAAAGTTTAGATTAAAGTAATGTTAATAACACTATTATAATTTTGAATTTTTAGAATTTAAACTGAAATAAAAAATGACATAATTAATAAAGTAATTGAGATGCTATGCTGAATGTTATAGCTTTGTAGTTTTAAAATCTCTCCCTCAATGCACGTCAACAAAAAATTATTGCTAATTCTAAAATAACTATTTCTTTTGTACGGTGCTTTAAGGTTTCCCAAAAAATTTTAAAGGTCTCTTTTCTATTGAAGACACCAATTTTCACTTGGATGTTCACAAATTGACTATATATATATATATATAAATCAGAGCTACTTTTAAATGCAAAGTAAAACAAATGAGCCATATACTTTCTTTCCAAATGAACTTCATATATTTGATCTTCTTTTCTAATGGATGGATGAGATTGCTCATATGACTGGACTTTCTTTTTCAAAAATTTTAATAATAATTTTTTTTTATTGAATTAACGAGATTGCTATTGATAAAAGCAAACACTTATTTCCTGTTTTCTCTAATAAAATTACATATTCCAACGTACACTTGAATCCCTCCTTACAAATATTTTTTATATACAATGGGCCAAACTTGTTTGTAAACAAATCCTTATTATAATTTGAGGAATCGAAATGCAAATGACTGTTTTTATGAATAGTCAGATAATTTAACTTTATACAAGGAAATAGAGAGAGAAAGTTGGTCACATAATAACTGTAATTATGTGACTGCTAAATTTAGAGATTGTGGGTTAACTTAACTAATAAGAGTACAGTCTTAGAGGTTAATGGATCAAAACTCATTAAGGGTGAGAATTGGGTTATAAGTAGGGAGGATTTTTGTCAATCAAAAAATATATATATGTGTGTGTGTGTGTGTGTGTGTTCAAAAAAAAATGTGTGTGTGTGTGTGTGACTGTTGATAAAATTAGTCACTTATTTCTTGTTTTCTTTATTCTCTCCGTTCCAAAAAAAAGTTATAATTAGAAAATAATTTGTTCCAAAAAAGAGTTATATTTAATTTTTTTTTGTGATTTTGCTATAAATTAAAAATTTTCAATTACAAACTTATAGTTACTTCCTCCATTCCAAAAAAAAAAAAAAGAGTTACATTTGAGAAAAAAATTTATTCCGAAAAAAAATTATATTTGAAATGTTTCTTTGTTATTTTGCCATAAATTAAAAAATCCTTCAATTACAAACTTATAGATCTCGTCATAACTTAAACATTCACAACAAATTTCATTAGAATAACTTATTATTTGTACATTTAATCTTTGGTCAAAAATACAAAATTAATAATCGTTAAAAGTCTAAATGTTGCATTTTTTATGGAACATAGGGACTATAATTTATGAGTATAATTCATGTAATAACGTAAAATTTAGGTGGCTACAAAATTAATAATAATATTAAACTAGATTTAGCTAATTTCAACTTTTACAATTTCGCATCGCATCTAAACACCAATTGAACTTGTAACATAGATACTTGTCCTCCATTACCTTTTCTTTAAAATAAGCACTGCAGTAGAGTAAAAGAATTTAAAAAAGGAAAAAATTGAAATGTAATATAAATTTCATAATATTTAGTAATTTTTCGTGATGTGCTAGACATATAGTTTCTTAACCAATAATAAAGTTGGACTTCGAGAATTAGAATAATTATAAGTTTCTAGGGTTATAAAATTATTTTACACATTTTATTAGCAAAGTTTACTCATCAGTTATTTTGGATGTCCTAATTTCTATTCAGAACTTATTACTTATCAGAGACAACTTATTTTCTCATTCATATGCCAATTATAAATCATTCTCAAACACTTGATTTATAAGGAAATGACTTATAAATCCATTGAATTAGTTCCAAGCAGGCTCCAATATCCTTGTATCAGGTAAACTAAGATTGACATATTCGAGAGGAAAAATACAGGATAAATGGATAATCAATACTGACAATTTAAAGTAGGACGTGTAATTGAAAATGCAATAGCATTTGTGCATCAAAATTTGTTCCTCTGCCAATTAATTACACCGGTAATTGAGGAAACACTAATAATTACTCGAATTTTTGCTTCAGAACGTCACTTGTACATGAAATTTCTTGATACCAGACTACAATGGAGAAGACCTGAAAATAAGCAGAAAGGTTTACTTCATAAACACATTTGAGAATTCAAAACAAATACTAGACATACATAAACAGCAAACTTCCTTCATGTGCAATTTGTGAGCAAGAAATAAGTTTCCCGATTCCATCTATTTAACCATATAATTTTTCCCAAACGCAACCTCATAACTTTTAGACAAAGCAAAACTGTCAATTTCAACTAGATTACCAGACTTCTATTGATCAAATCGGGTTATCATTCAAAATTGAAGTGAAATATATTTCAACTAGTCATATGTAATTGCTACGCAGCTAATTCGACAATTAAACAAGTTTGAGGAGGAACTGAAAGCAAAAAGAAACCCAAAAGTTTGGAGCAACCCTTGATGTTTCCTTACAAGATATATTTCAGACGAATTAACAACAAAAGTAGAAGGTACATATGTGATCAGGTTATCTACAATAAGTATTGACAAAAGACTTATGTTGCATTTGGTTCAATGAAATGACATGAAATGAATGAATTTTATACTATTTGCTAGACCATTCGGGTGTAAAGTTCATACCTTCATTCATTCATTCCCACAAGATTATGTGTATTTTTAAACTTAAACTCACCCTCATAGATGGAGTTTGTCAATTCCATCACAACCAAAACTTTTACACACAAACCACAATTTCTCCATTTTCATACTATTCTCATAATTTTGTGATTCTTGTCTTCCACATTTATTTTTCTTCTTATTCACCATTTTATTCTCATGTCATTCCAATTAATCCAACCAAACCCAACCTTAATGCTGTGAAATCATGGTCAGATTAGAAAAGCACTAATTTCGTTAAAAAGTATTCCGACTTACCAAAGGTTTTTGTATTTTGAAACATCTGCAGAATGGGCCTATATTTTGGGAGCAGTGTGCAGAAAGGTTCATAAATTAGATGAGTCCCAGCTTGCATAAACTGCCCCTATGATTTTTTCTTGAAGTTTGACCCCAGAACAAGCAATTATACCCCTGTCGAGACCTTCTAGGTATATTCCCCGTGAAAAGTTCAGTGGCAATCCTCCAGCATCAGTTACTACACCACCAGCCTCTTCCACAATGAGCACACCAGCAGCATGATCCCATATTTTCTCCTTGTACCCCGCTTGTGCGAACTTCATATAAATTTCAGCATCTCCCCGAGCTATTGTTGCATATTTCACCATGCTATGAACACGCAGGGGCTTGTTTCTGCCATTGGAGTTGAAAAATGCATTAGTAATGACTTCAAAGACTTCTTTAGTAAATTAGAGCATCTAGCATACAATCATAGTCAAACTTCCTGGTAATAAATTATTCATAACATCAGCCTCAGGTTAACTATTGTTGCTTGCTCATTCAGCAATTAGCACTCCCTATAGTTAATAAACTTTTACCTCTTTGCACGTATAATTTCATTGAGAAAGCCAGTGGAATTTAGTAGTATGTAACTATCCAGGGTAAGCCTTGAAACTTTAGTATAGTAGAGATATATAAAGCACACCTTAGTCCAACACCATAAGCAAGTCCGGCTGTGAAGGAGTGGTTTGAGTTAGCTCCCTCCACCGGTTCACAAAATGTTGCCAGAGCTGGATCATCAATGGAAGATACACGAATCAATTTTGCACAATTTGGCCACTGAAGCTTCTCATCACCATCAATTAGAGGGTTCATCCAAGCTTCACCGCTACCTTTCCTTGTGTAGATCACACATCCTTCCTCAGACAGATCAGGGGAGGGCAATGATATAAATTCATCAACATTGTCACGATGATTTAGAGGTTTCTTCCTTAGTGGGTAATTAGGGCAACCAAGAACTCCGATAACAACCTGACCATTATCAATCAATGCCAGAGCCACAGCATATTGATCTCCACGAACAAATCCTAATGTTCCATCAACAGGGTCAAGAACCCAGTGCTTACCTACAGGCCCTCCAGTAGAGTTGCAACGGCCAATGGCCTCAAGAACTTGAGGAGCACCAAGAGCTTCCTCTGGACAATCAAGGCCAAACATGGGAGCTTTAGCCAGAGTTTCATTTACAGTGGTCACCACCATCTCCAAAAGACTGACCGAGTCAACTTCTGAAAGAGTCTGGACATCTTCCTCAGCAATAATAGAAACATATTGGCTACCAAAGGATTCCGAAAGCATCCAGCTTACTGTTGCTTGTACACTCCAATCTGTTCATGTAATGGTTTTCAAAAGAAGCAGCTGAGAGCATGAAAGCCAATCAACATGCACATGACATAAATTCTCACGGTTGCTACATTTTGAGTGATACATATTCTAATGTACCTAGAAAGTACTACCAATTACAATACATATATTGTAAGATATACAAATGTACAATGAATCTCAAAATTTCCTGTTTTTAAACTAAATGAATCATAACACCTAATTGTCAAAATTTCTCTTTTAATTTAAAATGGAGGGAATATGTAAGGTAAACAGAGAATAAAGTTAACATACATATAAGGTGTAGAAAACGAACTCCGACTATCATAGATTGATCCACCAAACTAGTTAGTGAATCGATATGTAATACTAAAAATGAAACAGGTTTTAGAGAAAGTACCAATAATATATACTGCTTGGTACACAGTGGTGCAGTACAATACAGAAGATCACCCTACTAGTAACAATTAGCATCAATATGTGGTTATCCTACCAGTTCTAATGGTATGGAATGACTAGATGTTCTACGGACTACATATGTTCTTACACCACAATCTATTATGGCAACAATATGCCATCAGTAACAAGCAGACAAAATGTCCAAATAAGAGTAAGCGTCACACAGAAGCATCCCATGCATCAAAATAATACAATAAATGTATCTGATTGTACTAATAAATAATCCAAACTCATTCAGATGTGATTAACTGAAATTATAGTTCAGTCTTCTTCCTGTTTTCAAATCACCCACCAATAGTTAGAGACTTAAACTCAAGCGAAGTGTTGCCACTATCGATGTCAATCATTTAGTGGGCCGAAAAATGAAAGTTTCAAGACTCTGAGGAAACTAAAAACTGTGACTACTTGAGAAAATATGATAAAGGATAGCTGCTCTCACATCCTAGGCAGACAGGAAATTGAAATTCTCCAACACTAAATTTGACCCATGCCTAGACAATCTATCCCTGGCTAATCATTTACCATTTTGTGCTAGAGCTGCAGTATTCATTCTCTTTCCCCTGCTTCCTACTTTATATCCTAATGCTGCTTTTGGTTGTTTGGAATGGATTGGTAGGAATAAAACATGGAGGTCAAAACAAAGCATGAGAGAAAATGAGAGAGCTTGTAAAATAAAATAACAGTCTTAGTTATGTGGGAAGGCTAACCCAATGTAAAGATTAAATCTATAGCTAAATTTAGTTGAACCAAATGAAATTTGAGAATGATTTTTATCCATAAACGATCCAATCAATGGTATAAATATCTATTACATTCCAACCAACCAACCAAACAGAGCATTTCTTTATGCAATGCTTTTCTTTCTTACTTTTCATTTCCAGACAACCAAAAATTGTGAATTTCAAGGATGAAAAATAGAAAGCAAACTAACCCACCAAAAATTGAAACTGACCGAAGCATTTCAGCATAAACCTAAGGATACTTGTTCAGTAAAAGATAAATGTATCACGGTCAGAAAAAGAAATACCTGCAAATCCAATTGATTTGAAGCATTTCAACATAAATCTAAGGATGCCCATTTAATAACGAACAAACATCACCATCAGAAAAAATTAATAATACCTGCAACAGTAACAGGAGAATCATCACTTTTGGACATAACTTGACTCAAATCGCCAGAAATCAATCCCTTTTGCACAGTTCGGCACAAAGAACAAGCCATGTGTACCACTCTAACAGCCACTTCCAATTCCTTACCATATTTAACCCCCGCCATAAGGTCGATGATATTAACAAATTCGAATCAGACCCAGATGGTAGAATCGGGTTTTCTGTTGAAATTGTGCATAGAATCGGAGCACATGGTTCAGGGATGCGCTTGTTTCGTCTGCAAAATAAGCAAGAGAAAACAAGAGAAACAGAGAATGTATGGAATGATGACGACGGACCGACGGTCTTGTATATTTGTACCCGACTATTAAAAATACTGAGTCGGTTAATGTATCTTAAATTTAAATAATTGTACAACGAATCTTAAATTTCTTGTGACTTGTATAGCTTTAAGATGATATTATTATGATTAGTTATTTCTTTGGCAAAACTAATAAAATAGTGTTTGTAGTATAAGTTTTATTTTATTTTAATTCATATACTTCTTATTTATCATAATGGTCCCTCCACTTATTTTTAAGTTTTAAATTCATTTATTTTTTTGACCAACTCATACTTTAATGATGATATGGATTAAAAAATATATTTAATAATGCTGACTTGGCAATATTTATTTAATTAAATAGACCCTCATTTTTTTTTGTCTTTTTTAATTCTAATTAATTTATCAAAGATAAAAATAATGCTATAAAAATGTATAATTATCTTAGCACTCACTTATTCGTATATATTAAAAGTTTAAAAAATAATCGTAATATAGTGAACATTATTATTTTTTCTAAAATAATTCTTTTAATAGAAATATTAAAACGTACTCCACTCTAGTTCAAATTATTATTTAAGTTAAATCAAGTTAGAAATTAATTTGATTTATTTTAATTTTAAATAAAATTCAACTTAACAAATGAAATGCTAGAAAATACATGAAAATTAAAAAACTACAAGACTTGGCCAAAAAAATAAAAATTAGAATTATTACATAAATAACCGATAGCCAATTAGAATATTAAAATATTCCTGACATTGTTCAAAGTTATCAAGGTTTCAAAAAATATATATATATATATATATTGATTGTCTTTTAAAAAGATACTCTAAAATGTGTACATAACACATATAATCCTAGAATCTGATTATTTCATATATTTTTTAAGACATTATTTGATCGAATTTTTTAGAGAAAGTTGAACATTTCAAAATTAATGTGGAACACACTAAAATATATGGACTAAAAATTCAAAATTAACAAACTCAATAATTTAATATGAGTTTTTATAAAATTAACTAGAATTTGGATAGTTAAAAGAAAAAGACTTTAAAATTCATAAATGCTAAATCGTCATTATTAAATAGTTTTTTTTAAATCCATGTTATCTTCAAATATGAGTTGGCTAAATAGATTGATGGATTTGAAATTTAAAAATAAGGGGACTATATTGATAATTAAAAAGCACATGAACTAAAATGAAATCAAACCTATAATACAAGGACTATTTCATTAGTTTTGCCTTATTTCTTTTATCAGAATATTAGAATTAACTTTTTCTATTTGAAATGTAAAATCCTGAAATTAATATATTAAAGTGTAAAACGTACTAATTATACTTCTAATTTTAAAATTGAGTTTCTATTTACCTACCTATATCTCTATTATTTAAATATCTGCACGCACTCTTATTTAACTGCTCCATTAGTGAAATTTTATGTTAAGATAATTAATTATATCTAAGTATATGAAACCATAAAATTTAAATAACTTAAGCCAGAGTACGTGCATTTAGCGGCACTATTACACATTTATAGGAATTAAGATGTTTCATGATAAAATCTTAAATTATTCCCAAGTAACCGACAATTATCACAGTAACAAAGAATTATTACATTTTGATTTAATTAATTTTTATTTGAGATTAATTAAAATTTAATTTTCTTACTGTTTTTTCATAACATAAAAAACGAACACCTTAATTTTTCATTTTGAAATGTGTGCAGAGAAGTTAACGTCAATTATTTATTTACCTATTCATCCATCTATATATTATGTATTATTATAAATCTATTATTATTACTGTATTGTATTTCAGTAAGATCATTTTGCTTTTGGAAATAATTTTATTCTCTGAATCCTATTCTACTTATAATTATTAAAATTACAATAAATTTATCAGAATGAAAAGTTAATCAGTGATCATTATCATATATATAAAATATTTAAAAAAATCATGTACATCTCTCAAATTAAACTATCACAATAAAAATAATAAAGGAATAAAAATCTAAAAGACTAACAAGATAATCAATAATTAAAATATAAAATAAATAAAATCTACAATGGAGCACCATAATAGAAATACTTTGAAAGAATAAAAGAATTAAGAAATTTAGATTTATTAAATTATTTTGATTAATATAAAGTAAATATATTTAGTATAAGGCCATGTTTTACATAATTAAAATAACTTGAAAACCCAAAAATATAAAAAAAACTCCAAAAATATAATAATTATTTATTAAATGACTAATATCTAATAGAAATTCACCCATCAATTTTTAAATTTATAAATATAAAACTAATGATATTGCTAATAAAATAAATTACTAATATTATACACAACAATATGAATTACTAATCTCATACTTAATATTACAAAATTTATTAAAGATTAGAAAATAAAGAATATTATATACACAATAATTTTAATCAATTAAAAAATGGAAAAAAAAAATCTCTGGTGTACACAGCCGGTCGACAAACTAGTTAAATTATTAATTGACAAATATCAATTAAGGAGTTGACAACTAAATGAGTAACGAGATTGATGGTAATTGCAAGGGGCTTTCTTTTATTTTGGTTATGAAAAGAAAAAATATTTCATATAGTACCTGATCGATTCACTAAAGTCAACTTTATTAAGTCAATCATTTTATTAACTTACTCAACTTAATTTTAATTATTTTAAATCTAAATACTATTTAATTTTTACATTCAACAAATTACTGCTTTAATATTTTGAACAAATAATATGAAAAGTATTAATTTTACATATACTTACATACCAATATTCATAACAAATTTTGTTAGGTTTTATAACATTTAATAATAATTATTTTTAGATTACTTAGATATACAAATGTATAGAAAATGTTAATTACTAACACTGAAATTTTGTAGTCAGTAATTATCTCTTTGATTGTAATTATTCATTTTTTGTAAATAGATAGATTTATCTTTATTTGTAAGTAACTGCTAGAAAATTGTATCAAATCTTCAACAAAGTCAAAAGTGTGTATTTGATCTGTCAGAGATTACAAAAAACTTTATCAGAGACTAAAGTAATACTTGTCAGAAACTAAGGATTTTGTCTATCGAAGACTAAGGTTTATGTCATCAGAGACTAAGCTTAGTGCATCAAAGACTAAGCTGACATCATCGAAAACTAAATCAAGAGCATTAGAGACTAAACTAACATCATTAGAGACTAAGCTTAAAAACATCGGAGACTAACACAACTTGATCAGAGACTAAAGATTGAAGTCATCAGGGACTAGTCGTGACTTATTTCCTGATGAGATACAGAATTCGAATTGAATAAGGAATGTTTTCCACATAAATCAAGATATTATTGAAGACGTAGTTGGTAAGAAAACAAGTCAGAAATCTCTTTCTAACCAAAAAGGAAAGATCGTGTTTAATTCGAATAAAAAAGCTAAATCATTATTGATTTAGAATAGGAAATTGAGTAATTCAGTTATAGAAGTTGTAATTAGGTTTACAGAGATTTTGTAATTCGAAGCTATATAGAATTCATAGTTTTGTATCTTTACTATACAGAAAAAAAAATAAGCTGACAATCACATTGTTGTGATTGTTAGAATTTGTATTCAATTGTCAAAATCAATAAAAACAATTGTTTATAAATTGATTTGAGTTCTTGTTCTTTATATTCTGCAAAAAAAGTTAATTTCTTAAAAAACAAGTAATCAAAAAAAATTCAAAAAACTTGTATTTAACCCCCTTCTACAAGTTCTCGGCTATCTCACTGGGAAAACAAATTTAATGGAAAAAAAACTTATTATTTCTACGTATAATTCTTAGTCAAATATAAAAAATTAGAAGTCATCAAAAGTTTAAATGTTGTTGTTTTTGTGGAAATGTGCGAGTATGATAATATACACGACTATCACACAATTAAATAAAATAAACCTTTTATGTTTTTATGGTTTTATTATTATCATTTTGGCGGCCCCACATTTCATCAAAGTGCATGGGTATGTCAGACAATCAAACACTAAGTAAAAAACAAGAAAAGCTGGATGCGCAACGACAAACCAACATACAAAAGTCATAACCGAATAGTTACTATTGCAACAAAAATATCGTCTTAGTGTTTATTATTACAACACAACTACAACACTCAAAGAAGCCAGACAGGATTACTACTCACCCGCACATGGTCTCTTTACCTTTAGAGGACACCCTTCACTTTGTTGCCTGGAAAGAATAAATCTTAGTGTATGTCGAACTATACACTAAGATCTGAATGGGTCAGGTTTGCCCTTTATTATTCCACAGAAGTGGATTATGCCCAGAAATGCAAAAGAAGTCGTTCAACAAATAATATTTGCAATAAAGCATTAACAGCTTGAAAAAGACAGCAAATGGAAGAGTAATTCCCTCTAATTATTGTAATTGAGATGAGCTAAGAATTATTAGCAATAAGCTGGAGGAAAGAAATTGAGAATGTGCATGCTTTGTAATCGGTACGTATACGAGATAATTTTAAGGATACGTGAGAAGAAAAGTACATATATCTACTCGCCTTGATTTGTTCGCACAGCAGCGTCGTGGTACGTATTTGGAGTTGCGATGAAAAGAAGTTTAAAGTTTTGGGTGAGTTGTTTATTAGCTATTATATCATTTTAATTTTTTTTTATGAAGTCGAAAAGTGGGCTTGGGTAGGTTATGCAGGGTATTTAGAGATAACTAAATAATTTTACTGGCCTTAGTAAAGGCTCCAATATATTGAAAAGCATTTTTCCTGACTTGCTAGGATAAGCCTATAACTATCATCAAAGGTTTAGATATATTTATTTGGGTATTTTATTGATATTTATTATTATTATTATTATTGCTATTAATTGCATTACTTCCGTACACTATATTACATGTGTTTATTTTCTAATTACCAGCTTAAGCATTTTAAAATATAATTTCAAAAGTTTAGTCACCTTGTTTTGCTCAATTCTATTATAATTTACAAATTTATTGTTGCAAATTTTATTATTACATTTTTGTGGCTTTCACATCCTTCCTCCCTTAAAAAAATTTCATCCTCCAAATTTATTTGTTGAACATATAGGGGGTACTTCTTTTGCATTACTTCCTCTAATTCTCACGTGACATCTTCATACTCGTGGTTACTCCATGTCACTTTTACCGAGGGTATTTTTTTATTCTCGCAGAGTCTTTCCTGTCGTTCCACTATTCAAACTAGCATTTTCCGTACATTAATTTGTCCAATATTTCTATAGATTGGTAGTGTACCTCCTTTTTAAAATCAGGTTTATATGGCCGTAATACTGACACATAAAACACACTATGGAGGTGTCTTAGAGTTGGGGTAAGGCTAATTCATAAGTTACTATCCCAATTTTTCGAAGGATTTCAAAGGGCCCAACATACCCTGGACTTGGTTTTCATTTCTTTCCAAATCGTATGACACCTTTCCACAGTGTTAGAAAGGCATAACCACTGACTTCTAAAGGTTGCTCTTTCTGATGTTGATCAGCATGAGCCTTCTGTCGATCTTGTGCAACCTTCAGTCTCTAACAGACCATTGTAATTGCATCCTCCGTTTGTTGGACAAGTTGGGAACCTATTAATTTTTTCTTTCCTATCTCATTCGAATAGAGGGGTGTTTGGCATTTTCTCCCCTAAAGTGCCTCAAACGGTGTCACACCAATGCTAGCCTGGAAGCTACTATTATAGGCAAATTCCACTAAAGGTAGGTGTTCATCCCAGTTACATTTGAAATCAAGTATACATGTTCGCAATATGTCCTCTAAAATTTGGATAGTGCATTTTGATGGGCTGTCAGTTTGGGAATGATATGATGTGCTCATATCCAAACATGTCCCTCAATACTCTCGAAAGTTATTCTAAAACATCGATGTAAATCGTGTATCTCTGTCAGACACTATGGAGACTGGTACTCCGTATCGACTTACCACTTCTTTCATGTATAAGTTCACCAATTGCTCCATCTTACAAGTTTATTTTATAAGTATAAAGTGAGCTGATTTGGTTAATCCATCCACAATTACCCATGTAGAGTTCATTATGTGCAAGGTGGTGGGTAATCCAGTTAAGTTATAAAATTTGAGTTGTAGGGAAGGGAAGGACATGAAAAGATCTCTCCAAAAAAAAAATGTTATGGTTAATTATCTTAAAAGGGTAAAAAAGGACAACCTCAATTAAAAATTTTGGAACACATTTTCAAGTGATTACAATTTTCCTATGAATTCTCATGAAACAATAATCCAAGATCTGATACTCTAAACTTTTTCAAAAAAGAGTTTGTCTGTGGTAATATCCTTAATTACCAGATATTCATAATATCCATCTGCTGAGTATGATCACCCAGTAGAGAAACCGAGAACATGCAATCAATCAGGTAAGTTGACTGGCTAGTGAAAAATGCATGCAAGACACAATCTACGCTATGTACTATGTCCGAAATATGAATTGGCACCAAGTTTGAGTAGAAAACATTCATTCAAACAACCAACAAAGCTTGAATATCAGTTAGAATCAAAAGTTGAATGGAATTCATCTACTCGTATAATTAAAGGAGTCCTACGATTGTTGCAGAGCATGTACATAAGACATTGCCTCGTCAAGGAGTTTCAAAACTTGAACGATTGTTGGTCAATCCACTCATTCATGGAGCAAACATAAAGGATCGGCAACAACAATATATCTTTCATCAACATTGGTTGTTGGGTTGAAATTTCCTGTATGCGGATTAAAAAAGCATGTCTGAATTGAAGACCTTTTCTTTGTGATTAAAAACAAGTCTTTGTGACTCATTTGTTGGCTTGTTGGCTTGGAATCCGTTGTTTGCTGGACTAAAAAAGTAAGTTTAAAACCCATCACTAGTACAAAACTGATCATATGTGTTGGTTAATTAAAACATTTTCCGTCGGTTACGAGTTGCGTCGGTTAAAGACACGACGCAAAAACGAAGAATTTACGTCGGACCTTTATAAACCCGATGCAAATAATAGTGTCATTTGCGTCGATTATTTTAAAATAACCGACGCAAATGATTGTTTAATAAAAATTCATTTTAAAAATAATTTAATCTATTTGCGTCGGTTATTTTAAAATAACCGACGCAAATGATTGTTTAATAATAATTCATTTTAAAAATAATTTAATCTATTTGCGTCGGTTATTTTAAATTAACCGACGCAAATTATTGTTTTATAAAAATTCATATTTTAAATAATTTAATCTATTTGCGTTAGTTCTTTTAAAATAACCGACGCAAATTATTATTTTTTTTTAAAAAAAATTCTTTTTAAAAATAAAATATCCAACCTGTACATAAAAAAGGATACTCAATATGCCACAACAAGTCAAAATAGTACAAAATTCAACCATTTTAATATTTGCAAAACAGGAATATATACAAATCCAAATTTACAAACAGTTCAAAACAGGAATATTTACAAAGTGTTCAAATTGCATGTCCAAATGTACAAACTGTCCAAATATGCAAAGGTTACATACGATAACTCATAAAAAAATCTGCACACAGGTCTCTAATTTCATCAAGATCAGACTGAGTATACGACTTTTGTGCACTCAAACCCTAGAGAATATTATAAAAATTGCATATAATTAAAACCAATATACAAGGTACTTTGTTAACATATTGAAATAGTTAATTGCATGCATATAATTAAAAAATAATATACCTCAGTCCATTTTGTAAAGGGAGCTCGTTGATGCAACTTGACGATGTCATACATGTACCTCATGACATAGTAGCTGCATTCAACACTTCCTTTTTGTTGAGGACACTATATAAATAGTCAAGTTGATTAAAATTTTAATAAGAAATTATATTAAGAACCAACAAAATCAACTTTGTTTGGATAAGTTAGTAAGTATTTTATACCTTAACCTCTTTTGTACACCATTGCAACTTATTTTTTTTGTGCTTGCCACTTTGAGCAACATATGATTTAAATGCCTTACAAAATTATATATATTCTAATATATGAGTAAATAAATATGTTAAAAGAGTTTTACACGTTTAACTTATATTAAAAACTTAGGAACTAAAATATAATTTACTTACACTGCCATTACATTATTTATTGGCATATTCTTTTCCTTCTTCAATGAGTCGTACACATATACTGTGCTTTGCTCACAAGATATGAGAAACAACAGCCAATGTTCACTACATTTTTACAAATTAAATAACAATGTTAAATTATATCAATGAACAAGCTAGCTACAATAAATTAATCCCACCATTTTTATGTTCTTACTTTTGGAAGTACATCGCGAAGATGAATTTGGTTCCTCGGCAACCTAGAAAAATTGACGCAATGTATCGACCAGACACATCTGGATCATTTTTTGCATTTGCTAGTGCTTGAGGACACAAGAATCCAAATGCATTAGATCCCTTAGTCATCTCGTTCAAATACCTTAAATATAATATACAAATTACTAATTAGTTACTTTATAAAATAAACCTATATATCAGCTAAAAAAAAAAGATAAATGAGAATATATGAAAATTATAGTCTCATCTTATCCAAATTTGTACGACACTTATATTCAACCATTCCATTCTACAAAATTGGATAATATCTTCGCATGCGACGTATATAAGTTGTTCATCTTCCTTCTTAATGCAGTTGTCATAATCCAATGCCACTTAAATTAAGTCCGAGGAAGATAATCCCATAATCATTTGTGCTAAATATTTACATTTTTCACTCAAGTTTGGATCAACATTAGGAGCTGACCCTTTGCTACGAACTTCATTATTTTTGGCCGGGGGGGGGGGGGGGGGGGGGGGGGGTGGGGGGGGGATTGCAGGCTCTTTACCCTTACTCGGTAAGATGGGATCCTAATTAGATATAAAGTGTTAAACAATAATATTTACATGAATTTAATGAATTAACAACAATCATTTATAATTGATAATGTTAATTTGAAATTTGTTACTTGCCCCAACAGTACAAGTTGTTTAGGCCATTGAACAAAGCTACCTAGTGCGTCACCTACTCTTGTATGTTCATACGTAGGCACGGGAAGAGGAGCTTGTTGAAATTTAGGGCGAACGTCATCGATGGATACTCTTACATTGTTGACCTCCATTTGAGTACCATGAACAACGTCACCCGACACATTCGATGCAAAAACAGTCTCAAAGCCACAATAGTTTTGTCGGTCTCATAAAGGACACAAAGATGACATGGAGTCGGCTTCTATGTTAATTATATAAAAAAAAATTCAGTTATGATCATATAGGGCACTTATATGATAACTTATGATTGAAAGACATAGAAAAGAATAAAAATAAGTATACCTTTATTTCAAAGAATGGATCCATCGAGTGAGAGCTACTTTGAATCACGTCGGTTGTTGGAGTTTGTTGGGGAATAGGCATTCCCATCTGGCTCATTACATTGAATACGTTCGCAAGCTGACTTTGCGGTGTACAAATCTGGTCTTTGTATTTCATATCCATTTCATTCATTTGAGATTGGTACTGCTGCACAAGTCGATTGGTCACTTTTGTTTCAATTTCTTGAGTTATCATAGACAACTCATCCATTGATATTATGGCCTTACGGGACTTGCCTCTGTCCAATACATTCTTCATGCGCATTGTTCCTCCAACCCCTCTGACACGCCCGCCGTGCTCCTTCTTTCCAAGTGCACGTGACAATATGTCATTATGCCCGTGAGGAGTCCACGAACTTTCGCAGGCTTTGCTTTCCATTCCACCTGTTTCAAAATCAATTTAACGATTAATATTTTAAGCATAACTGTAAGATTGAAATATTTGTAAAGGAACAAAATACTCTTACCATTTTTTGAACAACATCCCTAGTCTCGTCCTTGGGAAAATAATAACCTTCACCCTCATCCCTCTTCCTAACTCTCGCCCGAATCCAATCGTAACTACGATCAGTTCGATCGGTTGATACAATTTCTAAATTAACTAATTCGGACGAAGGTAGAGAATCAAGAGGGTCATCAACCATCCACTTTGATTTTTTCGCTGCATATCCAAGTCTTCCCAGATAATGTGGATACTCATTAAACTTCTGGTTTTCACGTGTCTTCTCACTTTTAGTATGTTAGAAAATAAAACAATAATATAAGTAAACAGTCCTTGTTCAACATAATATTATCTGAAAACCAATAATAATATAAATATCAAAATAATATACCTGAAATTTTTCACTTTGATGATCATGAATGAATTTATCCCATTGCTCTCGAGTTATGAAGTCATATTTCTCGCAAGGGTCCTTGTCTACACGCAAGTATCGGCAGACTAACGTTGACTTGAAATTCCTCCAAATTTTCCCTACAGATTTTAATACGTCCTTCCGTCTCAGTCTAAAATACTCAAATCATGCATATAAGTAACTTGTAATAAAATTTGAACGGCAATATATGTAAAACAACTAATTATTCTTTTCAAATCATACCTTAATATCTTCCCAAATCGTATCCTTTAGTCCATCACTGACTTCTTGCCAACTCTGAATATTTATGTCAACCTAAACTCTAACTAGTGCTCCAATGTACGACTTGAATGCAGCAGCATATGTTCCAATGGGAACACCAAGATCAT
>CM025783.1:53998080-54065838 GCA_014636745.2 Centella asiatica
ATACTCAAAAACAGGGGATGACTTAAATACTCAAAAACAGGGGACTGATGTAAGGTGTGCCCACGCCTTATGAAATATTATAACTAGAAATATATAAAATTTACTTCAGTAAACAATCACCTACAACTATTGGAATTAAAACAAATTAAAATTTACAATTATTGGAATAAAATCAAATTAAAATATACAATTAAGAATTATTTACAAATATTTACAATAATTGGAATAAAACAAATTAAAACTTTCAAGTCCTGCACTTATTTTCCATGATCAATCCATAACCCTTCACCATGATCATTACGTAGGTAGTTTGTTTCTCCATTATCGTCACCATATGGGGTAGGTAGACCCATAGAGAAAGGAGGATTCTCATCAAATTGGTTATACTCGTCTTCGTCAACAACATCATCAATACCAAGAATATTTCTCTTGCCTTGAACAACAATTGAAAACTTAGGATCGGCGGGATCTTGGATATAAAATACTTGTTTCACTTGCGTTGCGAGTATAAATGGGTCATCCATGTGACCCCACTGAGTAAAACATATCAAAGTAAATCCTAAGTTATCTTTTCGAACACCACGACGTATATCAATCCAATTACAACGAAAGAGACCAACCTTGAATTCTCTGTACTCAAACTCCCAAATATCTTCAATCACCCCATAATATGACTTTTTCACATCTTTCGATTTTGAAGATTTGCCTCTGAAAAATTCTATTGATGAAGCTTCCACGGTAACTCCACTATTTTGCATAGTGCTCTTTCCATCTTGACGCTGGGTGTAAAATGTATATCCATTAACATCATAACCTTCATAAGATCGAACAAGCATGTTGGGGTCATATGCTAACCATTTTATCATATTAGAAATGACATTTGGTGTACCTGACAATTGCCACATTACACGTTCTTTAAACCATCCAACAAATGAGTGATTATGTTTAGTTATAACCCAAATGCCACTTTTTGAAGGATTCTGCCTCCTAATCAAACTGACATGACAATCTAAGTAAGGATAAACTTCAGTCATGTGTTGCAAGACAAAGATATGCGCTCTATCGCGCAATTCACACCCAGGAGAGATCCATTTGGATCCCAATGTACCCTGCCCATGAAGTCTTCTCTCGTGACAAGATTTGGGAATTCCAATAGGATTGACAGCTGCTAAATACTCTATGCAAAATTCAATAGCCTCCTCAACTGAATATCCTTCAACTATACTAGCTTCCGGCCGATATTGGTTCCTCACATATCCTTTCAATATACCCTTGAATCTCTCAAAAGGATACATATACCGCAAATATACAGGGCCACATAACTTAATCTCTCTAACCAAATGAATAACCAAATGTACCATAATGTCAAAAAATGAAGGTGAAAAATACATTTCAAATTGACATAGGGTGACAACTATATCAGCTTGTAATTTATCCAACGTGATGGGTTCAATCACCATGCTGCAGATGGCATTGAAGAAAAAACAAAGCTTCATAACAACAAGTCTCACGTGATTCAGCAATATCCCTCGAATTGCAATTGGTAATAGTTGTTGCATTAACACATGACAATCGTGTGACTTCATACCCACGAGTTTCAAATCCTTCATCGACGCAAACCTTTTGATATTTGAAGAATATGTTGGAGTGTATGCCCTAGTGGCCAATTATGTAATGATTGTGACACTATATTTATATTATGTTTTGGTTAAATGATAATTTATTATGTTTTATTTACTGCGTTATATAAATGTTAACATAATAAATGTCCTTAGAAGAATGATACTAATTATATGGATTCAAGTATGTGACTTGAATATGAGATCATATAAGTATGTAATGTATCATTATTCTTAAATGTCCCTAGTCGAGTATCATTGTCAGTGGGATAACAATAATACATTGAGACTAGTATGTGGATTAACTGATGGTCATATCTCATTGGTCATAAATATATACGAGATATATTAAGTTGATACATAGGTACATGTTAGAGAACATTGTACTGAACAGACCCAATATGAGAATTCTACATGGAGCGTTATGCTATGTGTCATAAGTAATTCTCATAGTGACAATGATGTAATGGTCCTTCGACCTGAAGTCATGACATTTCTACATAAGGAGTTATGCGTTTTGACATTATCAAAAGTCACCTTTAACCGGGTGGACGATAAAGGTAATTGTTGGATGCATAATGAGTTATGTGAGAAATGAGAATGATGTAGATGGAATTTAACCCTCCTATAAATTAGGGGTGATATCTATAGGCCTCTTGATTGAGTGAAACTATGAAATGCATGGCCATGCTCAAATAGAGATTTGTTTCATATATTTTACTCATTGATCAAGAAAACTGAGATTAAATTATGAAGAGGATGACACATCCATGCCTTGAATTTAATCTTAGATATCATGGTTAAAAGGATTAAGTTACATTGAAACATTGGTCATGAAAGGTAACGTCGAATCTATGACTTTATTATTACTTGGGTAACAGTGATGTATTACTAGATGTCGCTCACTGTTTATAATTTTGTAATATGATTTAAAATTATTGTCAACGTAATAATAACCTACAGGGTCACACACAGAGAACATTCGTCAAGGAGATATAATTTAAATGTCAATGATTTTAATATATCAATAAGATTGATTTAATTAAATCATGGCTTTAAATTATATACATATATATTAATATATGTAATCTTTATGAAGTAGAGTCCTTTGGAAGGAAATACGAATATATATTTATTTGTGCATATATATATTAATTAAGTGAGACTTGATTAAATAAATATATCTAATAAATATAAAATTCAGATTTTAAGTCTCCTAATTAGATTAGGTTTTGGAATTACTCTATGAAAGACTATATATATGATATATCAGTCATTCTCTCAAACCAACGTTTTACATAGTCGCTCATAAGAGAAAGATTAGGGTTAAAAGAGATAAAGATAAGAGATACAGATCATACAGCTAGTACTGTAACTCTTCTTGTTCGGATCGTAAGACGATTCGCGGGTGTTCGTGTGGATACCGTAGAGACGCTGTCCTGTTGGATTGCATTAAAGATTTGGAGACGATCAACACCTTCACCAAAGTTTCAGATTCGTATTTTTAATCGGTAAAATCTTAAACTATCTGTATTAAATTGTTTCGCATAGATCCTCGGGTTTGGGTTTCGTTTTGTTTTATTTTAGATCGTATTTTTCCACTGTGTTTGATCCTTCAAAACCCAACAGAATATCCGTATGGAACTTTCACACCAAACAAACACTCACAAAATGCAATTTTCTCTTTTTTACACAAAGTATAACAAGCTGGATGTAAATATGTACGCTTCTCCAATTCTTGCGGTGCTAACTCTAGTCGTATACTCATTTCTTTCATATCTTTTCTGACTTTGATCTCGTCCTTTGTCTTTCCCAGTATATTCAACAATGTCCCAACAATACTATCACATACATTTTTCTCAATATACATAAAATCAAGACAGTGTCTAACTTGTATGTGTTCCCAATATGGGAGATCCCAAAATATGGATCTCTTCTTCCACAGATTCTTCGGCTTAGGAGGTCGATACAACTTTTGAAATACAACATCAATATCCTTAACCCGCTCAAAGACTTCTTTCCCAATTAAAGGCAAACAGGCTTCTCGAGTCTCGATATGCCCATCAAAAGTTTTTTTCATCTTACGATAAGGGTGATCACGGGGAAGAAATGTTCGGTGACTCATAAAGACATTTTTGTTGCAATTATTTAGACGATGGTCAATAGTAGCATCTTCACAAATTGGACATGTTTTAGCTCCTTTGACAGTGTACTCTGACAAGTTTCCATAAGCCGAAAAATTATTTATGGTGCAAAATAACATCGCACGTAATGTGAAATCCATTTGAGTATTTGCATCAAACACCGAAACACTTTCATCCCACAAAAGTTTTAAATCTTCAAGAAGCGGCTCAAGATAAACATCTATGTTATTCTCCGGTTGTTTAGGCTCTGAGATTAACAAGGACAACATAATATACTTGCGCTTCATACACAACCACAGAGGCAAATTATAAATCACCAAAAGAACTGGTCATGTGCTATGTTGACAGTTTAGAATGCCATTAGGATTCATCTCATCCATACAAAATCCAAGTCATAGATTCCTAACTTCTCCACCAAATTCAAGAAACTTATAATCAATGGTTCTCCATTGTGGAGAGTCACTCGGGTGTCTAAGCATCCCATCTGATTTCCTCCCTTCCGCATGCCACCTCAAATGTTTTGCATCTTTTGAATTTGCAAATAGGCGTTTGAATCGTTGCACTATGGGTAAATACGAAACCGCCTTGCTAGGAGCCCTTTTTTTTATCATCCTTAGCAGAATCATTACCCTCTCGCTTGTACCGAGATGTTCCAACTTAGGACATGTGTGTAAATATTCATTCTCATTTCGAAACAACACACAGTCATTTGGACATGCATGTATCTTCTTTACGTCCATACCTATAGGACACAACATCTTTTTTGCCTCGTACGTGGAAGTGGGAAGTTCGTTATTCACCGGAAGTATTTTTCATAAAAGTTTTAACAATTCTGTAAAACTCTTGTCACTCCATCCATTCTTGACTTTCAAATTACACAACTTCAAAGTTGTTGACAATCTTGTCAAGTTGTCACTGCACCCGGGATACAAAAGTTTCTTAAAATCGCGGACCAAACTCTCAAATATATCCGGTTGTGGCATCATATGGTCTTGGAGATCTTGTATCATATCTTCCACCCTATCAATGTCCACATTATCTTTGTCATTATCGACCGAATTATCGCACTCGGTTGCATAATTCGACCTTGAACAACCAGTCATATCAGACTCTATTCCCTTGCCATGCCAAATCCACTTCGTATAACCCTTCTTAAGACCCCAACGAAATAAATGTTCATGCACTGTCTCTGCGCTCGAATATTTTTTTAAATTACCACAAAGGCGGCACGGGCACACAATTATATCTTCTTTTTCATGTTCTTTTCTGATTTTTTGGTGTTGAACTGCACATATAATAAATTCGTTAACCCCTCTCACATATGCGTCATCGTTACGCAATATATTGTACATCCATGTTTGACGATCCATGTATAACTAAATAACCACAATGATTAACTAAGTAAGCACAACGATTGTACAGTTATTATAAATAAGATGCGGACAAACAACAGTTCAAGCAAAAATACTGATATTTTAAATAATGCGTGTAATGAATGTATTATTTTAATTAACAATTACTTACACAACAAAGCTAAGCTCTCAGATGGACACACTGAAAAAAGAAACCTGCAAAATCTCAGCCAAGTTTCCCGCCAAAGACGATCTTGCTCTCTCTCCTCTCTTATGAACCAGGCCAAAATAGGAAAAGTTTTAACCTAAATACACTTTTTAATAATATTAAATAATATGCGTCGGACAAAGAAGAAAACAGACGCAAATAACATAATCATTTGCAACGGATATTTAAATCAAGTGACGCAAATGTTTGAATAATTTATTTTCTTAAAATTTTAAAGCATTTGCGTCGGGTCTTTAACCGACGTGACGCAAATGTGTTTTTATTTATTTATTTTAATTATTTTTCATCTTTGGCATCGGTTGTACTAAAGAGAATTTGCGTCGATTCTTTAAAACAACTGTCACAAATTCTTTTTAATTTATTTTTTAATTATTTATACATATTTTGCGTCAGTTCTTTAAATAAACCGACACAACTAATAAAAACTATTTGTGTCGGTATTTTATACTAAGCGACGCAAATGGTGAACTAATTTATTTTTTAAATATTTTCATAGAATTTGTGTCGGTTCTGTAAACTAACCGACGCAAATAGTTTTTATTTTTTTTACGACAATGTCACCGCGCTACTATATGCGACAGTTCTATTAAAAAAGCTACGCAAATAAAACGACGCATAAGACAGTTTTTGTACTAGTGCATGTCTGCTGAACTTAAAAAATAGTTTTAACTTTTGTCTGTTGGACTAAAAATGTAAATTATATATGGGTTTTAATTTTCTTTTGTGTAATATTTAAAAAATTATATATTTATATTTTTTATATGTATTAATATATGCGAGATAAACCATAATATTTTAATATAGTTTTTAGTTATAATTGTTTTACTATATGACTGTTTTATACATATACAACTTTTATTTATTATTTTAGTAGTAATTTTTAAAATATATTTTTTTGAAATCTTAACATATTTTGGTTTTAGTGATACTTTATGTATTCTAATTATTAGTCAAAGTAACAAACATTTAAAATCAAAACTAAATAACACTACAAGAAAATTGATCTGTTGTGACGACATAAATGTCGACGGTTTTTGCCCATTGATTTTAACAATTAATATAGATGGCCAAGCCATCGATATTACTAGCAATAGATAATAATAAAAATATTTGGCACCTCGAAGTAAAATTGGTGCGGAAAAGTTATAGCGACGGTCAGCCGTTGATATCGGTAAACAAAGTCATCGATATTAACAAAAATATTTTATTAAATCAGTCAAAAACAAAAAAAAAATTTTATATAATTTTTTTTTTTTTTGTAAATTTGTTCTAGACGGCGAGTTTACTTTTATTTATGGCGAGCCGTCAAGGTAATATTTGGAGGGAATGAAAATAAATTCACCAAAATTAAATTTGTTTTTAATTTCCCTCCAATAGTATGGCGGCAGTGCAATTTATCTAGTTGTTTTAATGTGCTAAATGATAAAATATTTATACGTTATTAATGTCGACGGCTAGCCGTCGCAATTTCGTCTTAAATAGTCGAGTTTAGGGTTAGATAATAAATATTCATGCAGCCCAATATGTTGTAAAGAAAACAAGTTATTCCAGGCCCAATATAAAACTTATCCATTTGAGAAAAGCAGGTTAGAGAAGTTTCTAGAAAAGCTAGGTCTTAGTAGGACTTAGCCAACCCTATATATCTAACGACTGCCACTAAACCACTGCGCTGCATAGTGGAATCCGCCACCATAGACCGAAGATCTGATCCATACACCACCAACAGAGAGATGACCGGCGGCGACGCAGAGACCGAATCAGAAGAAGATGATGAAGAGATCTGCTTATAGCCTTACATGGTATACTTTTCCTCCATATTTCCATTATTTTTTTTAATACCAAAGGCTATAGATGTAGGCAAAAGAGTTTAGATGATCCCTTTTCTGCCTATATATATGATATTATAATGCTCTTTTTATTTCCTTTTTTCTTAACTGTATTAAAGAGGAAATTAAGGAATCATATTTGATTACTTTACATACCGTTGTCGGCAAAAAGATATATATATATATATATATGTATATATTTGATTGGCAAAAGGAATGTCTGCGAAGAGGCCTTTATTTTATTTTATTTTATGTTTTTTCTGTTATAGAAGACGTTTCTTTCTAAGTTATGTGAATGACTGTATTGAAGTGTACAGAAGTTAGTCAGTTAAGACCTACCTGACAAATCTGTCTAACACAGATTTGTGTATTTTGTCAAACACAAAATGAGGGATTTATAGTCCCATTTATTTGATGATTTAATTTATTTTGTAATGTTTTGTTGCACCCTTTCTGCATTCCCATTTAGTCAATAACTTTGTCTTGAACACCCATTTGTAGTGCTTTTTTTTAATGGACAAAAAATAATATTATTGAAAACTCCTTGGGACAGAAAGAGTTCTTATCCAAAAGAATTGGAGCAAAACACCTTGGGCACACGAGTATAATCTAAAGCCAAAACCATTTTATGACTTACCACACCACTCTTTGTTTTACTCCTTGGTATAACAACCAACACCACTCTTTCAGCATTTTCCTACCAAAACTTGCCACAGCAAGATCTGCTAAAAACATAATAACCAATTAACCATGAACCAGTCAATGGATCGCACGGCCAAAGAGCATCTATCTATCCATGTCACACGTTTCACTCCTAGCTGAAAACTTTTTTCCATCAGAATATTTAATAATGATCAATGTGTAACCAGCCGCACTGCACACTTTCCATTTATAGTTTTTCTGTTCTTATTTAAATGTTATCAATTTGTTAATATTTCTCCTAGCTTGCCTTTGCTTTTTAAAACGTTGGATACATTCGTTTTGCTCGACACTTGTAGATCGTGATTATGTTTTTTAATATTCTGAAGTTCATTTATGTAGGTCGTTTTTCATGACATATCAACACTAAGCACCAAGAATGCTCAAAATCACTCTTAATTTGTCAAGCATTCCTTCTGGGTAGAAGATTATGCAAGGGGATGGAAAAGGTATTCCCAAGCTTCTATATTCTTGTGTAATGTCTGGCATGATTTAAACTGTGGCCAAGGGC
Organism: Centella asiatica; assembly: GCA_014636745.2. Taxonomy (NCBI): domain Eukaryota; kingdom Viridiplantae; phylum Streptophyta; class Magnoliopsida; order Apiales; family Apiaceae; genus Centella; species Centella asiatica. The sequence continues at coordinate 54,006,461 of CM025783.1, forward strand.
ATTCACATAGAATTTGCATCCTCAACATTGCAATAGAATTAAATGTAAAAGTGAATGTAATGTTAAAGTAGCCAATGCGATACACTTGAAATTAAATGCTAAAGTAGCCAATGTTAGATAGAATTGAAGTTTTCCTTGTGTGTTTAAGACTTTGATTTATGTTTTCATTTTTCGCAATCAAAGAGTAATGGTAATATTCAGTTAAATTAATTTATCACTCCGGATTATTTGTTCTTAGTCTCAATATTTTCGGTGAGCTACAAGAAGAAGAATTAGAAAAATGCCAAATTACCCGCATCGAATAGGTGTTCTTTCTTGAAAGCTAGTAAACATGAAGGAATTTCCTATAAAGTATTCTTTAGTTTATCCTAGATATACTACTAATTAAGGTTGAGTTTTATATACGTGTATCATCAGCACTAATAAGTACTAATTTTTGATAGCTTGTCAAATTGTTGGAAAAGAAGCTATATAGTTGTACTACTTGCGAATCTAATAAGTAAGTTTTAGTAATTATTATTGATTTCACTTTTCTAAGGAATGAAATTCCGTCTCTAACATAACTAAGCACATTAACACTTTATAAGATAAATGTTATTGTTAATTGTAGTGGATCTTTGACAAGAAAATACTGTCATAATGTGGTCGAAGCTTGGCTATGGCTCATTATACGACGGTTTCCAAATTAATACACAGACAGACAGCGTAAAAATCACTATATGCGCAGTAACTATTAGTTGTTAATGTTCTTCCCGATAATTGTTTTCCCAGTTCTATTTTTATAAAACTTTTGGGTGAAAATTATATCAAACATATATGTTAGATTCAAGAAGTCTCAATTTTCTTTGATTAAAGGTGCCCCAGTGCTGCATACCCATGCATGAACTCTAGCTACAATGTCTCATGCAGTATACCCCAGATATGACGAATGATCAGATTAAATCTGGTAATGTGGTTTAATATTTTCCTTGATGGTTTATTTATCGTTCTTTTGCTAACCAAACTTCATTGGCCATTATTAAATGTAAGGCTGAGCATTGAGGTATTCTGGTTGAGGACTACAAACTTTTTTGAGGCATAAAGAAACTATCGGCAGCAGGACCATGTCGAGCAAACAAAAGACAACCAGAAAATGAAAGGACTCGCACAAACCATGTCTAGCTGCAATGTAGGAGAAAACCATTTAGAATAGAAGTAATCTTTGTTAGTCATATTTACAAAGACCGCATATTTGTGTTGAAATACCAAGAAAAACAGTGAAGAAACAATAGATCAGTGAGAATTGTGGATATTTAAATACCACTTTAGCCAGCTTTATAGTTTGTACTTCTGAGTGCAGTTCTGTAATCGAACTTCTATTAATAGATCGAGTGTTGTTTGAATCATATCTTTTGATGAGTTTGTGCAGGAATGTTCCGTTGAACCAATACTACTGTTGTGCAGCCAACTACTTTAGTTTATTTTATTATTATTATTTTTGATCAGCAAAAATATTTCATTAATAATTATTGAGAATAACTTCGTAAAAGATAATTTGTGCTTACCATTTTTTTGACTAAATAATAAATTGATATTATTAAATCAGGTCATATCATTACATTACATTAATAACTCCTATATAAACATCATCTGAAGAGTTTATGAATAATTCAAAATATTTATAATCCTTATTCTAAACTCACTCACTAATCTTATCCTAAAAAATTGGACCACTTAGATCAGAATAGTAAAATCAGTAAAACTGTAGCACCATGCTCAACCGAGAGCACAAACAACCGCCAATGAATAATGAAATATGTACTATTTTTCATTGCATGAATTTGTATCCAACAACTGGTGTTGAGCTTTGATGGCCGTGCATAAACAATAATTTTAGTCGCAATAGCATTATTATGGAGGATTTTGAATTTTGGCAGAAAAGGTGATAAATTTAAGGGGTGGAAACCGGAACTAGACCGCTTATTTCATAAAATATGTGAAAAAAGCGCCGAGTTGGTTATTAATAAGAATATTCCGCCGGAATGGAACGTCCCCGATCTTATTCGCGCTGTCATGGGAGATGAAGCTCATGTAAGTGGTTTGGACATGTCTACCAAATTCGTAGGCTTATAAAGCTAAAACAGGAGATACCGAATCCAAACTAATGAGAAAGGGATCGTGGAACACTTCCAATAAGGAGGTAGAATTGCCATTTTGGTGTGACAAAAATGTGTTCAGTAATTGAAATGCTTAGAGTTGACAATGAAAAGGAACAGCTAGATAAAACTCAACACCTCTTAATCAAAGCCCAAGCAATCTTAAGATATAGAATTTTTATTTGAACAAATCCCGAGGAAAAGGGAGTTCTGGATATATAGAGGTACACATATAAAAGAAACCTAGAAGATGTTATCAGCAACCCATTTGCTACCCAGACAACCGTCACTAATTGTCCTCGCTAAGATCAACTGATATCATGGGACTACACTGGCCATTGAAAGCAATTTGCCAGCTTGATATTAAATGATAGGTTCAATTAGTTTAGGTCAGTATTATGTGAGTCAATACAGATTGATATTGTTCTAATATTATATTATTGTAATATCTTGAGATGAATAAACGATATTCCTCTAATGTTTGTTAGGTTAAATATTTTCTCTCTTAGTTACTTTGTCTTTCTATATGGTATTAAGAGCTAATTAGGCTAACGACGTCTCCATCCTTTTTTTTTTTTACGTCCTCTGTGCGATGATAATATCGAATTGTTGCTATTACAAGTGTGACCGATGGTGGTTCTTGATCATACACTTCAAGATTGATTTTGTTCCATTGTATTTTTTTTCTCTACTTTTTTAAGAGCTTGTGCTCCTTTAGGGTTTCTAGTCCTTTTTTACCAAAACCAATTTTTTGAAGGCACAAAAACAGTTATTATTATTATTTTTTTCTATAATTACAATCCAGATGAATATTATTCTTCATTGGAGGCTCATCTTGAGGGGGTATTAATTAGATAATAGTTATCAATTAAATTAGCATAGCATTAAGTTAGCCAATAAGATAAGGATTGCCATTGTCCTTATCAATAATATGTTTAAATGTAGTCTTTATATAGAGTTCTTGCCTTCACTACAAGAGGAAGACCATATTGCGAGCTCTTCTATATAATAAGCTCTAATATCGGTCGTCGATATCAGAGCAATCCTCTGGTATTTCTAGTGAAAACTTGCGGGTCTCATAAAATTTGGCGCGTATTATTTATATTGATGGATAGCCGTCGAAATTAAATTTTTCTCATTAAACTTGTGCGTCTAATAATAATTTTTTCATATTAAATTTGTTATAAATGTCTAATTAAAAATTATGTAAAAAGATTGTAATGACAAATTTTGAAAAATACTGACATTATAATGAAAAAATTATACAAATGTCAGCTCTTTTTTTAGAATAAATTTTATTATCAAATATTACTATTATTTTTTTTAAACGGATGGAGTATAAGTTAATATTATCACATTACTTCTGTCCTCAAATAAGGTAATTCAATCACCATTGAGTTGCAGTAATTTGTAAACAATGTCATAACATGACATGAGACAATAATCACGTATGAATACTAGTAGAATTAGAAAACTTTCACTTCAAGGTAACTGCGAACAATTTGACTCAGCATGAGACCTAGACCAATGTTATGTTCCATGGTCTTCAAATTGTATAATATCTCTTCAACTGAAATTGCCTTTTTGAGAAGGCTTTCAAGTATTAAATAGCAACACTTTAACATACTTTTGATAGTGACAGGTCATAAAACTCTCAGGGCAAAATTTCAAGGAAAATGGATATAGACATATAGGCTAACTAGATTTTCTACCAGTATCACTTTTTCAAAATGAAGGTTGAACTCCAAGTCCATGGACTTGAATTACTGGTGTCTTTTGCTTTTTTCTTTTTTTTTTTTTTTGTCATTGGTTAGGGGACTTGTTTCAATGTTACTATGGTAACTTTCTGTCTTCCAATCAATAATTGTGTGTGTTTGTACGTAAAAGAGCTAAGTTGGTAAGAGAGAAAAAGTTGTATATAAGTCCCTTCGGGGACATCCGATAAAATTGGAACGATAAAGATAAGATTAACTCAACGATTTTTCTTTTTTATCGGTGAAATTTTTCTTACACTACCCCAAATTCTCACGCAAGGATGACACGCACAAATCGAGAAATGGTCCAAATTTTTTATTTAGCAAAAAAAAAAAAGGTCATATATCTATATATATATATATATATATATATATATATATAATAACATAATGTTATCTTTTATGGAAAAACTAATCCCAATTTTGCATAATGTAACCCTTCTGCTCTAATTTTCATTAGAAGTAGCAAATTGGTTTGGATCAAGATGGGGATGATATTATATGCGACCATCACATCCTTCAATTCCTCCATGGGATGTATCTAGCCTAAGGAATGTTGCTAGTTACATGAGCCAAGTATCAAGCACATGCATGTCTACTAAGCTGATACATTCTTTAGATCCTTTGGATGCTCGTGGTATCTCTAGGGACCCGCTTCCTCGAATTGGCGATCAAGTTGACATTGCAGATATTATAACTGCACCTAACTATAAATCTGTTTGTTTCAGCTTAAAATTATGAGATTCTAAATTTTAGCGTTGTAATTTACACTATCAAAATTTAGAATCTAACGGGTATTATATGTTTTATCTAGAAAATGAGAACTCTCCCGATGCGAGTTGTCAATGAGTTCACTAGTACCAGAAATGTTCATCAATAAGAAACCTGAGAAAAAGAAAAAAGAAAATCTGGAGGTTCCATGTTATTCAACTGATTCATATTGAATAGAAATGTTGCATTCAGAGGTAGCGAGTGTCAATGGTTTGTGGAGGGATTTCTGAATAGTCAGGCGGCTTCCTTCTTGGCCTCTGTATCTTTGGCAAAACAACTCATTAATTACAATTGTAAAGTTACGAGTTCCATTTATTTTGACTTAAATTTTAAAAATTTTAAATTATGATAATACACAATCAACGTAGTTATTATGACGAGCGTATTTTGTATTTTGGTATGTCATTTACTGAATTTTGCTTATCAAAAAGGAAAACATTTAATTGTTGTCGGAGTGAGTGTGTACATAAATTTTTAGGCGGTGTTATGTAAAAAAACATAATTAACTTATTATGTATGTTGTATGTCGCATTCGTCCACCAAAATAATACTACGCTCGTACTTACTTGCGATTACTAAATTCTTACAGCAATTTCGAGTAGCGTTAATTTCTTCAATGTTATCGTCATTTTTAACATAACTGTTCACACAAACACGATCAATTCATGTTCAAATTTGTTAAAATATATTTTTATTTATTAGTAACCAAAGACAAGCATATGGCAAGATATTATTGGGGGAATAGCAGAGTTTTTAAATTATCAGAAATTGAAATATGTTACCATTCAAAAGACTCAATTTGAGTGCTACAATATTTAATTATGAAAAAAAGAAAATTGAGCTATAACTCATTTTTATAATCATACTCACTCGCGTTATGTTTCGTTTTCTATAGTATATAAGAAAATTTTAACCATATAGATTAAAATAACATGCAAACATAAACTATATGTAATTTTTTAAACTCTTTTACATAGTTTTTATAATCATATAAAAATTAATGTATCTTAACTATTGAAAATATACAAATTTTACATAATTATAAAAATCATGCTCTAAACTATAAAATGATGTAAAAATTTGTGTACTACTCTATCTTTTAATTTTTTTTTTCAATACGTGCAATTGAATTTTTTAAATAAATTATAAATTCATAAATATAAATTACTTGGTAAGATTTGAAATATGAAATGTACCTCAATTACCTTGACGCCCCGATTCTTTTGCAACAACTGGTCAGCCCCTACGCGGGGTTCACGTTGAGAATTCTTAATGCTGAAAACAGAAACATCTAAAGATTGCATTATAATTTTAACAGCAGAAACATCAATTAGTGATATATTCTATATATATATATATATATCCCATAATGTTAATGCATTAGGTAGAAAAATGGGTGACACTTATTATAGTCCGAGGATATTTCACATCATGATCGTCGTACGCCTTCGTTATTTTTCCAAATTTTTAGATAATTTAAGTTGGACTTAAAAGTGTTACCAACAACAAAAAAATAATAAACCAAAGTTTACAATTAACAAATAATTACCCAATCAATTATTATAATAATACCCAATCAAAATTAATTTTACAAATTATAATAAAATTGACCCGCGTTGTATACGAATTATAATACTAATTTAGACTAAACTGGAAATGTGAAAATTTTGACTTATTAAAATGACATTTGTATTTTTAACCATTGTGTAATACCTAATAACATCCTACCCCAACCCGCCTCACAAATGACAAAACAAGATTTGGATGAGTCATCGTCACAGTGTAGATAGATCGAGTAAAGTGCCGAACAGCAAATTACCACGACATCTAGCAGCATTTACACCTTGCTTGTTGTGAGTTTTAAGTTGATAAAAGAAAAGAATTGGAACTAAAATTTAAGTTTTTCATCCAATTTTAATGTTTGTGATTTTTTTCATTAATATCATGTCTCGAGTTTTTAATTAGAAGAGAAAAATAAAAAAAGAAGAGAAATTTTTTTTTATGTGTCTGGTAGTTTATATAGAGAAAAAAAATTAATTTAAAATTTTTTTATTCTCTTGTCTGGAAGTTGAGAAAAAAATAAAAGAAAAGTATCAATTTTACGGTTGTACCATTTTATTATTAAGACATTATGATTTCATTAATAAGGGGAAGGACAAAGTTAGTATTAAAAAAATTTTGTACAAGTAAAAGAAAATTTTCTCTGCCAATCTTCTCATTTCTGGGAAGAAAAATCTTCATTTTTTCTTCTCATTTTCCTTTCTTTTCTCCTTTTAAGTAAACTCCAAGACATTTTCTAAGAGAAAAGAAAATATTTGACAAGAAATCTTGCATTTTCTCGTTCAAAATGGGGCTGATTTGAATGGAAAATTAATTTGAATAAGTTCATATCTTTTAAAATACCTTATGTGTCCCTAATCATGAATATAACAAAGATAAATAAAATGATAAAATAGTAAAATACTTTTAAAAGTATATTTCTTTTCTTTTCTCTTAAGAACTCACAAACAACTCAATTGAAAATTCATTTGAATTTCCGTTCTTTTCGTTTCTTTTGAAATTAAGTTTTAATTCTTTTATTTTCTCTTAATTAATTTTCTTTTTAATTGATTGAAATTATTGAATTCAATATCCATTACATTAATAATTTTGTTGAGTTAATAAATACAAGATCCATAGTTAATATTTTTGTTCACAATATCATTAGTTTTATACTTAAAAATTATAAATTGATGGGTGTATTTTTTTTCTTAAAAATTAGTTAATTATAAGTTATTATATCATGTAAATGGAAGTTGTTTTCTTAGTTATTATAACTATCTAAAATAATTTACATTACTTAATACTAAATATACTTTACTTATTTTAATTTAATAATATTTATTAATCTAAAATATATTATAGTTGATGTTTACTAATTATAAATTTTGGAGTATGAGAGTTCGGGCATATCTTGGAGCTTGTAATTTATGACAGGATGCCATAGAAAATTTAATAAAATGTTGTTCAAGGAGGGTTCAAGAAGTGAAAGAAAAAAAAAACAACGAAGGTTTTGCAAGGAATGATCCATGAAGTAATTTGGAAACGCGTTAAGAATTTTGATTCTCCACAACAATTGCAGAATGAGCTTAAATCAATTTGCAACAACTATAATAGTCCACCACTATCCAAAGAGACTTGATTACGATATATGGAAGAAGATGAAATTGACGAAAACATTGAAGAAAAAAGTGGTGAAAATGAATATTTTGAAGATGGCTCTAACGAGGTACTCGAAGATAATTCCGTTAAAAAAAATTGAAAAAGTTGAAGATAAAAGCATGGAAAATGAAGAATTAGTGGAGATATCAAATGAAGGAGTATTTGAAGAGGTGGATGAAAAATATTTTGACATAGAGAAATTTCGGTAGGAAAAAGTCAACAAACAGAGTAAAAAAGATAAGTCTGATGATCTTGAAGAGAGTGAGAAAAATAGTTTGATTATGAAAGACAAAAATTTTGGAGTTAGAGTGATAATTTTTGTGGAAGAAACTAAATGAATTAACATGGAGTAATTTTTGATCCACAATAATCCATCAAAGAAAATTTTAGAAAATTATGTGTGAAGGTCAAGTATCGCAAGAAGTTGAAGTATGAAGATTTTAAGAAGTCAATTATGAAGAAGTATGGATTCACAAAAGTGAAGAAACAGAAGATTCTTACGTCCAGGAAAATATTCAAAATGATTGTAGTTTTTCAACATGCTAAATTTTGTAGTAGATCAAGAAACTTATTTATTGCATGCATATAAACGGAAATGATAAAGGCAAAACTTGCATTTGAAGGTATCGAAAAAAATCAAATTTGCTATTGTGAAGAATTTCAAGACAGACGCAGAATTTGGTATTTTTAAATCTTTTGGAGTGAATCAAGTTTAAGAGGGTGTGTTGAAAATATAAACTTGATTTAATATTATTAATTCAATTTTATTGATTAGTACATGAATGGTTGATATCTAAGTACATGTTGAATTCATGTACATGTACGTGATCAAGTAGTATTTATTAGAGTGTCTCTTGATATTTTCTAGTAGTACTAGAAATATTTTTTGTGTTCTTATAAATAGTCATTTTCTATAAATGAATCAAGTTAAGTTGTAAACATTTTGTGAGAGATCAAAAGAACAAGTTTCTTCTCTTGGTAAGAGTTATATATATTTGTGAGTTTGATTTTCTTCTGCTGTGCAAGAATTATTTTCTTAAACTATTTTTTTGTTCCAACAGAACTTGAGTACCCAGGAGAGGAAGAGTCTTACAGTTTATGTGGGCTACCAGAATAATGCTGTTTTTTTAGTGATGTTGAACCTTTGTTCCGGTGATTAATCAAAAGAATAAAGCAGTTGAAAACAGCAACGATGGTCAATGGATTAGCAAGTTTTGAAGAAAGACACACAAGACCTTTCGGACTACTGATAAAAGTCGACGAAAATGAACCAAAAGAAGTCATGCTACTTATTGCTTGTTTAGGAAAGGCCCCAAAAAATGTATTTACTAAATATTTGACGAGAGAATTATAGTAAATTATTATGATAATATTAGAATTCGCTATATCTACACATATAAGCTATCGATCTGGTGAGAATTCAAGTTGTTCATCTTATACATGCGGCAGCTATTTGAGTCTTATAGAAACCTTGCCCATGTATTAATAGTAGGTAAGTAATTAATTAACAGGAGCTAGTATGGTAAGAGATCAGTATTCAATTTTTCTTATAACTAAAATAGATTGAATGCAATAATTTCAACAACATACAAAATGTAATCACCACAAAACAATTTCTCAATTTATTTATCCAACCCACAACTTTCGCCTACTCATTTCCTACAAACAATTGCATTGCCACCAGAGGATCCACTAGTACAGTCTAGGGTGCCATAGAAGTCATTCACATGGGAGACATCACTTTTTAGTACTCCAACCGGAGAGAAAACACACGAATCACATTCGGTAGCCACGAGGGATTTAGTTCTGTATTGATTTTCGCCTCCTACAACCGGCATTGCAACGCCTGGTTTAGCAGGATTCTTGAACCCGGGCTGGTAAGTCCGGCCTAGAACACCTTCAACCTTAGAGGAGAGACCATAGAACCTGAATTGTACCTCCAAGTGCGCGAAACAGTCATCAGATGGTATCTGATAGTTGTGAATCCTGTCATCTTCCTTAGTCACGGGCACCACGTTCACAGAAATCTCTGCAACTTCTGGCAATGTAACTAAAACACTGTTTCTGCTGGATGTTCTCTCCACTTTGATGTCGTTTCTTGAGGATGTCCAGGCGGATGGATAGGTTTCCGGGATGACCAAGTCTTGCCCATTGTAACTGAACTTGAGATGGTCAGCTTCATTCTCCCATTTTTCTGCTTTGGTGGCCTCAAGAGAGAATGTATTCGAGCCAAATAGGATTCCAAGTGCCTGAATCCACGTGTAGTCGCGAGTTCTACCGGCTGGCCTTAGGCCAATGAATCGCGCATTTATTTGGAGGTTGAGATCAGAAACCAAACTGAAATGTTCATTGCTCTTGCCATGAAAGTAAAAAACAATCCCATCCCCACCGATAAATCGTGGATCCAAGCACGCTGCTCCAGGACTATTGCAATTTGGCTTCCGATCTGTTGATAATCAAAACATCTTGTCATATGTTTACAACACAAAACAAAAACAAAAACAAAAAAAAGATACTACTACTCAAGGTAAAATTAATCTCAAAAAAAACTTACTTCTGCACTGAGGACTACACAAGGGTGAACTACAGTCAATGTAACAAACTTTCTTGTTTGAATTAGTTGCTGTAGTTTTGCTGCACTCCTTTGGGCAGGACATTTGCTTAAGAAAACACTTGCTGCTGCGCTGGTAGCAGGTCACGGTATCTCCATAAACCTGCACTACCGAAAGAAAGACTAACAGAATGATTGATGTGATTCTTCTGATCTTCATGTTTTTTTCTCTTTCTGAAGATGAAGATGCCTTGAGGTGTTCTCAACCCTGTTTGTTATATAATAAATTACACCGATTTGTATATTTATTTTTTGGTTTTTTTAAATTCTCAGAACTGTTTTTTATTCAATGAGTAGATAGCCTCAAAAAAGTCAAATCCCTGGAGTTGGAACATGGGCCTTAGTTGTATATCACCAATACCTTAGGCTCTGACTTTTCTTTTTACCAATATCTCTGACGCTCAAGGACGTATATTATACATAATTTATACTCTCTCCGATTGCACGAAAAACAAAAAATCACAATTGAATTGTATCTTCTTAGTTTTATGAAATTCTAATATTCAGATTTAAGTTCATTATAGCAAAGCACATACATTTGCTATTTAAATGTCCCAAAAGGAAAACTCACTTGGTATTAATTTTTTATTTTAGGATCTTACGATCATTATGAACAAACTCAAATGTAACTATTTTTCTGAAACAAAGAAAATTTGTGAACCCGGCTAAGAAAATCACATGTCACTTGATCCGCGATCAAAGCACAGAATAATCAATGATGAATATAGTCAGAATTGCATTTAGTAATATTATCATTAAAAGAAGGGATGAAAAGATCAAGACAGTACATGAACTTCAATTAAAGCCTTAATTAGAAGGCCTAGTTTTGGGATAGATCATGTGAGGAAACATGATCTTTTAGTTTTTAGGAGACCTTAACTGTAATATTTAATATTTAACACCACAAGTAGCTGCTGGATTCATGCCTAAGTTTGCTCTAACGATGAATCATATCACACCTTTGCCTCATCTTTGTTTCAGCATCAACTTGCTAGCATCGGTTGAATAAATCAATGTAAAGTTCACCAGATGGTGGCTTTCTTTTTTATTGTTTCTAGTTTTTTTTCCTTTTTTATTTTAGGCTGGTAGAACAGATGGTATTAACGCGTAAAATGCTAGACAAAACAGAATGCCATATTTTTATTCCATTTTTTGTCTAATGCAGAAAAACAAAATTTTCTCCATGAGAGCTACCTTCCATGCTTCAACCATATAACTTTGCGCTTGATGAAGGTTGCAGTTGCCTTGGCACATAGTGTTTTCCTGTACAAGTTTGGATCTGGTCATTCCAACAATGCATTTTACACGTCTTAGTTTAAGTTTCGTTCAAATTTTTTCCTTGATCGCCTTACTCACGATTTATGAAGTGTACAAATGACAAATCTCTCCATATGCATCAATACTCGCGAACCATAACGAACATCTTGTCAAGCTAAATGACTCCCCATTTAAATTTTGTACTCAAGTAATAGAAGGGGACTGTCTAAAATTTGTAGACCAAAATGTAAAATTTGTTGACACTTAACTTCTTATATATAAATTTGGGAATTCATACCAGATTATGATACGTTGATATAGACTTAAACAAATGCATAAACATTAGCAAAACCTAATATCCAACACTCAAATTTCACAATTATTTATTTCCTCTGTATAACAGCAGAGTAGTTTCCATTAGTGTAAATAAATTTTTCACGTTCATTTTTTGCAAACTATTCCGATGCCATTGGCCAGTCCGTTGCAGAGTCTCCAGTACTAGAGAAAACACATTTCTTACAATCAGCAGAGAAAAGTGATGAAATTTTGTAATCCTCTTCACCATTTACCACAGCCATTGCCACCCCTGGCTTTGCTGGATTCTCAAAATCAAGACGATAAGTCCTGCCAAGCACGCCTTCCACATCCGGAGACAAACCAAAGAACCTAAACTGCACCTCCAAATGAGCAAAACAGTCATCTGAAGGTATCTGATAGTTATGAACTCTGTCATCTTCTTTAGTCACAGGCACCACATTAACCGCGATCTCAAGTACATTTATAATAGAGACAATCACATTATTCTTTCCCGATAATTTTTCAGCTTTTATGTCTCCTGAACTCCAAACAGAAAGTGGAACTTGTGGTAGTACCACTTCATTTTCATCGTACGAGAATTTCAAGTGATCAACCTCATTATCCCATGTAGCTGCTTTTGTGGCCTCAACGGAAAACTTGTGTGAGCCAACTTGAACTCCTAAGGCTTGTATCCATGTGTAGTCCCGGGTGCGGCCCTCTGGACGGAGGCCGATGAACTTAGCATTGATCTGGAGGTCATGGTCAGAAACTAAGCTAAAATGCTCATTTTTCCTGCCATGGAAGTAGAACACAATCCCATCCCCTCCGATGAAACGAGGATCATAGCATGCAGCTCCAAATCCTTCGCAGTTGGGCTTTCGTTCTATAAATAACAAGGGCACCAAAAATTAAAAAATAAGATGACAATATAATGAAGGAATAAAGAATACAGTTGATTATTACTTCTACATTCAGATTTGCATATAGGATTAGCACAGTTGACAAAGCAAGCTGGGGCATTTGGGTCGGAGGGGTTGAGGCTTGGGCATTGTTCGGGGCAATTGATTTGTTTCCAATAGCATGGTGTTTTCGGGTTGAGGCATGTGAGATTTTGGACTGGGCGATATCTTTTTGGTGGGCGGTTTGCTGCATTAATTTGTATTACAGAGTATGTAATGATCAACAGAAGGGTCAACAAGGACTTGCTAAACAACTTCATCTTAATAAACTTTCTCCTCAAAATTCAGCCACTTCACAGCTACATTTGTACAAGATAGCAAGTGGATGACTTTTAAAGTTATTGTCTGTATATACTTTGCGCAATTTCTAAGTTTGATCAATCCTTCAGCAAGAATGTCCTTCTAAAATTAGATATCGACTTTGTCAGATTCTGAGGCTGGCTTTATCTGCTTTCACTTTGGTAAGCATAGATAATCATATCAAATATGAATCCTCTTATTGTCTCATTTCCTTTTGTAAGTATATGATTCTGAATGTTAATATCATCAAAGTACTGATTAATTAACATTAAACTTAAAAATATACGAAACAGATTATATGTAAATTGAATAATACTATCAGAAAAAGAACAGATGCACATAACATTTGAATGAGCCTTGTATCGAGGTAGATCATGTGAGGAAACATGATTTTTAGTTTTACAAGACCTTGAGCTTCTTTGACTCCATTAATGGATCATATCACACCTTTGCTTCATCTTTGTCTCAGCTTTAATTTGGCAGCAACATTGAATAAATCAATGTAAAGTCCAACAGATGGTGGCTTTCTTTGTTAATTTTAGGTGGGTAGGACAGATGGCATAAACGCGTTTTGTTGAAATCTTATAATTGTACCTAGAAAGCTTGCAGTTGGTAATGAAGCCTTTTGGAAGGCTCTTGCTAAAAATACAAGCTTTGTGATGTCAAGAATCATGCCATTTTTACTAAAGGAAGCCAAGGAGAAGATGGCATTGGCACTGTTTTCCAATACAGGTATGGATCCGGTCAGTCTTGTTTATCATCTATAGCTATATCATTGGCATTGTTACATTTCATTTATTTTTATGATTCAACTATAGCTATATCATGTTGCTTATAATTTAGTGAGAAATGGACATATCTCCTGATGTATCAAAATGTGGGAGCCATAAAGAACATCTTGGCTAGCTTGACTGCGTAAAGTTGGCGCTCAAGTAATAGAAGGGGACAGACCAAGACGTAAAGATTATTAAACTTGACAAGTTCCTTCATCAAATTAGGCTAAAGTTAGAGAAGGGGTCTTCTAAATCAAGGTTTTACCTCATATAGAAGGATTTAAACTAACAGCAATCACAGAGTCTGAGACTGATGAATGTGAGAACATTGTATGAGACTGAAGAAGAAGACATTACAGAATCCACACTCGATATTATGAAAAGCCTAAAATGATAATCTGTTAAACTTCTTGTTTTTTATCTTCAAGGGTATTTATATCTGTTAAACTTCTTTATCGAAAGGCAAGACTAATTATGTCTAAACTTCTTGTTTATATCTTCAAGGGTAATGTTCCTGTTCTCCTATATCATATAAATCAACTGCTTAATATTGTCTAATTTCATATTTGCTCAAGTTCTGAGCTGATTCTAAGAAGTTGACGCTAAAACTAATTCTTATATAAAATTGGGAATTGACACCAGAAAATGATATGATGATCCCTTTGATATTGAATAAAACAAATGCATAAACATGGTAATAAAACCTAAAAAAAAGTCCAACATTTAATGTTCACAATTACTTATTTCCTCTGTATGATAGCAGAGTAGTTTCCATTATTATATACTTTAAACTTTTGGTATTTATTTCTTGCAAACTATTCCAATGCCATTAGACAGCCCACTGGTGCAGTCCAATTCACCGTACTCCATTGCCAAGGGCCTCTCCTTTGCAGATTCATCAGTACTAGAGAAAACACATTTCTTGCAATCAGCAGAAAAAAGTGATGAAATTTTGTAGTCGTCTTCACCATCTAACACGGGCAGTGCTACCCCTAGCTTTGCTGGATTCTCAAAATCAAGTCGATAAGTCCTGCCAAGCACGCCTTCAACATCTGGAGACAAACCAAAGAACCTGAACTGCACCTCCAAATGAGCAAAGCAATCATCTGAAGGTATTTGATATTTATGAACCTTGTCATCCTCCTTTGTTACAGGAACAACACTAACCGCGACCTCAAGTACACTAGGAATAGATACAATCACAACGTTTTTGCTCGATATCCTCTCAGCTTTTATGCTTCCTGACCTCCAAACAGAAAGTGGAACTTGTGGTAGTACCACTTCATTTTCATTGTATGAAAATTTTAGATGATCGACCTCACTATCCCAGATAGCCGCTTTTGTGGCTTCAACGGAAAAGTTATGTGAACCGAACTGGATTCCCAAGGCTTGGATCCATGTGTAGTCCCGGGGGCGACCTGCTGGACGGAGCCCCATGAATTTGGCATTTATTTGGAAGTCATGGTCAGAAACTAAGCTAAAATGCTCATTTTTCCTGCCATGGAAGTAGAAAACAACCCCGTCGCCTCCAATGAAACGAGGATCATAGCATGCAGCTCCATTTCCGTTGCAACTGGGCTTTCGATCTAATAAAACAAGAAAACAAAAATAATTAATTACAAAAGTTAAAAAGACTATAATTACACAATAGTAGAATGAATAATTTGGATTCACAAAACCCAAAGGAGGTGATGGAGCCTTCTTTTCCACCATTTAAATTGGTAGTTTTAGCTAATGTGGTGAAGGTATTCATTTAATATCTCTGTTTGTCTGAATCTCATCAACAACGAATCAACTTACATATGTAACCTATATTAATTTAACTCATTAGGTATTATGTTTGGCTCCAAATGGATAATCGTGAATCTATGTAACATACAACGCGCTGATTTATGTCTCTCTCTCTCTCTCTAAGTACACTTATATGTCCGCTATATGTGTGTGTACGCGTGTACGTGCGTGAGACATGTAAAAGAACAGTTGACTACTACGTTTGCATTCAGTTTTTGTGTGTGTGCAGTTGCACGTGCGTGTTTGAAATGTTAAAAACAGTTGATTAGTACGTTTGCATCCAGCTTTGCAGATAGGGGAATCACAGTTGATAAAGCAAGCTTTGGCATTTGGGTCGGTGGGTTTGAGGCTTGGGCATTGTATGGGGCATGTTATAGTTTTCAAAAAACATGGGCTTCGCCTGTTGAGGCATGTGATCTTCTGGACTGTGGGGGTGGGGGTGGGGTTTGCTGCATTAATTTGTATTGAAGAGTATGCAATTAGCAAAAGAAGGGTGAATAAGGAGTTGCTGAACTTCTTCATTTTTGTTTACTCTTCAATTTTCAGCCTCTCCAGAGCTACACTTATACAAGCTAGCAAGTGGATGATTTTAAGTTATTGTCTATAAATACTTTGCGGAATTTCGAATTCTGATCGGTGCTTCAGAAAGAATGTGCTTCTAAAAGCAGATATTGACTTTGAAAGTTAGATTCTGGGGCTGGGCATTTCGCAAGTCAACTGTTAAAGCAAAAAAGATATTCCATCCTACACACACCAAATTAATAATAATCTATCTATATAAAGCTTCAAACATTTTTTACTGTTAACAAATGTTAACAGAACGTTCCTACTTTTTAGCTATCATCACCTACTTTTTAGTCATTTAGAGTTGTTGACGTAGCAATAACAAGTAAACAATTTGTTAAGTAATATTATTTTTATCTGCTGTTGTGGATGGAAAGGAAACTAAAGGGAGTCCTCCGTTATTTGTTTACGTTGATTTTCACTTATCTCAATACTCATAATCTTCTATTATTTGCTCCAACTTTTGATAATTTTATTGATTATTGTTAATTTATTTTTAGATGAAAATGGTTACAAATTATATAAAATTCTAATATGATGTTTGTGAATGCCTTGACAAATATTATTATAAATTTGATATCATATTTCTACGTATGTATAAGCGTGTACCCAAGTTACTAGTAATAATAAAAATAATAATAATAATAATACATTCATAGCAACACAACATAACAATCCTAACACATGAAATAAATATAAAATACCCAGCACATGAAATAAATATGAACTAGTATCGAATCTCGTGCACAACACGGTTTTTTTTTAATTTTTAATATTTTGATAGTTTTTTTTTTTTACTTTTAATGTTTAAATATTCAAGAATTTAATTTAAATAGGTTTAATTAGTGATTAAATTATATTTAATTTGATTGTAATTATTTCATTATGGATTATTTCTACTTGGTTGTATGATTTTTTTTTCTTAAAATTGATTAGATTATTATTTTTATTATATATAATATTTATTTTGTAAAATTTAGAAGTAGCATTTGGTTATTATTTATGGAAATAATTATTTTTAATGTAATTGAGGAGACTTATACATAAAGGATAGAGTTGTAATTATAATTAAAAAAAGAACATTAAAGAGTTTTATTAAACTATGTATTGAGAGAAAAATATTAAAGAGTTTTATTGAACGTATTTTATTCTTGCAAATTAATATATAGTAACAAGATAGATAGATAGATACAAAGATACGGGCAATTTAAGTTACTTCACCCTAATGTAATGTAAACAGGAAAAGCAAGGCTCGTCAAGGAAGAATCATAGCAAATACAATCCTCTATTTGTTTTCACTTTGATCTTTAGGTTTCTTTAGTAGGTGCATTGTGTTTTTTATTAAGTTTAGTCGGTGTTAGTCAAATAACATAAACTCCTTTAAAAAGCTTTAAAGTATAATTACTACAGTTAAGCAACAAGCACATGTTGCTCTTCTGAGAATAGATGAAGTGGAGTATTATATTTCTAACAAGAAAAATACTTATAATATTCTTATGAATAACAAATTAATTTCGGAAAATAGAGAATGTCAACGGACTATATTTTTCTTCTTCATAAAGCAATGCTAATTGCCCAAGTTCACAAATGTTCCTAAGTTGGTAAATTTAAATAATGTTGATTGCCCCCAAGAAATTTTACGTTATGACATTGGCATGTGTTCTCAAACGAAGACATATTCTCTGGTCTCTCCGTTCACAAATAAATCTCGTTTTTTTTTTAACTTTATACACATTTTAAGATTGATATAAATAGTGTTTAATATAGTAATAGTATTACCTAAAATAGTATTCACTTAAAGCACATCAGTTAGGATTAAAACAAGAAAAATGCATTTATTAGTTAATGAAAACGATGAGATGACACATATTTGTTGACAAACTCTATCCTCTAAAACGTTACATATTTGTGGACAGAAGTATTTTGAAAGAAATTAAAATTAGAACAGTGGATTATGTGATTCTTACTGTCAAAATGAATTTTTTTAAAAAATTTGAGTTTTATGTAAATATACAGGATGAAACTTGGGAAAGTATTTAATTAATTGTTTAAATGTGCAACTGGGGAATTCCTTCGCACAAATATAGGGTAATCACTGCAAGATAACTTCAACTTCCCATATTGCCAGAAATTATTATTTCGTTTTGATCATTATTTATTTTTAAAGATTTTCGTCGTGCAGAAATGTTTTCTTCCATGAACTCATCCATGGTGAATCGCCGGTTTTTAATGTGCTGCGGAAAGTATGCACATTTTGAAACCTCTGGCACCTGACTTGACACTGAATAGGGAACATTTGGGATTTGGCTGCATAAGAGTTGAGGGGAGCAAGTTCATCTTACTACTTTTTACCATTATTTTATCATCCTATTTTTTTCCAAACTATAAACGAGTCGAATCAAACTTCACTAAACCAAAGTCGAGCTCATGAAATAAACAAAATGGCTGAAAGAAAAACTTATGTTCGAGTTTGGCTCATTATTCAACCGAATCAAGTTGAACTTTGAACAATTTTGGATACAAACAAGCCACTTCAATTTGACGAACTCGAGTTTGCCAAACTTAAGTAGAATCAAGCCTAATTCTTACTTTATGTTCCTGATCAGCTCGTTTAACTAAATAATTGAACCAAACAAATAAACAATTTGATTCTTTTTTTCTGATCAGTACTTCATCTGTTTAGATAATAATATAGTACAATTTTCAGTTAGTACATTTTGAAGTACAGATACAAAACTAATTTTGAAGTACAGATACAAAACTAATTTTGAATTACATCAGTTAGACATCGGGATTTGTAAGAGATTTTGCAACCCAACTCGACTTCGTGTTTGAATTATTAGAATCCAAATCAAACCATTTACTCCTCCAACTAATAAACATCGGGTTGGTTCGTGTTGAGTTTACAGATCTATTTATTTTCACAGTAGCTTTGAATAGTTCAAGAAATGCCTCCTAAAAACAACACCTTCACGTCTAAATTTACATATATAGTAATGTCCAAATCAGAGATAATAAAAAATGATGAGAACATTTGAACAAAAGAAGCAAAAGTCTATTTTGACTCACTCTTGTAATATATGCCGCAGACCCCAGAAACTTATCGGACTGCAGAAATTTGCAACAAGCCCAAAGGTGTACCAAGAAAAACCCACTTCTTTCTTTCATGCGTATTGCAAACCTGTTTACATGCTGTGATTCAAATTGAAGTAAAACTGGTAAATTATGGTACATACAAATATACAATACACCACAAAAGGATAATATAAGAACTACTTAAAGAATGAAAACCTCTAAACTTGTACCGTAAGGAATTAAGTCTATGCAAATCAAAACATAAAGATAGAGAGAAGTCCTTTAGTGACCTACATCGGTAAAAAACTTCAACTTTTTAATATCAACATCACAACTTTTTGCATGGACAAAAGTTGCAACACCATCTCTCGACAACACAATTATTCTGGAAGAAATATAAAAGTTGCAAAAAACCCTGGTCCTATCCCACACCCCAAACCCTCGTACCTTTTCTCAACTCTAGGATGCTACATAGTTATGAGTTGTATTACGGATTCAACAACTAAATGTAAGCCTTACTTATAGACATCACGACTCTCCTCTTCCAACTCAACTTAGGATTCTCACAATAAATCCCTCCCTCTGTTCCTCCGTTCCCGAAAAAAGAGTTCTATTTGAAAATGAGATTTATTCTACAAAAAAAATTATATTTGCATAATTTATTGATTACAATGTCATATTATTTACAATTTATCAATTATCATTACAATTTTCTTATTTTAACATTAATAAAACCACAAATTTATTGGAAAAAATGAACTTATCATTTGAACATGTAATTATTAATTAAAATTTGTCAAAAACTCAAATGTTACTCTTTTTGTTAAACGGTTTTGTGGAACGGAGGTGTTAAGAATGCCAGACAGAGATGTTTATGAATATTTTGGGATGCTTCTCCCTTCTCATTCATGTTATCTATATACAAGAATTACAGATAATCAAGTCTACTATTGTTTCTGATTTATAGGGCTAGATTACAGTGGTTACAAACTCTAAGTGGCTAAGTTATAGCTATAACAATTATCATATCCGATGAGATCATATACAGAGTATTTTATGGGATTTTATTCTAACTAATTATCTTAGTAAATATTCTAACACCCTCGCATGCCCAACTTGAAACAAAGAGTATGACATGATTTGTTACCAAGCCCTTTGGTAAAGATGTCCACCAGTTGATCATTAGATTTGACAAAAGGTAGGCATATAAGACCGTCGACCAATTTGTCCTTTATGAAATGCCTACCTATCTCAATGTGTTTGGTTCTATCGTGTTGAACTAGATCAGTAGCAATGCTAATCGCAACTTTATTATCACAAAAGATAAACATTGGTTTGCTGACAGTAATGCCAAGGTCATCTAGTAGCATTTGGTCAGAATAATTCACATATACCAAGAGTCATGGCTCTATACTCTGCCTTAGCACCGAATCTAACTACAACTGATTGTTTCTTACTGCACTAAGTAACAAGGTTACCTCCCACAAAAGTACAATATCTAAAAGTCGAACAGCGATCATCTACTTATCCTGTCCAATCATCTACTGATCATGTCCGATCAGCATCAGAAAAACTTTCTGACATTCATATGACCATGTTGTGAAAATAACAATCCTTTTCCTGGAGTAGACTTGAGATATCTCAATATTCGTTGTACTATTTCCATGTGACAAACTCGTGGATAATGCATGAATTAGCTAACCACTCCCACGGCATAAGAAATGTATGGCCTAGTGTGGGAAAGATAGTTTTCCACCCAAATAGATTTCTCTGTTTCACTAGAGGTCCATTACCACTTGCTAACTGATGATTCACCTCTATTGGAGAGTCTGCACCTCAACATACCTATTTCTTCTAAAAGATTCAAAACATATTTTCTCTGATAAGAAAATTCCATTTGAGGATTTAGCCACCTCTATACCAAGAAAGTATCTCAAAGTTCCCAGATCTTTGATTTCAAACTCTCAGGTCAATTTTAACTTGAGGTTATCTTTCATCATTTCATATAACAACAATGTCATTAACATAAACAATGAGAATAATAATTTTACAATTATTCCTTTTGAAAAACATTGTGTGATCCGCTCAGCTCTACTTATATCCAAATCTCACCGTAACATTATGAAATCTACCTAACCAGGAGACTGTTTCAATCCGTATAAGGCCTTCCGCAACTTATAAATTTTTCCTTTGGTCATTATATGAAGAGAATCCTGTGGTATCTCCACATAGACTTCTTTTATGTTTCTATGAACTTCTTTCAGGTTTCCATGAAGGAAAGCATTTTTAACGTTCATTGTCAGAGATTCCAACCAAAATTTGCTGCAAGAGAGATAATAGTTTGAACCGAGTTCATCTTTGCTACCGGAGTAAAGGTCTCCTGATAATCAATTTCATGTCTGTGTAACCT
The DNA here is from genome assembly GCA_014636745.2 of Centella asiatica. Taxonomy (NCBI): domain Eukaryota; kingdom Viridiplantae; phylum Streptophyta; class Magnoliopsida; order Apiales; family Apiaceae; genus Centella; species Centella asiatica. The sequence continues at coordinate 54,028,359 of CM025783.1, forward strand.
TTTGCAATGAGCCTTACTTTTAAGTCTTTCAATTGACCCATCAGCCTTTTGTTTCGTCATTTTCCACGAGAATGAGGTACTAATTCCCAAGTTTCATTCTTTTTTAATGCAGTCATTTCCTCAAATATAGCCTTCCTCCAGTTTTCATTATTTATATCCTCTTTTCACCCATGGGGTACAGTTATGAAAGATAAAGAAGAATCAAATTCACGATAGAGTGTAAAGAATTTATTGTATAAAACAAACTTAGAAAAAGTGTTAGATGTAAGTGCTATGAGAAGATAAATATCAGCAAGAGCAATATTAAGAGAGTTACTATTTGTGGGAGCATGATCAGAAGCAGGACTTGGCTCTGATGCAAGACTAGTCTTGTGGCAGTACTGGAGTAATTTTATTTCAGCAGACATGAGCTTACAATTCTAACAGCTCCAATCTATTAAAAAGTCTCCCCATGAGGTCCATCATTGGTTACGACCTGTGAAAAAGATAGGTAACAAAACACTAGATTCTGTATGAATCTTCTCCTTGTTATGTGTCTCCCTGAGTAGAATAGGTGTAATAAGGCTCATTTTCCCAAAAAATGACATTGCGAGTGACATAGACATGGTTAGAAGGAGGATGATAGCACTTATAATCTTTTTGGTGGGAGAGTAGCCAATAAAAATACACCGACTAGCTTTCTGATCGAGTTTACTCCAAGTAGGAGAATGATCATGGATGAAACAAACATATCCGAAGACTCGAGGAAACAATGAGAGTTATAGGCATATTAGTGAGGGTATATGGGCATATTTGAAGAGACAGTGTACTAACATTTCCTAAAACACATGAAGGAGTTCAATTAACAAGATATGAAGCTGTAAGAACAGCATCAGCCCAGCACGATTTCGGTAGGATTTCGGTGTGTTCATAGTAAACATTAATGAGCGAGCAACCTCCATAAAATGGTGATTTTTTTCTTTCCGCCACTCCATTTTGTTCAGGGGTATCAACGCAAGAAGTTTGTAGAATAATGTCTTTTTTTTTATGTACCACTCAAACCCACCATTGTTGCTATACTCACAACCATTATCACTATGAAAAATCCAAACTTTTACGTCAAATTGGGTTTGAATCATTTCATGGAAGTTCGGAAAACAACGAATAACTTCCCTTTTTTAATATATTTAGTAAATTCAAGTTGCACAAGAAAAACAATCATTAAAAGCAACAAACCAGTGATATCCAGAACAAAAAAGAACTCTAGATGGACCCCATACATCAGTATGAATAAAAGCAAATGATTCGGAACATCGTTCATTTCAAATAGAATAGACTGCCCTTGTGTGTTTAGCTAACTCACAAGGTTAACACAAAACACATTTTTATTACATTCTTTTACTAAATATGGAAATAAAGACTCTAAAACAGATAACGATGGATGACTAACGCTGATGCCACTGATGAAGGGAATTGAGACTGGAGCTAGACTAAAAAGGCTTTGTTGAGTCCTTCTGTATCACCAAAGTGGATGAAAGAACATCCAAGTAGTACAAACCACCCACAACACTACCACTGTCAATCTTCTGCCCCGTCACCAAGTCTTGAAAAACACTGTAGGATGGAAAAAAGGTAACTGAACAGTTTAATGATTCGGTAATACGAGAAACAGACAATAAGTTGGCAGAGAATGATGGAACATGAATAACAGAGGATAATGTTAGACTTGGGGAACATACGACTAAACCTTTCCCAGCAATGGAAGAAAAAGTGCCATCAGCAACCTGTACCTTATATTTTTACCAGAAGAGGGTGTATAATTGATAAAAAGATCGGAGCATCCAGTCATTTGTTCAGGAGCACCTGAATCAATAATCCTATCTGGAATTTGACAATGATACAGAAAGAGCACAACGAGAAGTAGTTTGCATAAAATGAAGCAGCAAGTTTAGAATATTATGCTCGAAAAGCTAAGATTTCCTTTGCAATAAGGGCAGGAGGTGCCTCCGAAGCGCCAAGGGCTGATTCATTTGTAGGGCTCTGTGAGGTTGAGACAGTATGGGCCTGAGGATGGCTACCTCAACCTCGACCACAGCCTCGGCCTTTCAGACATCCAACGAGTTTAAAACATCTATTGCTAGTGTGATTAGGCTTTCCACAGTAGTCACAAACTAGGTCTCCACCCTCGCCAGGCCTGGCTCCAAACACAATCATCACAGAGTGCTCCACAGGATTAAGTACCATAACTCGGCACCTACTCTCTTCCTGCTGAATTCTTGCATGTGCTTCTCGGAGTGAGGGAAATGGAATCTGCCTAAGTAGACCAGACCTAACTTGATCAAACTCCATCCTGAGTCCAGCTAGAAAATCAACTACTCGGTCCTCCCCCCACAAACTTTTGATATGCAGCAACATCTTCTGGACATTTCGGTGAAAATACCCTGTAATGATCCAACTCTTGCCGCAGCGCGATAAACTCAGCATAGTATTGAGCCACCAACATGTCTACCTGAACCATTTCACTAATCTGCTTCCATATATTAAATGCCTTAGTCATATCTCCAGCAGCGGAAAAATTCTGCTTAAGAGCTTCCCAGAGGTCATAAGCGGAGTCCAGGAATACACAACTGCTCTGAATGTTAGGCTTCATAGAGTTAAACAATCATGTCATCACCATTGCATTATCCGATTTCCATTCTTCTTGTTATAAACCAGCATCCTTAGGCTTAGGCATGAGAGCTGTCCCATTAATAAACTTTTGCATCAGTTTGCTTCAATCGACATACGACAAACTTGAGACCATGCCAAATAATTAGTCCCGTCTAATTTGAAAGGACCAAGAATAAGTATCGAGTTCAAATTGGGGCTTCTAATGAGCTGCCCAATGTTCCCACTGCTAACAGAACTATTTGTAAAACTGTTTGACATGATTAATAAATACCAACCATGAAATAAGAACTAGTGGAACGTCACAGTGAATTTCAAGCAATCTGAGATGACCCAAACTATGTAAACAAAGAAAATCACCAAATAAACAACAGGGATGGGCTACCCAGAGGAAACCGACTAGCCTGGAAGAAGCCGGAAGCAAAAAAGTCGCTGGAAAGTGGTTCAAGCGACGGCGCGTGGTGGTCGGCAGGACGAGTGAGGTGGCACATGGGGGCGCGTGTGGCGGTGTTTGGGATGGTTGTTTCTTTTGTGGCGGTCAGCCGAAGAAAAGGAGCTCACCCGTAGGTTACTCGCGAATATGCAGACTCGGTTACACAAGTTTCAAGTGAAAACCAAGGTCCAGCAGCAAGGAAAAAAAAATTTACCGAGGAAAAGAAAAGAACTCAGGTCTTTGCCATGTTAAGAATGCAAGACAGAGGTGTTTATGAATATTTTGGGATGCTTCTCCCTTCTCATTCCTTTTACTTATATACAAGAGTTACTGATAATCAAGCCTACTATTATGTCTGATTTATAGGGCTAGTTATAGTGATTACAATCCCTAAGTTATAGCTATAACATCTGTCGTATCCCATGAGATTATATACAGAGTATTTTATGGGATTTTATTCTAACTAATTATCTTGGTAAATATTCTAACTGGAGGGAGTAATGCTTTCAAATCAACAATCCCACCAAAATAAGGTTAACATAATTCCTTTTCCGAATAGGATTCGAGAAGCTATACCCAACATATAGCTAGATTTGAGCATGAAGACTAGAAACTGCAAGAAGAAGAAGAGAAAAGAGATTATTTCAGTAAACTAGACCACAGGGTTGAACAAAGTGCAACTAGAGATTGAACAGTGTAATTGTCAACTTTGCGAGATATGAGACAGAAAGAGTCAAAAAAGTGGAATTGTGTTGTTAGATGGAAGGACATGGGGTATTGAACATTTGACATAGTTATGTGAAGTGCTGAACATAACAAGCGTATCACAGTTGTTCGGCTCAGACTGTAGCAACCAACTGGGACTGGTCTGACGAAAAATACAGAAAACAAGCCCAAGCTATATGCACAAACTGCCAAAAAGAGTTCGAACTGGGTTGGGGCAGTAAGGCTAATCAGTCACAGTTGGGTTATCTGCAGCCCAATTTCCCTGGGAGGAAGCTATAAGATGATAATTCTCACCCTGTGAATTCAGTGGAATGTCATGTTTTAATAACACCTATCATAAGCAATTGTCAAACTAACATTCCCTGGTAGAAGATAGCTACAGAGACATTTCACACCTTGAACACGGAATTAAGGTTTGGTTATGCCATTAATCTGATCAATATCTATGATGGTAACTGAATTTGTCCTTGCAACAAAAATGAAATTACGGAATCGGTCTAATATCCAACATTGTTATCCGTATATGACCAAGACTTTTGTGTGGGATACTTGGATTGAAGAAGAAATTTATATTAGAATAATACCTATGGCAAACTACTCTCCACTCCAAGTCTTCTGTCATAAGAACTTCAGAACCTCCCCTAGAACTAGTCCCCACTGAGTCCAATGTGTACCGCCCTGCATTGCAAAGTACGATAAAAAATTGGATGCAGTTGTCAACATTAGTACGATATTTACTGTTAAGTAGGTACATACTTGGATTACAATCGATCCCCTTTCAAATTATATCTAAAGATGTAAACAAAAATATTAGTGAAGTTCACACCTGACAAAACACGGAGAATGGCTCTCTTAGTGGGCCATCACAAGAGAGTTCACTTGTACTCCCATCAATAAAGGTCCCATCAGCAAATACCACCTGATCCATGTGTATCATTACCAAGACAGAGTATGGCATAAATATAAATCGAGAGAAAAAGTAGGGAACATGGTTTCTTAGGAAAAATTTATCAATCCCAAATTCTAATTTTCATGATTAGAAAAATTAAAAAGGTAAAGAAAATAATTTGCACTACACCAGAACATCGTGCCAAAATTAATACTCCCTCCATTCCAAAACTAGATATACATTTCAAAAACAATGGTTTCTAAAGACAATTTTTATGTTCCAAATATATCTACATATGTTATTTGAAGTAATATTAGTGATAATTATGGTAGGGACCACTAAGTAGTGGAGATAATGAAGTTAGTTGGAACTAAGTAGTAGAGATAGTGAATCTAGTTGGAGTAATAGAATAGTGGAATAACTTTTAAGAACTTCATGACTTTTTATAGTCTAAAACTAGGAATGTATCTCTAATTTTGGAACGGAGAGAGTATCTATTAAACTTCTTATTATTATCCTCAAGGGTATTTATATCTGTTAAGCTTCTTTATCGAAAACCAAAATTTGAAGTTGACTTTATAGATATCATGAAGTTGGCAAGTACTCCAAAATTTGCAAGCTACAAAACAAATTGAAGATTAACCAGACCTCTGATGCATAGCCAGCTGTTGCACCTGCAACTGGTCTGGTGAATGAACTTACTGGAGAGCTTCTCTGGACAGCTTCACAAAAAGTAAGAAGGCTCTCACGGCTCCCCAATTGCACTGCCTGAAAGCAGCAGAAGATAATGAGCTTATTGATGGAATACATATCATCTTACTACAGTACAATTTTAAAGTTACAGGTCCAACTAAAATGAAAATACGCATCCACCATGATAAAACCTTACTAATTGACATTCGCTATCAAATAATTATGAAATTAAAAAGAAAACATCAAATATGAATTATTAAATTGAAACGAAAAGGGGAGGGAAGCTTTATGTAGGACCACCTACAGTGGTTGTGGTTCAATTTGCATATAAACCCTATTTGTAACAACTCTTTTGGAGAAACATCTAGCCTCTCTAGCTTCTCAAAAGCTGTTGGAATAGCATTTGTCCAGCTTTTAGGAGTTCCGAGAGTTTAGGTAGAATACCCTACATGCATGAAAAGGAAGAAGCTAGAATCACCTCAAATAATGCCTCCAGCTTTAGCTTGTAAGCTTCTACTTATCGTATTTAAGTAAGAGCATTATTATTTGACCATTAACATTTATTTTCACATCTAACTTTTTCAACATTACATCACAGCATTTGAAAAAGTAATAGCTGCTATAATAAACACAGAACTTAAGAAAAATCAGCTTCTAGAAAGCTGAAGCAGAATCAGAATCTAAAATATAACTAGTTGTTACAAACAAGGTCATAGAGCTGAAGAGCATACTTGTACTGTATCATGACGAGGTACTCTGGGAAGTGGCTGAACTTTATACCCTTTAGTTGCCATTACTTCAGAAATCAGAAAGCCTCCCTTATAACAAAGAATGAGACATCCATCACAGCATGGTAAAATGTAAGTTCACCCATAGCTTCGGAAATTGCAATAATATGATACCTTGATCGCTTCCCCAACCATTTGAGGTGAAAGAAACAAACCCTGAAAATATGCTCGCATTATATCTCCAGGTGTTGAACCACAGTCAATCCCAAGTCCTGGAGCAGAGAGACGTGCTGCAGCTGCTTTTACTAACTTTTCTTGTCCAGCAACATAACCACCGCATGGCGCAATGGTACCACCAGGATTTTTTATTAAACTGCCTGCAATCAGATCTGCACCCTGGTTTTAATTTTCAACAAAATGTTAACCTCTTCCGAGCCCAGAAATTTGAAAAAAAATATACTGCCTCCTTCCCAAAATAAGTGGCTTAACTACCGTAGCGACACGTACTTTTATATTAAATTTATTACATGATAGATATCTAAAATAAATTTAATTTTTTTGTGATGTTAATCTTCGTTTCCCATAGTTTTATTTCATTATTTTTATAAAATAAAATAAAATGTGTAACATAACTAAACTTATACCTAAAACTACATGCAAAAAGTGAATTAAGTCATTTATTTTGGGACAGAGGGAGTGTTTAATAATCCATTACAACATACCACCATAGGAGGTTCAATGTTTTCCACAAATTCACCATAGCAGTTATCCACCATGACAAAGCACTCCGGATTTTGCATCTGTATAAACATATTTACATGATAGTGTGATACAGCGAATGCAGAAACATTATGTGCTATACAGGCTGAGAAAGAAGAACAAAAGAGCATTTGGATGGATTCTGACTAGTGCATACAGTCATGAAAAATAGCACACAGGCCAAATTATATCATTTACATTCAGTCAAGAGTAGTCAATGGGGTCATAAAGAAGACATGATTTCACTTATCTCCAACCTTCATAGATCAACTTGTACTCATGACTCCATTTTATGAAAATTAAATAGTGAGTTATAATAATCAGAGGATATTTTGAACAAATTGGTGAATTACCTTAATCATCTTAATTGCCTTGCCAATCTCATTTACACTTAAACTGTGCCGCCAAGAATAACCACACGACCTCTGTATGAGTGCGCATTTAGTTTGAGGTTTTAAAGCAACATTGAGTGCATTCCAATCAAGTCTTCCATCCTCTGCAAGCTGTAGGTAAGAAAACTAAGTAGAGCATTTACATATCCAAATATATACATATATAAATAGTTGCAATTAATAACTAAAACAGAATACCCACAGGCACTTCTCTGTATTCTACTCCAAAATCTCTCAGGGAACCCAACCCGTTAGAGTCTCTGATTCCAATAACTTCCTCTAAAGTATCATAAGGAGCGCCAGCAACTGCCAAAAGCTGATGATTAATCAGTATAAATCAGGTGTGATAAAAATAAAGAGCAGAACTATAAATTTATATACAGGACACATTCATCAAAGAATAGCAATACTTAAGTACATATCACCTCTAGAATCCGAAAGGAAAAGAAGAATATATATCTCACCTCATCACCTGGCCTTAACAAAGCAAACAGAGCACATGTGATGGCATGAGTACCTGAAAAGAACTGATTGAGAAAACGAAAAATGTTTAAAAAGGCGTAGGACGTGCCATAAGAAGTAGCAAACAAAAGGATAACACGTTATAAAACCTGTGATCGAACAATCGCAGATTCCGCACCGAAGATCTCTGCAAAAGCTTGATCAAGGGCTTCACGTCCCCCAGCTTCTTCATGACCATAGCCAGTGCAACCGCCAAAGTGCTGATGCAGAAATAACATTGACAATTAGTATTCAACAGAATTGTACAAACTTGTGCTATCTTTACGATCAATGAGTTCATATCAATTTTGTTTTCTAAATTTAGCGAAAGGAGTAAATAATGTTACTGTATCATTAATTTTAGAGCTGAGTGAATATTAGACTCTTATTCTCAATGACTTTTTTATTGGTATATTGATAATTCAGTAGAATGACGCACATTTAGAACAGCTATACATGTTTATATGCCAAATCCACTTATAAATCAGTGCCCCCTCTTCAGAAAAAAAAACAAGTTACCACAATTGATTAACAAGAATTCAACCAAGCCATCTAGCTGCATAAAATATACATACAAGAGGGGTGGGCTTACATGAGATCCAACCCGAGCATTCTGGAAAGCTTTAAGAACACGAGCAGTATTGCGAGCAACCAGAGTATCCACCGACCGGAACTCCGAATACAACGAATCCACTGCTTTCTCAACCTACATTGCTCATTGATAGTCTCCCTACATTATTATTATGCTAATTTAACTTTTGAAAAGAATCGTATCAACTTCACATTGCAGTTCACTGTTTTTTCAACTAGTACATTGTTCATCAAGAATCGATTAGTATTACTAATCCTAACATAAGTAAACAAAAATAATTAAAATAATTCCGCAATTCAATTCAGCGTATCAGTAAACCGATTATGATACAATAAGATACAATTATAGCATAAGTAAACACGAAAACGAAATTGAGTGTGATAACTTCAGAATGTAAATCAATTTTATTAAGCAGAAAAAAAAAAGAAGGGGGGAAAAAAACCTCGGGGACAAACACATCGTTATGATGATGAAAACAAGAAATGGAAAGCCGAGAGGTCGAACGGAAAGGGATTAAGGCTGTAGAAGGTCTGGTATTGAGCGCAGGAAAAGCAGTAGCATTACATAATAAAATTGCCATCTCCTTCCTCAAGCCGCCGCCGGTGGAGTTCAACGGTCACTCGGCGTACGCGAAGAGCTTAGAAAGTGAGTAGAAGAGTGGATGGGCGTGGAGCAGTATGTTTTCTCTATTAAGATTGGAGCCCCGTTAATAGGATAATATGGTGTCTTCAGTTTCAATTTTTTATTGGAGATTAAAAGCCCTTTTCTTTTAAATTACTTTTTTAACTAAAAGTTATCATTCAAGTAGTTATGTCACTAATTTTCTACTTAAAATTAAAATGTAATAAGAAAATAATACTTATTTTTTACTTTTGGTTTTTAATTGTAATTCATAATCTAAAAGTTGAAAAAGGACAGGCCCGTAATTTGCTTCAGTCCGTGAATTACTTGTAAAGTCGAACGAAAGTTTGATCCAAATTTTAGGACTGTATAAATAACTCTAAATTTATAAAATCGACAGATTTTTGTTATCAAATGAGAGCTAAAATTTACAAAGAGTTGTTTGTGATAAATTCTTGAGTATAGTATTTTGGGTTGAAAATCGAGCTTTGAAGGGGAAAATTACAAAATAAATAGATGGCATTTTCACATTAAAAATGAGGGTGCTATGTAGACCAACTTTTACACAAAATTACATATTGATGTGACTAAATCTTATAGAGGATTAGTAAACTCTGATGGACCCACAATTAAAATTTCAATAATTAATAATTTATCACATATGTTTATGTACATTTATTTGTATAAATTATTAATATCCATAACATTTTCCTACTTTTAATTATAATTATCTATCTATAGATAGTATAGTATTTCATAAAAACAATTTTCGGAGAAATTGACTAAGTATTTAACTCGGTTAACTCACTTTAACTCAATTAACAATGTACAATTTAACTAATTGACATATTAACTAAGAATGTAACTCTGTTAACTCACTTTAACTCAATAAATGTCATGAGTTTGTGTCACATAGAAAATTTATTTACTTGTACCGCACATTACGATCAAACCAAAAAAATAGCCGGATAAGTTGCTTAATTATAAGAATCCTAAAAATCTCAAATTTTAATTATAAACTTACACCTTTTATTATTTACAATTATTTATTATATATAATTAAACTTGTTAATAAATATTCTGCGTCGTATGCATGTGCACAAGATACTAATATCATGCATACGAGATACTAATATCTTTAAACTTGAAGAGGAATCATCTACTTGACTTTGAAGTTATTGAAGTCAATCTTCATATGACATCAATTCAAAACCATACACAACCTAATTGCTGCAACATTCTCGAATAAGCAGCAAAAGCTTTTGGAAACACAAAGGCCTGTTCGGGAATAACCTTTCAACTTCTTAACTTTAAAATTTTGAAATGTTGAGAAGTAACAATACCTTGTTTCTCCAAAATGATTTTAAGTCGACTTTTTTAAGTTTAGCTAAGGGGGTGCAGGGAAGTTGTAAAAGAACGAGGAAATATATAGCAAGTCATGATTTATGTTGAAAAGTTAAAGGAAAAAAGTAGTTCCTGAACGTACAAGCACACAATATACAGATTACAAATCACCTTGGGATTTTATAACTTGTTCCATTAGCTGGTTTTCTTCTTCTTTTTTGCATGAAAAACAATCAACCATCAGATTTAGTCTAAAAGTGCAAACAACTTGCTAAAACAACTTGCTAAAACTTCCACAAGTAGAAAGTAGGATTTACTTAAAGAGGAGCAATTGTAAATTCTATATATGATGCGAAATCCGATCTTCAAATCAATATATGCAAATATATCAACCTATCTTTTACATAATAATATGAGATTTTTGGTCGTATATAGAATCTAGGTTAGTCAATATATGAAAACATATCGATAAATTTGCATAAAACCCTATATTATCAAATGTAGTAGTTCGATATAATTGAATCAAATTGACAAAGCATGCATAACAAAGTCTACTAAGTAGTATTGGGTACATTAATATCCTCTCGAACCGAAAACACTTCATTTGTTGGGCCTAGCCTTCAAAATCTATGCATGTTCTACATTAGTTAATTATCAAGAGACGAAACACAGTCACCGCTAATGTCACTGAACTGAAGCTTGAAGCATCAAAGTTTAGCACATATCTTACTAAAAACAATTAAAGCCAGTTCTAAAGCTTATCGAACCTTACGTACTATATATAAAATAAAACTGAAAAAAAAGGTCTTGGAAATGGTTTAATCTAAGTTATTTCAATGTTCTTGGGCTTTTTTTTATTTGGATAGCCGAGGTCACTACAGAGTTGAGATATTTGTGTGATCTCTGGTTTTGCATTGGTTGTATGCTAATGACAGAAATACAGACCTTACAGAGTTTCATCTCCAAATATGTCTCATGAGAAGGCACAGTAATGAAACACATTCCCCTTTCTTTCTGCTCTCTCCTGTTACTTTGGGTTTGTGAAATTCTTTTGTCAGAGATTTAACCAACATTGGGTATCTCCTGCTTCAATGGAAGTCATGTTCTTGATTAATTTTTGAGGATTTGGTTGAAGGGATCGCCAGATAGTGTGCTTTCTTTAAAATTTGTGAAGTTTGGATGTGAGATTGTTAAGAGAAAGTTATACTGTCATCAGTTACTATAAGATAGGATTGTTTATCTTACTTCTAGTTGGTCTTTTGTAACAGGGGCTTCTAAGGGCACAGCTGTGTCTGATTTATAACTTCAGTAACCTCTTCTTTTTCTTTTCTTAAGAGTAAGTTTGTGGTGGACATATTGTTCACAATCTATGTTCCATCTTCTATATTAATAGAATTCTTTCTTTGTCTACAAAAAATAAAAAAAAAATCTACGTCTGATGCTATAAATAATGGATATATTAACTCAGGAAACCCTGTTTCGCTCGATACAAATGTAGTTGTCTAGATAGTTTTACTCCGTAAAACTTACATGGAATATGCAGAAATGGCTCTAAGAAAAGGAACTTCACTCCCAAGAATATCACCTGAAAATCTCCAAAAGGACCCTCGAGTCCAAGGTAGAATATAGGACCTACATTAGATGGTTTACTAAACAACTTTTTAAATTTTTATTCAATATTTTGTTGGCTCAATTCTTACTTCCTAGGGATCATGATTCATAATAAGTCCACATTAATTTGTACCTACTATATGTGACCCTTATTTACACCAAAGTCTCCAATCATTAAGTTACTTAATGCTATTGCACAGGTCCTCCCTTAATCTTGACAGTTCATTAATCATTAAATGCCACAACTTCAAACTAAAAGTTAAAAAATATATGAAGCATTTTAAGGATTCCAAAACTTTCCCTTTCTCCTCCCTCCAAGTGTAGGGAGAATATCCTCTAGTGGGCCCACTAAGATCTGACCTCCTTCAGCATTAGTTCTCCCCTAATTGCCTTACATTGCAAATGCAGTCTAGATACCCCCAGTTACATGCATTGCAGGCTTGTAAACTATCATAATGAAGCCAAAATGTCTTTTTCATTAAACAATTAAACAAATCAAGTGATCGTATTAACGAAATTAATTAAATTTAATGGTCGGCAAAATGCTAACTCAAAAGAGAAACTTTTAGTTTCTCGTGAGAAATATAACAAGATAATTCTAATTTACATATAGTTTTCAGGAGAAGAAAGGGCCAAAACTAACTAATACTCCTTTGGTATTCTAAATGACAATTCATTCTAGTGAGCTACCTCACATGTATGGACTATAATCTTTTGAATTTCTAAAATACGGAAAAAAGGAAAACTTCCTGGGTTAAACACCAACTAATTCAGAGACAATGGATAGGCCCCCCTCAATTCAAAACATAGAGAGTAAGTCACCTGAAAAATAAAGGCAAGGCAACTTCTACCATCCCTTTCATGCCTGAGTGCTCACAAAGCTAAAGAATCCGTACCAAAACACAAGACAACTCAATGCACTGAGAGTAGCATGTCACAAAGTATCTTGTTTCCTAGAAGAAATGCTGTATCGACGCCTGCCTCTTCTTGCACTAGTAATTTTCGAAGTCAACAAGATGCCTAATGTTCCTAAAGCGTCTGCTCCCATTAGCTTCAAGCCATGAGTCTTTAACAAAAATGACAATTTACCCTCATATCCTCCGGGTACTGATTGCAAGTCATGTGCCAGTTCACGGGATAAAAAAGTATAAAGGTGAACTGTTTGATTCAAAGAATGTTGATATCTTTTATCTGTCTCCTTTTCATGACTGTGTTCATTAGTGGACTTTCCAAAGGTCACCCTTAATAGTGCCATGGATTTTGGATCTTCTGTCAAGGGATCAAATAAAAACAGGAACTTCTCACAGGCTAAATCAGGCTTCTTGAATAATTCATCAAGAATATCATTGCTTGGTCCAGCCAACTTTTGTATGCACTTCCCAAAATTACTTTGCTGAGCCCTGGTGGCTTGGAGAATGCGTGAAGCTTCTCTCAAACCACTTAAGTAGGCCCCATGCATGGTGGCCGGATGTTGCCGGTTTGTGGCCTCACCAGCAAAGAACAAGCGGTTCTCAACACTTTCTGCAAGTGTATCATAATCACTGCCAGATGATTGAACTCTGACGTGAGAGTAAGAACCATAAGAAAGAGGATCACTACCCCATCTCGTACATATGGATTGGATGGGATCAGGCACATTAACACCCTTCGGACCATATATACCTAAGAAACATGAAAGCTCATTTAGCAAAAGGCCCCTTCGAGCAAAAATGAATCAGGAAGAAAAATAAATAATATTAAAGCAAACTGGGAAGACACATCAATGAAGTCCAGGTACCTTTGAGAATGCTTAAAACGTGATGAAGTAAAGTTGATGGATTTGTGTATTCAAAAGATTGTGCAGCTTTTCCAGCTACCAGTGCAACAAGAACTGGACCCCCAGACACAGTATGGTAACTGTAAAACAAAAAGAATTCTCCTCGTCTATCACTATTCTCACTAAGACGGCCAAATGTATCCAGCTCCTCCCCCCAAAAGACGTGAGAAAATACCATGGCGACCTTGTTTAGCAGTCCAAATCCCAGTCTACTTATCGCTGCAAGCTTTCTCTCAGGCAGCTCAGGTTCAAAAAGAATGGCCTTTCTCTTTAGAACCCCAAGTGGAACAGTGCAAACGACCATATCTGCTCGAAACACTTGATCTCCAGCAATGACTTCAATGCCTTCGTTTCCGTAACGAATAGTCTGAACTGTTTTTCCATAAAATATAGGAACTCCTTCGCACAATGCTTTGATTAATCTCCAATTTCCCCCGGCAAGAAAGCAATGATCACCGCCCATCTCATAAGGATCATCCTGATCCCAATACGCAGCAGAAAGATCAGATAGGCAACCAGCGTTTGCATATTCCAGATTTGCAAAATGCCAATCAAGAAGTTGTCTTTCCTCTGTATTCCTTGCCACAGCATATAACTTTTTTAGTGTCTCTAAAACTGAACCCAGAGAAATGTCATTTGCAAATCCACCCATTATCTGCCTCAGTTCACTGACTTTGTCAAGTAACTTATTGAAAATGAGTTCAACCTTGGAATCAAGTTCCTGATCAAGAAAAGCTCCGTCGGGCTTGTACAAAGGGCATTTATCTCTGACCTTGTGAAGAGGGAGGGAAAGTTGTCGAGCCAAAACTCCAAGAGGATTGGCATGAATGCCCGTAATAATGCTGCCACCAAGATCTACAGCAGCTTCATTACCCTTTCCACGCATCTTCTGAGTATACACTCTCCCACCAGGCCGGGTCCTACCTTCAAGAACCACCACTTTGAAGCCAAAAGACAAGAGCTGCCTTGCTGCTGCTAAACCAGCAAGTCCCGCACCAACAATTATCACAGACCCTTCTGTTAGCTCCTCTGGAACCTGAGATGTAAATGATGGTGAAACACCAAAATTTATATATCCATTATAATGAAGAAAGTCATAAGCTGCAGAAATCAAATGTTCACACTCGTTGCTCACTGTTTCCCTTATCTGCGGTTTGGAGAGCCACAAACGCACATTAGCCCTCCATTTTGCAAGTATATGGTTCCTCACAACAATATAGTCATTTTGTTCTTTCCCATACAATTCACTCACAACCCCAGCTGCAATTTCTTCTGGAAGCAACCTATCAATGGTGAACCCAAGGGAAAGTGCTATCATGGCCTCAATTTCAGTTTCTTTCTGCAAATCCTCCTTTGTTCTATTCTTCTTCTTCCGTGTAACAGCACCTATATGCTCCTCCATGAGCTCATCCATCAAATTCTCATCATAATTCCTTGAAGCTACTCTTCTTCTCGATGTCCTTCTTGGGGTTGAACCATCTGAAACCGGGGTATCCATCATCACAGCTCGAATTTACCAACTTAAATTCCCTCTTTCTATTTCCTACAAGCCCTTTGAACAATCTGACCCCTCACACTCACCGAAACCCTGCATATATCAAATCAAACAGAGTTAAGAAAATGAGTATATCCTAGCAAATTCAACAGAAGCCCATTTAAAGATGGACACGGTTCTTCGAGAATGTTTGGCAATGACTTATAAGTAAGTCCAACTTGCTTATAAGTAATTCTATTAAAATGTGTTTGGCAAGAACTTAAAATTTTGCTTAGAAGGAGAAAAAAAAGTTAATAAAAATAAGCAAGTAAAACTTGCTTAATCAAGAATCTACCATATACTTGATCAACTTCATTAAAATTCTAATGGAAACTAAACTACTCTACAAAATTCAGATTCGCTCCAATGATAATTGAAACTAACACACTCAATAAAGTTCATATGTACTAGCATTTCTCTAGAGAACTTGCCAATTTCTAGGCAAGGAAAATCAGTTATTCAAACCAAATAAAACCCTAATTATCATAGCATACTTGTGAATATCCCTAAATACATAAAATAGTGTGTACAGAGGAATTGAGCCCTAGAATTCTACTCATTATGAAAACACGTACAGCAATATCAATTCTTCTCGAAATTGGTAAAATTGGGGGGTTTAAAGACTTGAGATGGCCGGAAAACGTACCGTCGGATCGGAGAAGAGCTTCCGATTTGAAGAATTTGTTGAAACGGTAGGTGGTTTACTTTTTCTGGTGTGAGGCGGGCATAATACAGGGTTAAAACGGAGAAGTTAAATTTACTTGAATCGGAAAAGAATGAGCAACTTGGCGGGCTGCAATTCTACAAAGGGCCAAGCCCCATATTTCAATTTGCACAAAAACTCAAAAATATTTCTAAATTTTTTAGTTTGGTTCAAAAAAATAAGGTAAATTTTACGGAGTCCCTATAAAAGTTCGTTTCTAGAAGTTTAAAATGTTAAATTTTACAAATAGGTCAACAGCATGAAAATGCTTATTTTGATAGAGAATAATCAAATATTTAGGACCTTATTGATTTTCAAGTTTTCTTTTTTAAAAATTAAAATTTCATTGTATAATTTTCAACAAGGTTCTGTTTATTGCACTAGATTCAGGAAATCTTTTCATAAGAAAAGCAACACTTCTTTTTTGCAAAACTTCACTTATATCTATGTATCTTTCGGTTTATATTTAATGTGAATTTCATTCTTTTAATTTCGTTATTTCAACCTTTAATTTATTCATAGACTTTCACTTAAATCCTCCCGTTTAATATTGCCAATAAAATATGCATGTGCTCCTTTTGTGACTTTTTCTTAAGGAAAACTTGTTTTTTCATATTATATTTATTTTTTAAAAAAATAGCATCAATCTAACATGGGAGGACTCAAAAAATATACGAAAACCACTCATTCAAGCATATGTGTTAATTTTATGTTATTTTATTTTTTCTTAAAATAAACATAATATAAAAAGACAAATTTGTCACTTAAAAAAGTCATAGGAAAATTATATATCTATTTTTTGGACAATATTGAATAGGAGGACTTAAGTGCATGTTTATGAATATATAAATGGCTAAAATAACAAAATTGAAAAAAGAAGAATCATATTAAAAGTTGACCAAAAAATAGAATAATAAAATAAAATTTATCCTTACAAATCATGTTTGCTTTGAGACTGAACTGAAGTAGAATATTTTATCCTTATGTTATATTTCATTAATTTATTATTTCTTACAAAATTTAAATAAATTAAGTAGGACATGAACGAAGTGATTTTTTGGATAAGAGTCGGGAAATTTTTAAAACAACTTTGTCCTTGGTTTTTCACCTTGACAAGAATAAATTAATATACATATTCAGTGTTAATGACATAGTTATTGACATGATGTTGAAACAGAGAAATTTAATTATAAGATATTTATAAATAGAAACGATAGTCGAAGCAGATAAAAACATTTTAATATAAATTTCAGAACATTTGTTGATGTACAATAATAATTGTCATGTATTACAAGTCAATTTTACTTTTAAAATTGAGTTTTCGAAACATTTTTATTTATAGAGCTCTCTAATCTTTTTAAGAAGTTCTCAATAAAATTAATTTTTTTAAATTTCTCTTATGTATGAAAAAAAAAAGAGCCGTTATTTACATTAGCCTCATACACACAAGTCAAATAACAATTTAAAAATTTTTTGCCCTCAGTCTACTTACGCTCTTTATGATTTTTATATACTTTTTATTTTATTTTTGCATTTACTTTAAATTGGGTAAGGTTTAAGGTGAATAAACCTCATATAAAAAATATACAATGATAATTTAAAAAAATTATATAATTTCAGTTTAATAACATATTTTCAATTAAGTAGAATGAATGGGTGAAGAAGAATAGCCTATTTATTGATTGATTTTCTCCTACAATTTTAAATTTAAGTTCTCTCACCATTTCTTCCCCAATCCCAAATTCCAAAGGTGAAAAAAAGAACAAAAAAATCCTTCAAAACTCGAATGATTTGCTGGTACTTTATTTGCTCCTGCAACCCAAGATAGTTCATGACTCCCATCGCTTCTGTGAGGAGTTGAGGAGATATATCACTATCTTTTTCTCTTGAATAGTCCATTACTCCTTTTGTTTTTATCTAATCTCTAGTATCTGGATAAACCCACTTAGCATCACTATCTTCAATTCTTCACTATCAATCTTCAGCAATGGCATCACTCTTAAGACTTTCTTTCAACTTCTCATCCTTGAACACCCTTCATGATAATTTAAACACTAGACAAAGTTGTTACGGATCGAAATTGTCACTGCCCATTTGTTGTTTCTCTGATTCCAGAGCAAATAACACTTCATTTGTTGGAATTGGGTTCAAAAAAGGGGTTTATGGAGAGAGATTGAGTTGTTTCTCGGGAGCAAACAAAAGTGAAGTTGGGTTCTTGCAAGAAGAGATAAAGATGAAGAAACGGGTGGTTTTAGTTCGATTAAATCAAGGGTCTGGTTTTAATGGTGGTGGTGGTGGTTGGAAAGTTGATAGTAACACAGGAAGAATTTTGGGTAATCTTGCTTTAGCTATTGGATTGACTTATCTCTCTGTGACTGGTCAGCTTGGTTGGATTTTGGATGCAATTGTTTCTGTTTGGGTATAAAATCTCTCTCTCTCTCTCTCTCTCTCCCCATCTGTGTGTGTGTGTGTGTGTTCATTGCTCTCTTGATAATTTTGAAATACAGGATTTACATCTACAGTGGGAACTGCATGCGTATGAGTTATAGTTTAGCCTGACGATCTTTAATTATGATTATTAGAGTAGTTGAGAGAATTCTTTTTCCAAAGTGCAATAGAAAAGAAAATTGTCAGCTTTCTAAATATTTGAGAAAGTTTAATCATTGTTAAAATTTTCACTTCTTGATGCTCCATTAAGTCTTATCGATATTCATCAGTATTTTGTCTGGGAAATAAAACTTTAATGAAAGCTGAATTATCATAGTTGGTAAAGTTACTTTCTCCATTTATGGAATTGTCGATTTGCAATTTCCTTCTCTCCTTATATTCCTTTCAATGTTATGTAAGGGGAGAGTTTTGAATTACCAGATAGCCAGATACTTGTACACGTGGTGACATTCACCCACCTAGCTGTTTCACAGTTGAAGTATTACATTGATTTTATTGTTATCGATTTAGCTATTTCATTTCAGAACAGAGTGATCCCACTTTGTTGTGATTTTTGTGTCTTATTTACCATAAATAAATTGTGTTTTCATTAAGCTGTTTTTGCTTTCATATGGGTTCATCCGTCGTGGACCCTAACTAATTTGGGATAAATTTTGTTGATGTCGATGTTGATTTACCATAAGCCATAAGCAAATTTGTTCAGTACCTCTTCTACTTCAAAATTTTGGAAGTTCTTAGAATGAAACTTTTATTTGATTACCCTTAAAGAAAAAACAAATTTTGAGGCATGCCATAGTTTAGGGGTGATTGCAACTGTCAGTTTTGCAATAAATAACTTATGATCATCTCTTAAAATGACCTTTGATCTCCTCCTCCTGAATCTAACAGATATTCTCTCATGACCAGCTTCTTGCAGTGATTGTACCAATCATGGGTATTGGAGCTTTTATTTGGTGGGCTGGAAGGGATTTAGTTCAAGGCAGTGTGAGACTACTATACTTTTGTTTCTTAATTGTGATGGCCTCAAAATACTCGAAAATATCTACTTCTCTCAATACTTTTGTGTAGAAAAGTTCATGGTAAAATATTTTTTTATACTGTCTCTTGAAAATAATTGTGGAATCTAGTTCCATGTTGCATTATAGGTTTCATTGAGAAGTTTATCATGCTTGCTGATATCCAAATTTGCACACAGAAACATGGATAGTTAACCAATTTATGTGGTTATAGAAGTAGTATTCATTTAAAACATTGTCTATTTTGTATTTATTGTTTGCTGTTAAATTAAGCAATCAACCCATTACATAACAGCCATAGTGATCGCAACCATGAAACGCTGAGGATCCTCGTTGGATTGTACCTTATAGTGAACTGGCTAAGACGTATTGTTCTAAAAATAGTAAGTGCTGGAAAGTTATATGAAATAGTTAAGTGACTGAATTGCACTCATTTTGCTGAGACCGAATTGTTCTTCATTTCTCAGGCTCTCAGCATTTTATTCAGGCGTTGTTGTCTTTTTTTTTTTTTTTCCTTTTTTTCTGTTGTTGTTGCCGTATTCCCTGTCCATATTCTCATTATTTTTGGGTGAAGACATTTCCTTTACTTTCAACTTGCCATTTTGCACTCTTGAAAGGAGGTTTTTTTTGCTCACAAAGGTCATAGCTCTTCTACAAATTCAAAATGCTGATATGGGATCTTTCTCAAATTCCTATTATTCAGTGTATTCACTCAGAGAAAGCTAGATTTATTCAGCAAAAAAAAAAAAGCTATTCCTATTTTAACTGTGTTACTTGTACTCCTATTAGTATTTTTGTGTTTTACCTTCACTAATTGATTCCTGTCTGACATGCAGTGCCCAAACTGTAAAAATGATTTCCAGACTTTCAAGTAAGATCAATTGGCAAATCCACTCGACAATTCATATATTTTTCCATGAGAGTAGTTGAAATTAATGGTGGTTTTTTTTTCCAGGTCGCTACTAGGTGATGACTTGCAGCTGTGTCCCTTTTGTAGTCAACCTTTCTCAGGTAGCAGTCAATAGACTTGGCTCCATCCTCCTTTAATATTTAAAGTTCTGCTTGCATGTTTGTTCCCAATTTCAAGAAGAGGACATTGCACTTGGGTTGTCAGTTTTATTGATTATAATCATTATAATTGAGTAACATTTATTTCCAATATCTTTTGGTCTTCTTGATTTGTTTAACATCCAGCCCTCACGTCTCTGACACAATATTTTTATCCCTTTTCTTCTCCAGTGGTTGGTGACAAATTTGTACAGGATGCTGTTAACTTTTCTAACGAATCCACGGCATTTGATCAGGCATTTGGTGACTTCTCTCGCCGTTCAAAAAAAGGTCTGTCCAACAAAATTGTTGCTTGCCCTCATTTAGCACTTTCTTTTCAGTATGGGGATAAGTCACTTAAAGCTACTGCACTTCTCTTCATGTTTAACTGATTTGAACTTATGCTTGATCGTCTTATATGAGAAAGTTTAACTCAATGCTGGAAAAGATGGAAATTTAAAAAACGCTACCTTCTAACTCAATGTAGACCTGTAGTTAACCGGTGAAACAAATAGCATTGCTAGAGTCAGATATCTACATAGTATGTTAATAAACTGGTTTAAGCTTTAACTTATGATATGTATCTTGATAGAAATGCAGTGTGCGAAACTGGTGGACCCTTTATTAAAACACTAGATATGTACAAATCAAACTCTGAAATTATGATATCATGATACATACACAACGTAATTTGAATCTTGAGGTTTTGATGTGATGTACCATAATCAAATTGAATTGTATATCTACTTTTCGAACAAAAGGAGTAAAAAGAGATGATTGTTCTGTTAGTACGATGACTTCGTATAGGCCACACAGTTCTGATTCCAGGAGATGCTGAAACCAACCCTATGTCCTTGTTCTTTTATACAGGAAAGGATTCATCTATAGCAATTGTTGATGTTGAGGCTGAAATAGTAGATGCAGACTGAAGAATGCGTCATCGTCAACTACTATCATTGTATTCTGAATGCGTCTAGCCGTAATATTGTGAGACACGGTAATCCTTTTGATCCCGAATATCCACATCAGTATGACGATTTCGGAACTCATCAATACTCTAATTATGCATGTCCTCCCCTCATACGGATTCACAGTGCATTTACCTACAATGTGTTGTAAGCTTGATTTGTATCTATAACATTATAATGCATAGCAATTGTAAATATAAAGTGCCAACATATCAGCACCTGATCCAAATGAGGCAACAATCCAAAGCAAATCAACTTCTTACAAATCAAAGAAATTTTTGAGTGTCTTCTTTAAATAGTATTACCAGTTGCAATAGTTGTCATTTTAGCTAGTGGCTTGTTGAAAACAAATAGTGATGCCTTCGGTTGGATGCTATGTACAATATTTGCTTCAACAATATTTATATATGAGTACAGTTATGGCATTTGATACGGATGCATTTCTAAGATAAACATTTATATTATTTGCTTCTGATTATATTAACAATTTAGTGACGTCATCTCTTAGATGACCCATTATGTGTATGGTTATTTATACCACGAAAATTGTGAACTTTCCATTTTCTGACCTTTTTTATACAACTAGAGGAAAAAGAATTTTAGAAATGAGATCGCTACTCTTTTTTTGGGGCACTTAAGAAGTACAATTTACAATTAAGGGAGTGGGGAGTTTTGAATCCACCAAGGTGATAACCTTTTTTCGTAGGACTGTAGGAGCTACTGTATTATGTCCAAATTGTGACTTAAACTTATTGCCGAGTACTTGTGAAACGACTCGGTAATGATTTGCCCATTTTCTGTCATTTGGGGTGTATTTTCGAGACCTTGCACAAGGATTTGTATACACATTGAACCACATTGATTACCAATCAGTTATAAAGAGAAACTAGTACACTTTAAGAGATTTTTTTTTGTTGCAAAAAGTTTGTGAGTAGAGGTTCCATTAATCTAGGTCCAAGATATATTTGGTACTTACAGATTACTCTTACAGATCACCCACCTCCATCGAGAATTTTCAGAATTTTCAATTTAATGGGACTATTTGTTGAGTCTTGACAGTTAGAACCAACATTCGTCGGTACTTTAACAGAATATTTGGAAGTAGAAAAAAGCAAGCACTTCCCTATTCCAAAATATTTACATTGAATTGTTATGTATGCGCATTGATTTAATTTTAAGACAAAACGCTATAACTATTGAAAAGTGGATGTGCTGGACATTATGTTTACCCAAAAAAAATAATTTAAAAAATGGTGGAGATGATAAATTTTCTCAAATTATTGTAGAACCCCAGAAATTTTCGTAAATTAGACATTATATATTTGTATATAAATATTTGCGAAGATGTTGTCATAATCCTGATCTTGGTTAGAACCTTATGCTCCCAGCCTTCCATTCAAAAATTATGGGTACAATCAGACTTGTACTTTGTTTATTTAAATATTTTGGGAAATCTTTTCACTTGTCCGTGAAGTTTCATAGCAAAATGCTATGCACCTATAAAGGTACATAGAACAAGTCAAGAAATATGTGAAATTCTTGAAGTATCTTTATCAAAAGTTACCCATATATGTATAATTGGATGAAAAAATAGAATTACAAAAAAATAGAGACCCTTTTGTATTTATTCTCGACTTATTCGGTAAATATGGCACGACTCATTGTCATATATCGTATGAAAATAATTCCTTTATTCCACTAGAGATTGTGCTCAAGAACGGTCGTGTTGCCTTCCGCATAGAAAAGCCTTTCATTGGACCGCATCGACTCGCAACGGCTCCACGTTCAACTAGATTTACAATCTTAATACATCACTTTTACCATAAAAATCTGAAAGCAAATGTTGTTGAAGCTTTACATAAATTAAATCAGCTACCAAAAAAAATCAACGAATTTTTGCAAATTAACCTCAAATTTAAATGATTGAAATATTTCTATGGAACAAAACATGGTACCAACTCGAAGTAGTGCAATTGTTACCAAGAGGGAGATTTACACCATTTACGATTTCTCAGCCTCCCTATAGAGAACTGCAGTTTTATTATAGCCCAAGCACAATACCCTTGAAAAGCAATACATGCATCTACTCTTGCAAAAGGACGAGCCATAAAATTCCATAAGAGTACATGTAAATCCCGAATCATCAGCTCAGTCTATTAAACAGTAGTCCCCCACGATACCAAATTGCTGAAAACGACAGCTTTTACTCATATTATAAACTAAATAAAGCACCGATACCTGCCTGATCCCACAAATGGATAGATCAAAGAAAATTGTTTGGGTTACCAAGATGCTTTCTTTACACCCATCAAAGCACCTCGAGATGCTAAATCACGAAAAACGATACGAGACATCCTAAACTTCTCGTATACAGCACGAGGGCGACCAGAGAGAATACACCGGTTTCTTACTCGTGTAAAGGAACTATTTCTTGGCAACTTGGACAATTTGTCACGGTGTTTGTCCCGCAGCTCACTGGGAAGATCAGGACTTTTACAAAGGGCTTTATAAAGCTTCCGTCTCAATTCATATTTAGCCGCTAACAATCTACGTTTGTGATCTAAAATATTTCGCTTCTCCGTTGGGAAATGGGTTGATGAATAGTTTCTTTGTGCAGTCTGGTATACTTGAAGCCCACCTGTTACACATAGAATTAATTGAGAAGTAATTATGCAGTTATCCCATAGTCCAAAATTACATATACATTATATTTGTCTAATGATTCATTTATGATATGTATATTAGAATTTTAAAGTCAAAAAATTTGTATACACCATTAGTATTTGAATAGTTTATAGAATTGAATCAGGTATGGAACATTGGAACTAAATGTATCTTTAATACTAGAAGGGAAGAAGTAATAGTAAAGTGAAGAAAGAGTTGTGCATATTTTGTGAAGACTGACGAATCAATTTTGAATACTAGCATTGACTGAAGCAATATTTGATTCCTCTTAAGTGGAAACAAAAGTATGTTGGCACTTGCATGATCAGAGTTCAACTCCATCATACACATTCGGATATAAAATGAAGGAACCTTATAACCAAATCTTTATTAATTAAAAGGAAACTGAAGGTCAAAAATTCCAAAAGGAGGCTGACGGTATCAATTGATCTGACCTTCAAAAGCCAGAAAACAGAGAAAATCAGTTCTTGAGAGAAAATAGAAATGGAACCAGTACTATTTCATATCATCAGTGTTATTAGGGTTTGTTAAAATGTGTACACACTTATTTATAGTAATAGGCCCCCACACCACCATCAGCTAGTAACAAAAGATACACAGACAAAGAAATAAAGCCCGACAATTCCCTTCCCCTCGAAACTCTCAATATCCTTGTGGAGTTTTGAAATCTGGGAAATTATATTTGAATAGGTCTAGATCCTCCAAGAGTCCCAGGTAGCATCCTCCACATCACAATTTTTCCATTGCACCAAGTAATGGTGGATCACTTTACAACCCTTGCAGACATGCCCTTCCCTGAGCACCCTCGATGGCTGAACATCAAAAATACCCTCAGCTATAATAACTGGCAATTGAATAGTCGCTGTGATGGTTGCCACATATTTCTTGGGTTGTGAACTTTAATACAGGATGAATCCTTCAAGTGCTTGGCAAGTGTAGCTTGTACGCCACTGTAGCCAACCTTTCCACAACCTTCTTATGGCCCATAGGATGTGGGTGCTAGCTTAACATTTTTCCTCAAACTAACCAAGGCTTGCTTGTAAGAAGCTTCAAAAGTACCAAGTCTCTTACTGAAAATACCCTTTTTGACCTTACTTTATCAGCCTGATTCTTCATCCTTCACTGAGACAAAGCTAGTCTCTCCTTTAATAGTCCAGTTGTTTTTTCCTCCCCTTATTACCTCTTCTACAGCAGAAACTCTATGTTTCACAAAGAATCCACAAGAAAATGAATGAGATCACACCCATATAACACCTTCAAGGGAATTTCTGAAGGCTGTAAAGAAGTGTGAAAGGAAGAGTTATACAAGTATACCACTACTCACAAATCAGCAGCCAATTACTCTAGTTCTTAGGGGAATGGCTAGTCATACACCTCAAATAAGCTCTAGGCACTGATTTATCCTATGAGTGCTTCATTACGCTGTGCTTGATAAGCAGAACTATGGTGTAATCTAGTTCCCACGACCATAAACAAAGCCTGCTGAAATTCAATGATGTATAATGGATTTGTCACTCACCGTGGATCTAGGCAAGTCATGTAATTTGAAAATATTTTCAGAGAACAACTGAGCTAACTTATTGGCAAAAATCGGAAGTGTTAAATGCATCAAGTGGGAATATCTATTGAACCTGTCAGTCACTAACAAGATTAATTCATATCCTCCAGATTTGAGCAAAGCACTAATGAAATCCATAACTCCCCATGGCTGATTACGAACCACCAACTGCTGCAGCATCCCAGGACTATTGATAAATTCAAGTTTAGTGAAATAACAGAAATCTCCACCCAAGCCTTAATATCCACTCAGCTTTTTACAATAGAAGTATTAATCCATTGTTTTAGTCATAACTCGTAACCCAGAGCGACTTCCCTCTCCCTTTTCATGCCACTCCCCAAATATATGCCTCCTCAAATTCCCTTGTGAACCAACAACCCATTTGCCTCTATATTGTAGCAAGCCAAGGCTAAGCTCATACTCATTTGGCTGCATTCTTGTGGTGGCTAATTCTGCTATAACCAAGGTAATATCCTCATCTGCCTCGTAGCCTTCAATCAATTACTTCATGCCGGTTGTGCAACGGAGAGGGAATGACAAACTTGGAGACTGACTTGTTCTTCTAGACCACCCATAGTGTGTCCCCCTCTCAATTCTATCTCCTGTCCTTTTTCTAAGGGGAAAAACAGAAGGCTGGGGATAATTCAATTTCACCTGGCCAAATTGTTGAAGTCAATCAGCTCCTAAACTTGCATCCGATAGATGATAGGGTACTATTCACAAGGAACCACTCAGGATCTCATGACAAGATCCTGTCCTACACTAGAGACCACAGATTGGACTAGGAGAGAATTGGGGTTTAGATGAGAAATCAGAGATAAGCAAGTATAGGGATGAGATGTAGAAGAAGGTGGTGAGAGAGAGAGAGGATTTAGAGAGAGAAAGTGGAACAACCTTGGTTTTAAAAAGCGCGCATCAGGCGCGATGCGATGCGATGGTCTAGTCGCATCCAGCTGGTGATGCAAAGCGAAAACAGGATGTGATGGGATGCGACACATCAAGTCGCATCAAGACGATGCGAGATGCAATCGCATCTTGGTGATGATGCGATACATGTGGAGATTTGCAAAGAAAAATAGAAAAAAAAAAGGGGAAGCTTCCTGTCTGTTTCTTCTCTTGGAACCAGTATACTTTTCAATCAAAAAAAAATAAATCTCCAATTCAAAACCCTTGCCCCCCTTGTCTCCAGGTACGCCCCTCTCTCTCTCTCTCTCCTCTCTCTTTGTCATCTCTCTCTGTCTCTCTCTGTGTCTCTCATCTCTCTCTCTCATCTCTCTCTGTCTCTCATCTCTCTCTCATCTCTCTCTGTCATCTCTCATCTCTCTCTGTCTCTCTGTCTCTCTCTCTGTCATCTCTCTCTCTCTCTCATCTCTCTGTCTCTCTCGGTGTTTTAGCATTTATAACATAGTATTGATGTGTCTCGTGTATGAAATACAATTTAAAATCAATTTACAAGTGTTTTAGCCAAAAAGTGCGCCTCGCATACGTGATGCGTGCGCCTTCGCCTCTCGCATCGCGCATCGGCTTCAAGGACCCTTTGCGCCTTGGTGCGCATCGCACTTTTTAAAACCAAGGGAACAACTCAATTGAGTCTTTATTACCATCATAAAATGTTTTACACAAACATACACACAAGAGAGCTTATGTAGCTCTTAAAACACAGTAAAAACAACCAGAACACGCAACACTACTACTAGCATCTACAGACTCAAGAACACCAATGAAATACACAGATAATCATATAAAATATTGTTGTGAATGGGTTACTTCCCAGTCACAATCAATTTGTGTTTCAAAAGGAAGTTGCAGAGAAGCCATACTTAACCAGAATTATGGTAGAAAATAGAGAGAGAAACAGAGAGAAGAAGAATATATATATATATATATATATATATATATATATATATAGAGAGAGAGAGAGAGAGAGAGAGAATTTGTTTAATTCATTTTCTTGATGTTTTGCAAATTGGGAAATACGATCATACTTATTGCAGAGCATCCCACGCACTCTGCTCATGGCCTCAAAAGCATTTTATCATGCTACTTAAAATGACATTTCTACCCTAGCAAACTAGACATATAACTATATAACTAGTATTGCTCATAGTAAATAAAATGAAACATGGTAAATATTGAAAGTAATTGACACTGTGCTCCACACAGATCTTGTTCTCAACAAATATATGAAAATATACAAGTAAAAACGATACTCGGTTTAATAATCATACGAAATTGCAATTAAAATCAATTAAATATTATCTAAGCTGCATCGTGTGCAGATGGCATTCTCGCTGAAACTGAAGATAGAACATTGGAATTGCTATATTATTCCGAACGAATAAACTGACAAAAAATTTGATCTAGTTCCGAGAAAATCACCTCTAAACCAAAATTGCAACGCATAAATGAAGCACAAAATCAAATTATTTTAATAAATCAGATCAGCTAAAACACAATATAAACATATGAAACACTTAAATTAGTTGTAGAGAGAATGAGAGCGACCTGTTAAGCTTCTGATAGACCCATTTCCGGCGGAGCTGACGGCGAATCTGCCAAGATTACGGACGCAACTCTGAGCTCCGGTAGACCTAACGTTAGCCCCATATTTGGCAACGGCGGCTGCGAAAACGAAACCAGAGAAAGCTCGAGACTGACCTGAATAAGAGGAGAAATTGAGATTGTTACGGCCGGCGCAAACTCTGCCGGCGACCGATCGGAGCTGATGCCAGATGCCCATGGTGTTGCACTACTGCACTAGCTTCTCTTCTATATTCTCCTCTAACCTTATGATACCGGTAAACCCTAACATTTACAATATTTTGGCAAAACTTTGTACTACTGGCTTTTACCTGAATGTGCAATTCTCTAAATTAACTTTTTGAAATTAATAGTTTCTTTTTGAAATTAATAGCTTCTTTGTACCACCCAAAACAAAAAAAAAAAAAAAAACAATTGAAAAGGGTAAAAATAAGTGATTCCTGAAATTTAGCGAAAAAATAAGCGATTATTATAAGTTTAAATTTCATGTCAGTTTAATTCATTTTATTTATTTAGTTACTCTCCCCCCAACCCCAACCTCAATTTCACAATAACTAATGTTTTATATATTATTAAAAACTTATTTATTGTCTCCCCCACCCGTTTTACAATAACTAATGTTTTATATATCACTAAAAATTTATTTTATTGTCCCTCTCATTTTATTTATTTAGTTACTCCCTCCTCTCCCGTAAAAACTTATTTATTGTATTCCTAAATTTTAATAAATTAGTATCTCTCATTCTTCTTTTTTTTCTTTTGTCACACTATCATACAACACGTGTTCCTAAATTTTAATAAATTAGTATCTCTCGTTCTAGTTTTTTTTAATGTCACACTATCATACAACACACTATCTTTTTGACATACTATTATACTCTTTATGTCTCATATTTATTGCAACAATTTGACTTAAACACATTATTAAGGAATGTATTTGATTTATAGTAAATGTCTAATTTATCCTCCTATAATTTAAAATAGTTTATGAGAGAAAAATTTTGAATGGTAAAATAAAGAAGATAAAATAAAATTTGTAATAATAATATGTGAGTTCATAAGATAAAAGTAAAAGTGAAAAAAACTAATTTGGTCTTATTATACTTTAAACATTACTAAAATAAAAAATATTACAAAAAATATAGGATATTCCAAAAAAAAAATTGTTAGTAATTTTTATGGGACTAGGGAGTATTAATTGACGGGGTAAAATTATTAAGATATCAAAATTTTACTATGAATTTTATTTTTTTTAATATATATACAAATGATTAAAATTTTAGTTTCTGTGAAATGGAGAAAGTACTACTTTTATATAATTTTATGTCGTGTACAATATATTCTGACTGTTCCACCAAAATATCTATTATCTGATATTAATCAAATTCGTCTTTTGTTTTCATTCTTTTGTTGTAAAATATTGACCAAAGATTTTTTATTTTTTTGACGGTTACACGAGTGAAGCTCACTAGTATCTTTTGAAACTCAAATAATCATGTCAATTTGTATTTATAGCAAGGGGAAATTACCTTCCGGGGGATGGTTTTAGACACTTTTGATTTTTTGAATATTCTGAAATACTCCA
The DNA here is from genome assembly GCA_014636745.2 of Centella asiatica. Taxonomy (NCBI): domain Eukaryota; kingdom Viridiplantae; phylum Streptophyta; class Magnoliopsida; order Apiales; family Apiaceae; genus Centella; species Centella asiatica. The sequence continues at coordinate 54,058,195 of CM025783.1, forward strand.
TTTATTAGTATTTGGTTGTACAAGAAGTGATCTTACACCATTACGCTTGTATAAATAACGTAAATTCGTATTGAGTACTTATTTTATTTGATAGTTTGTACAATAAAATTTTAGGGGACAAAAATTGGACTTGACTCCTTTTCATTATCTTTTTTCCCCAAATTTTCTTAATGCACCTAATAATTTCTAATAAAATTTATCTTACGTAATTTTAACCGTACATATGGATATAACATGAAAAAATATTTAGTTTTACAAATATTCATACAATTTTACAATAGCATATCCATCTTAATTGTTGAACTTTAATATAATTTAAATAATTGAGATTTGATAATTTTTCACTTGTTAAAATCATGTGTTTCATTATTTACTTGTATGAAACTCGGTATACTCTTATTTTTTTATATGCTATATCCATTTGTACGATTAAAATTACTATTAAAAATTATTAGGTGCATTGATTGAGAAAAATTAATAATAGTGAAGAGTCAAATCCCGAAAAATTATCTAATCTAGTTTGCACTTAACGGTACCAGAAAAGAACTTATTTAATGAAGTGATCCCCATCATGTGAAATAAATTCCCTCGTCCCGTTCGGTATTTTTGTGTTCAACATCGAAAGAAACCTGCAAAGTTTAAGTTGGAACTATCGACTCATAACTGTAACCTGTTAACTTATAATAGGGCTATGGTATATAACTTAAATTTACATGAACCAGAACACTTCTGAATTTGAGATTTTTGCAAATTCCCAGTGTTAAATAAAGACAAAATACAGTATCTAGTTGTAAGAGATAAAAGTACAAAACTAGTGTTGTGAGCTCAATTTATACAATTTCAATATACTGGGGCAAGGAGATTTACACAATTTAAGATTTCACGCCTTGATATACAACTGCCGCTTTATTAGGACAAGCACAATATTCTGAAATCTTCTTCAATAGAAGTACCCATTATGGGTGAACATTTACTTTTCAACATAAACCTACTTTTACATTAGGATGGGAGACATCTCCACAACAGGACGTGTCATTTTCCGGTCATCTCTCACCATATAATCTCCTTTCATAGGCGAGAACGAATAAAAATCTTTCTACCATCACTTTTCAGAGGAGCCAACTCATCAGAGGGCTCCGTCAATGACTCCTTCAACGAGTCTGATGACTCCACACAATTGGTTGGTGTAGAATTTAGTTGCTTCATGTTATTTATGTCTTCTTGCATCTTCTCCAGCTTTGCTTGCATTTCCTCCACTGCCACAGGAAGATCTGGCTTCTTGATTTGCGCAGAATGTGAAGGTTGATCCTTCAATCTCTCCTTTACAATCTTATACACTTGAATCCCACCTGCAGCTCATGGGGAGAAATATGCAAAATGAGAAATCATTTAAAACTAACTCCGTGGTAGTAATACAAATAAAGGCAACAGCACGCATACTTCTGCAAAGACAGGAAAATGGTATTTTACATGCTAGTACACAGAAGCATAATTTAAATCTAAAATATAAATAAAAGTATGTTGGAGCTTGCCAATCGGAAACATTATCAAATAAAGGATAATTCTGCCTTTATAAGAAAGAATAACTCTTTATTAATACAGAGGAGGTCCAAATGGCCAGAATCCCAAAGGGAGGCTCTTCTAAACGGTAAGGTACTACTTGTGCAGCTGCCCTCTAATAGGCAAAAATGTCCAAAAATTGTGAAACTTTGGTTTTCAAATAGAATTGGGAATGGTTAGTTTAAAAAATATACTTGGGATCCTAGAGATATTCTGCTCGCATTATTAAATCCAGAGTGAAATATAATATGCTTTTCCTATTTTAGTTTCAAAGCTTTATATCATCCTTGGTGGAACACACAAGCTGAGGAAAATTATCATGTAATTTATTTGGACATTGGGAAGAGAAAGAAAAATAATCATGTCTCCAAATTGTGCTTCAACATGTAGGTACTAAACATATAATAAATCATTCTGTACCCTTCCGAAAAGCAGGCACACTAATCTCAAGTTCATAGAGTTGGATATAGAGATGTAGCTCAGGAAATTCGAGCAGAAGAACCTCCAAAATATTTTACTCCCTCCATCTTCAGACATGAGAATCATCTCATCTTAAGATGTAAGGTTCCCAATTTCAGATGATATCACCAAAATAAACAAGTCTTGGATGATATCACCAAAATAAACAACACATTCAAACTTCAGATGTCAGAACTCAAAATACAAAAGCCTGTTATTGAAACGGTCATTTCAAACTAAAATGCAGATGATTTTGATACCTTAGCAAATTGAAGCACATAAATTGCCAATAAAAGATTTGGGTGAAAATTTTCAGCAGATTTACGAGCAAATGATTTTAATATGATCCCAATCACAAAAAAGTAACACAATGTTCAATCTGGAGACAGCAAACTAAACATATACACTTCAACTGTCAAGACAACTGCATAGGCATTGTCACGAAATATGGGCACTACACAACTACAACAGATTTCCATCTCAATTTAGAAGTTTTATGAAGTGAAACTTTATTGTCTTATGCAGGTGTCACCTTCAATGAATGAAGGTCAAACATTCAAATTCATAAATTATTCCAAATATACAAAGTGATAAAAAGTTTCGTCACATTCCTGGATCTCAAAATCAAAATTAAAGCTAAACTAGAATTGCAACAAATTAATTTAATAAATTAACAAACAAATAAATATAATTACCACATTAAACATTTGGATTAGTAGAAACCACTTGAATCAAGAAAAATATATAGATATGGTTAGAGAAAGAACGGAGAGAAACCTTTTACGCTTTTAAGAGACTCATGTACGGGGGAGCTGAGCCTAATAAAATCAAAAGCAGGTGGAACTCTAATAAGATCTTAGCCCTCCAAGATGAGGGAGGCAACTTTACCCCGTCTCCTGAGCTTTATCTAGGTAGAGCAGCCCTAGAGGAATTACCCTTCAACAAAGTTCCTCCTTCTCTACATCAAGAGCTTGTCTCTCCTGTAACTCCCGATGAAATATTATTGACTCTACAATCTATGAAAAAGAACAAGTCCCCTGGCACTAATGGATTCAATGTTTAACTTTTTTCTAGCCGCTTGGGAAATTGTTGGAGACGATTTTACTAAAGCAGTCTTGGCCTTTGTAATGAACGTTCAATTATGATAAAATAAGAAGATTGTAATAAAAAAAATTTAAAAAAATATCATCAAAATAAAAAAACTATGCAAATGTTACTCTTTTTTACAACAAATTTCATTCTTGAATGTTCTTTTGTTTTTTAAACAGAGGGAGTATAAAATAGAAAGTGAAGACCTCTAGTCATCCATTACATTGATATACATATTCTACAATTTAATTGGTTAGAAACGCTGTAGATTACTTTTTACCATCATAAAAGGGTAACTGTAAAAAACTTGAATCTTCTTGTTTGTTAAACACATTTGATACGTAGTATAATGTGAGTTTCTTTTATTATATGCCACAATTTCAATATAAAGGATATCATATATATTAGGATCAAATTGAAATATATTTCTAACTTCCGAACCAGATGGAGCATCATATAAGAGCTGTTAGTGTGTGCAGTTGTATAAGGAGAGCTCCATATATTATGTACCTGATGGCAGAACTAATCACGTCTTACAATTAAAAATCAGGATCCATTTTTCAAAAGAATATATATATATATATATATATATATATATATATATATTTATATATACCACATCATTTGATTTACCAGGAGCAGTAAATCATTGAACTTTTATTTTATATTTCATACTTAGATATATCTTGAATACTAGTCTCTTGGACATTAGTGGAAGGAGACTAGACTTGGAGTTCAGGAAACTTATGAGAGCTACATAGATATATGACTATTACATACATCATCTATTTCCATTCTATCAATTCAAAGCCTTTATATCAAAATGAAGAATACGAACATGACGAAGAAAGCTATGAGCAAACCATTTATGGGGGACACTACCATCATTTTGTTTTTCTTTTCTTTGTTATATATCATTACAACCTCTACTGCACTAGATACTATAACTGCAAATCATACCATTAGAGATGGGGACACCATTATTTCAGCCCGTGGAGAGTTCGAAATGGGATTTTTCAGCCCTGGTAATTCCTCCAAGAACAGATATTTTGGTATTTGGTACAAGAAAATATCAAATGGGACTGTTATTCGGGTGGCTAATAGAGAAATTCTATTAACTAATACTTCAGGCATCATAAGGGTCAATGACAAGGGAATTGCACTACTTGCCAATGGAAGTGCTAATAGCATATTTTGGTCATCAAATTCATCAAGATCCGCGAAAAATGCTGTGGCTCGGCTATTAGATACAGGAAATCTTGTTTTCAGGGATGAAAATGAGAGTTGGCCAGAAAATATCATTTGGCAAAGTTTTGATTATCCTTCAGATAACTTTCTACCTGGCATGAAGTTTGGAGTGGACTTAGTTACTGGGATTGACAGGCATTTCATGCCATGGAAAAGTGTTGATGATCCGTCTCCTGGTGAGTATATTCACCGGGTTGATCCTAATGGTTATCCGCAGCTACTTTTATGGAAAGGTCCAGTTCTCTCTTATAGGACTGGACCATGTGTTGGTGCTGGATTTAGTGGCATCCCAAGGCAGAAACCAATTGGAGTCTCTACAACTATATTTGTTATAACTCCAGAGGAAATCTACTATAAGTTTGATCTTATCAACAGTTCTTCTGCTGTTACAAGGATAGAATTGACACCAGATAGTGTTTCAAGACGTCTACTATGGAATGAGCGAAATCAAGAGTGGGCAGTTTTTCTAACACTGCAGGTGAGTGACTGACCAATATGGCTTGTGTGGAGCATATGTGCTTGTAACATTAATGACTCACCTCGATGTGAGTGCTTACCTGGATTTCATCCAAAATCCCCAGGTAACTGGGAAGCAGCAGATTGGACCAACCCAGCAAACTAAAATGCAGACGATTTTGATACCTTAGCAAGTTGAAGTACATAAATTGCCAATAAAGGATTTGGTTGAAAATTTTCAGCCGATTTACAAGCCAATGATTTTAATATGAACCCAATCACAAAAAAGTAACTCTTGGAGCAGCAAACTACACATACACACTTCAATTGTCAAGATAACTGCAGAGTAATTGTCAGCATATATGGGCACCATACAACTACAAAAGATTTTCATCTCAATTTAGTAGTTTTATGAAGTGAAAATTTATTGTCTTGTGCAGTTGTCACCTTCAATGAAACTGAAGGTAGAACATTCAAATTCATAAATCAATATTCCAAATAAACAAAAGTGATAAAAAGTTTCTTCACATTCTTGGGTCTTAAATCAAACTACCAGCTAACCTAGAATTGCAACAAATTGATTTAATAAATTAACTAACAAATAAATATAATTACCACATTAAACATTTGGATTAGTAGAAACCACTTGAATCGAGAAAAATATATAGATATGATTAGAGGAAGAGCGGAGAGAAACCTTTTACGCTTTTAAGAGACTCATCTACGGCGGAGTTGACGGCGAATTTACCGAGATTGGTGACAATCCGGCCGATCTTCTCCCGGTGTTCAGGATCAGGTACGAAGTCTTCCAGTCTCTGAGCTCCGTTAGCCCTAACGGCATCCCCAAATTTGGTAACAGTGGCTGCGAAATCCGAACCATAGAAACCTCGAGACTCGCCTGAATCGGAGGAGAAACTTAGATTGTTACGGCCGGTAACTCTGCCGGCGACCGATCGCAGTTGATCCCAGATCCACATGGTCTTGCGTTACTGCACTATAGCTCCTCTTCTATTTTCTCCGTGATACAGACATTTCAGAAACATAAATAATGCTTATCTAATGGTGTGCTAGTCGCTCCCATCCATTTGAAAACCTACTCCCAACACTAATTAACTATACATAAACTAGTTAATAATTTATTACCATTAATTTGATTGCAATTATTTTATTTGAATAGATTAATTTAATTAATTATATATATCATAATTAATTAAAATTAATCAGTTATGATAAATTAAAATATTATTTATGATTATTATTGTGATTACAAAAATTATTTTAATAACATAAATTTGATTAATAATTATTTTTATTATTTTATGATTAATTTGATTATATTTTAACGGATTTACTCTCAACCAATTTGATTTATTTGGACTTTTGTCGATTAATATATTAATAAGTATAAGTAATAGATAGATACATATATAATGTATGCAAACGAATTTACTCACAATTAGTCTAATTCATGAACGTTTCCTGTGTGTGAATTAATAAATTAATAATATAAATAGATACAATTAAAGAGTTTTTTGAATGTAAACTGCTATTGTAAATTAATAGATAGGTACAGATTGTAATATTGGCTTTTATTTTAAGTTGGTTTCTAAATAATTTTGTTGAATTGATAGTGTCTTCCCTTTCGATTTAGGAAACAATTATGCGGATTATATACTTTGAAATTTTTGATATTCATCCATTTAAATTAAATTCTGAGCAGCCTTTGGTTTTTGTTTCTCAATGTAGGTTGATAAAAATTAACATGATTTTATTTACTTTTGTAAAATGAAGATCATCATTTCTTCTCGAAACTGAAATTAATCATTCAAGGTATGATCCTAAAAAATAATACTCTCTTCATTTCACAAAAAGAGTAACATTTGAATTTTTGATGATTATTAATTTTGTATCTTTGACCAAAAATTAAATGTACAAATAATAAGTTTTTTTCATGAAATTTGTTATGAATCTTTAAATTATGAAGAGATCTATAAGTTTAAAATAGAATTTTTTTTAATTTATAGTAAAATAACAAAAAAAATTAAAATGTAATCTTTTTTTGAACAAATTTTATATTTCAAATATAACTCTTTTTTAAACGGAGAAAGTATTGTTACTGCTAATAATTTTTGGAGTCTTTCAAAACTTCAATTAATCACACTAAACTCGAGCTGACCATTGACTAACATGGTCACTATTACTCCCATCGTTTCAAAATGCATTAAATTTGACTTTTTGCATATATTTTTAAAAGAAATTTAATATATGTTAAATAATTTATTTTTTCAAAATAAAATTTCAAAACTAAAAATATTTTAGATGAAGATTAATATGATATAAAAATTAAAAATATATAAAATATTGTACATGTACTAAATTTTACTTAAAATTACGTGAAAAAATGTCAAACGGTCATGTATTTTTAAATATATGTAGTATTTCTTTTATGAGTTTCAAATTCTTTATAATTTGTTTTAAAAAATGTCAAACTCAATATCATGTGAAACTCAAATACTGTAGTATGATTTTCAGTTACAGATACTCCGTAGTTTAAAGGAGATTCAATTTCTACTTGCAGACATGTGTAAATATATTGCGATTATGCCATATGTTCGAATGGTTCGATCAATGCCCATCATTTCATGGACATCTACCATAATTTAGTGTAGATCATACAAATTTGTATTTGCCTTTATATGCATATTCACTAGACTTCAAGAATTACAACATTGTAGTACCCATTTGCCCATATATTTTTTTTTGGGGGGGTAACGGTCGCACGTTGAGATCGGAAGACAGTTGGGAGAGAAGAAGTGAAAGATAGAAAAAAAC
>CM025783.1:54065938-54086670 GCA_014636745.2 Centella asiatica
AGACGGCGGGCACGGAGCGCGGGGGGGGGAGGGGGGCGGGGCGGGGGGGGGGGGGGGGGGGGGTGGCGTTGCACTCGTGGGGGGGGGAAGATGAAGTAGGACGACGACGAAAGTAAAGTATATAAGCAATTAAGACGTTTATTATTCAGGACGGAGAAATACAGCATATGATAAATTATTAATTCAATAATTGGTTTAACAAATTGTGAAACTTCACCTCATATATAATTTGCAAGCAAAGCCAATAATAAGCACACAATCTCCATAACAAAAATAGTACAAATTATCTGATTTAGGTTGTCAAGCAATCTGACATATTCACATTGATACTACCTTACAAGCAAAGCCAATAATAAGCACACATCTCCATAACAAAATAGTACAAATTATCTGATTAAGGTTCTCAAGCAATCTGACATATTCACATTGATACTACCTTACATTAAAAGACCATTGCCATGGAGTTTATAATACATGGTACATTCCAGTGATTCAGCTTCAAAGTGCCTTCTACTTGCGCTGCTTCCCGCTTCTGATCTCGCGAATGATCAAATCGTTCAGACTGCACTCTTCACAAATTCTGAGAACATGACCATCTTGAGTACATCTTCAGGATTCTGATATAAATGTGTGTTCAGGAGCTCTAATTCAACATCCTGTTTCAGCATCTCATTTTGCTTAGGTGGTTGCTTAGATTGATAAGAGAACTGCTTCGATTTACACGTCTTTGATTCCACAGGCATCACCAGTTGATCTTTTTTATGCTTCGATTTCACATCTCTGAGCGTCTTCGAAACAATTGAAGACACTGCGACTCCCCCTGCATAGAAAGTCGTAATTTCTTAAAAGCTGGGCAAACATGATTTGACATTTTCATAAAATTTACCACTTTATGTTCAAAGCAAGGATTAGACAGTGAATATACAAATCTCGGCTCCAAGTGATATTATCTTTATTATCACTGATTCAGAGTTGCAAGTACCAAATCGTACACACTTTGATATGCTCCAAGTGGTTTGTGCGTACTTGAATCTCTCCAAAAAATGAATATATAGAAAATGTGCATTTATCATATCACAATTCACATCTCAAACTCAGATTATAAAAAGAAATTTTGTGCCATAGAATGATACTACGTCACAACTCAGAGCTGTTAAGCATGAAAAGAAAAGAAAACAATTCACTAGTATTTTCAGGCAGATTGAGGTTGAAGATGATGATGTGGCAATGCCACATAATATCCAAGTCAGCATTTCATAGAAAGAAAATTGACATGTCAGCAAATTAACGTCCGTTAATACAAAATGTGACAGAAGGACCTTTAAAAATAAAAAAATTTAGCTAGTGACTGACTGTGGATAAATTTAGATCAGTGACCTCAGCATCACTGGAGTTATAAATGATCACTTTTTTTTCCTTTTTTTATAACTATATAACCATGTTGAGCCAAAATTTCACAAATAAGACATTTCTTTTCGAACGAGTGTGTTTCCCTTTGTTCCTGCTGAAATTCGAAAGATAAGACAAGCAAGTGATAAGAAGATTTTGATTTTACAAAAATATAATGTTAACCTCGTTTGTTTTAACTTAAAATTATGAGATTCTAAATTCTGACGGTATAAATTATATTGTCATAATTTAGAATCTCATAATTTTAAGCAGAAACAAACGGACACTATATTTCTTTCACTCCAATTGATGTTATAACAATAATGTTTGTATGCAGACACATGATAAAGACAATAACTATGTACTATTATATCAACTACTCAAATGAAATAAATTCACATTAATATGGCATTAACTATTTTCCCTTACATTGGATAAGATGGACTAATAAATTAAAAAAATAGAAACAATAAAAATAGCAATAATAAAAGTCTTGAACAAGCATCTCGGCATGCAAGTAGATAGTTGTAGATGATGCCAGCTAGAACTAACAAACAAAAGGAACAGGACATATCAACCTTTGCATGCACTAGCAATTAATTATTCAGATAACGACAATACCCCATATGAGTTTGTTGTGGAAGTATTTGCATGTAAAGTATACGTGTAAGCAAGCAAGAATGTAGACAAATCCTAGCTACCCTCTCATGCACCTTTTTCTGATCTCAACATCCTCCGCGTACCTACTAGCTACCTTGCCATGTCATTAAATGCACACCCTTAAACTCGAGCTACTGGTGTACTATAAATACCCTTCATCACCGCTATCACTGAAACCCATCACTAAATCAGATAAACAATACTGAGTACCAACACAGATAAGTAATAATAGTACTACAGATCCACAAACAAACAATGGTGAAGCTTGAAGTTGTGACAGCTGCTGTCCTTATAGTGCTTTTCGCCATGGTGGAGGCAACCACCTATACCACCACAGTAACCACCACCACAGTGGAGGATGGCGAAAGCAGCAATCCCCCAAAAAGCAAAGAAGAATGCCAGCAGCAGATGTCGGGCCAGCAATTCCACCAGTGCGTGCGTTACTTATTCCAGGGCCAGATGTTGAAAACAGTAGTCGACCAACAGCAAGGAGGGCAGCAGCAGCAACTGCAGGAATGCTGCTAACAGCTAAGAAACGTGCAGCCGGAGTGCCGGTGCGAGGCTATAGGGCAGGTGGTGAGACAACAGTGCCAAGAGCAGGGAATGCAGATGCAGGGTAAGAGGATGCAACAGGTGTTGCAAAAGGCACAGAATCTCCCCAGAGATTGCAATATGCAGCAGCCGCATCAGTGCCAAATTCAACCCTACTGGTTTTAATTAAACAAATTAAGTAACGACTTGCTGGCTAATTCTGGTATGTATTAGTCCAATAGCTGGCTGGCCTGATCCTAAATAAAGTCCATTTACTCCTCTGGCCAAGCATTTGTGATGCTTTGGCACCAGAGATGAGTTATGCATTGTATCTAAATAAATCACATCATCGTGTGAAACTACATCTCCATATCTTTTTCAATTAAAAAGAGCCCACATGTTAATCTCGTTGATTCCCTTTTCCTCTCATTTCATAAGTTCTCCTCTTTAATTAAAAAGAGCCTATAGTTGCAACAAAATATGCCATCACTCGTAGTTCAAATCATTAAGGGTAACATGTAATTCATTCAAAAGAAGGGATTTACAGGCGAGTGAACTATAATCATTTGAAACAGAACAAAGAAATCGTTCATACTAGAGCGGTTAACAAAAAATCAACGTGATCTCGGATTCTCCTCCAGTTATTGATGTACTGAATGAAATTCATATATAACTATTTTTGTCAACAGGAAAATTGATACATATTCGAGCTCAATAAATTTATTTGAGAGAGAGAGATGCCTGGAATGCATTTGATGCTCTCGCGGATCGCATAATCTGCAGTATTCTGTGTCAATATAGTAGCGAAGAGGCCGATCTTCGCTCGATTTGCTTCGTCCGGCCAGTAATGGTACAAATTGGGCAAAAAATTGACCTGGGAACTGCAGCACAGCCGTGATCGTAACTTTTCCGGCAAACATTTTTGACCGCAGAGAGATCTGGTGCATTGCTATTGACCTTGGAAACGGCGGCACAACCGTAACTGTAAGACGTCCGGCAAGCATTTTTTACCGGAGTAGTGAGATCGGGAGCGTTTTGGCTCAGCTTATCGGTGGTGGCGCCGATGAAATCCCAAATACCCATCTCGATCGGAGAATCAAGCGAAGAAGAAGAAACTACACATTCATTTTATGCATACCGTCATAACCCGCCTATAGTTATGCAGGAAGGAGGCACAATTTTCGTACAAAAGCTGCTGGAAAGATGTAGAACATAGCCAAGAGAAAGTCAAATCTAAAAGGTTCTTAGAGTCCTATAAACAGAGGGAGCCAGGATCATCATAGAATTTGTATACAATCAAGAGCTATCAATACAAGTTCTGTCCTTTCAAGTTTTTGGTGTATTTCCATCTTCTCAAACTCTTGCTCAAGAGTTTTGTTGTTAGGCTGCTCTAGTAGATCACGAGGGGTGACAAGCACTAGAGGCCGGCGCGGTTGAAACTTAGAAGAGAAAAAATTTTAAGGCCGTGACAACGTGGTATCAGAGCTAAAGGTTACGAGGGGCGTAATCTCGGAAGAAAGACACCATGTCAACTATTGAGAACGTGAACTTCAACATGGGAGGCAATGAGGCAAGGACGGAGGTCGTTCTGAGCGACACCAGCAACACTGATGTCCGTATGGCCAATGCTGGAGTTAGAAGTGTCTTTCAAGGTAAGGCATCCAACGCCAAAGCTAAAATTTCAGACTTGATTGTACTTGAGGAAATGGTTGCTGCACTCGGGACGGGTCTTAAAGAAGGCATGGCCCGAGTGGAGCGAATTGAACATGATTTTGCAGCATTGGAAAATCATGTTTTTGCCGAAGTTGAACATGTCAAGGGGGAGCTTCAAAACCTCCAAAGCTCGGTTGTATTAATGGGGGAAAGGGTCGCTACCCTCGAGGAAAAATATGTTGCTCGGGACGAACGCATCAACAAACTGGAAGCAAAGATGTTGAAGATGATAGGTGTTGTCCAAACTCAACTTGCCGAGATTAAGGCAAGTGGTCTTGGTGGAGGCATGATGGTGAGGGAACTGTCAAGAGTTAATATCCCAAGGTCAAAATCTTTTGATGAGAAACGAGATGCCAAGGGAGTGGAGAACTTCCTATGGGATTGCGAGCAGTACTTTGAGGGCATGGCCATTACCGACGAGACCACCAAGGTACGCACTGCTGCCCGTTATCTTAATGATATGGCTACCTTGTGGTGGAGAAGGAAGTACGCTGCTATGGAGAAAGGCCTATGCCAAATCGATACTTACGAGCAATTCAAGAAGGAACTCAAAAGGCAGTTCTACCCAGAAAATGTCGTGTATGAAGCACGAAAGAAGCTAAGGGAGCTTCGCCATAAGACAACTATCCGGGATTATGTCAAGGAATTCACGGGTTTGATACTACAAATCCCTAACATGACTAATGAGGATCTACTCTTTTATTTCACCGATGGGCTGCAAAACTGGGCAAAGCAGGAACTCCAAAGGAGGAATGTTAAGGACGTGGACGAAGCCATCGCCGTGGCAGAGTCTCTAATGGAGTTTCAAAAAGGTGAGTTCTCAAAGCTCAAGTCTCAAACAAAAAATGTTAACCATGCAAAAGGTGGGGGAGACAAGGGCAAGACCGAAGGCTGGCGCCAAGATGACAAAGTGCCAAACCGCCGGGACTATGAGGAAAGAAAGAAGGGTTTTGTGCCCAAAGGTGGATGTTTTGTGTGCAAAGGCCCTCACTCAATGAAGGATTGTCCCAAGCCCGATTCTCTTTCGGCCATGGTGGAATAGCAAGAGAAGGCAACAGATGAAGCCACCGATCATTGGTTCGCTTCAATTATTGAACGCATTCGAGGTGAAACCAACGCCACAACCACAAGGGAGCAAGGGACTCATGTACATGGAGGCATTGGTAAATGGTAAAGCTGCCCATGTCATGGTGGACACGGGGGCTACCCATAACTTCATCACCAAGGACAAAGCCAAGAGGGTTGGCTTAACCATCTCAAGCGGGGGTGGTTCGATAAAGACCGTCAATGCCAAGGCAAGACCACTAGACGGTGTGGCTCGAGGCGTGGGGCTTCGCATTGGCACATGGGCGGGAAAGGTGGACTTCTCAGTGGCACCCATGGATGATTTCAAAATCGTACTAGGCATGGAGTTTCTAAGGTGCGTTAATGCAATACCTATGCCCTATTATAACTCTATGTGTATTATGGAAAAGGTTCCACATGCATGGTGCCGGCATTACAAGGCACCAAGTCTACCAAGACGTTGTCAGCTATACAATTGGCCAAGGCCTTAAAAAGAGGCGAGGAGACGTATATAGCCATGGCCAAAGAAGAGGTTGGCACCAAAGGGGATACTGATGCCGACATTCCACCCATCATTCAACACGTCTTGGAGGAAAACAGAGATGTTATGCCACCCGAGTTGCCTAAAAGATTGCCACCTCGAAGGGAGGTGGATCATAAGATAGAGCTGGAACCGGGTGCAAAACCACCAACAGTGGCACCTTATAGAATGGCACCACCAGAACTGGAAGAGTTGAGGAAGCAGCTCACGAGTTTGCTTGATGTCAGGCAGATTCGGCCTTCAAAAGCACCTTATGGAGCGCCGGTGTTATTTCAAAAGAAAGCGGTCGGGTCGCTAAGGCTTTGCATCGACTATAGGGCACTCAATAAGGTAACTATTAAGAATAAATATCCTATACCTTTGATTGCGGATCTCTTTGACAGGTTGGGGCTAGCCAAATATTTCACTAAGGTGGACTTGAGGTCGGGGTATTATCAAGTCCGCATTGCCGAAGGGGACGAGCCAAAGACGACGTGTGTCACTCGCTATGGCGCCTATGAATGGTTGGTGATGCCTTTTGGCTTAACCAACGCCCCAGCCACATTTTGCACACTTATGAACGAGATTCTCTATCCATTCTTAGATAAGTTCGTGGTGGTCTACCTTGATAACATAGTAATATATAGCAATACCTTGGATGAACACGCAGAGCACCTGAGGGTGGTGTTCAAGACATTGAGGGACAATGAGCTCTTCATCAAGAAGGAGAAGTGCTCTTTTGCCAAGGGTGAAATGGAATTTTTGGGGCACGTCATTAAGGCAGGCACACTAAGAATGGACGCCAAGAAAATAAAAGCAATCAAGGAATGGGAGCCGCCTACCAAAGTTGCTGAGGTACGATCTTTTCTTGGTCTTGTAAATTACTATAGGCGGTTTATAAAGGGGTATTCTGCTAGAGTGGCACCGTTGACCGACCTTTTCAAGAAAGGCAACATAAGGGAGTGGTCTGATAGGTGACAATCTAGTTTTGAGGACTTAAATAAGGCCGTAACCGAGGAACCGGTCCTCATTCTTCCGGACCACACCAAGGGATTTGAGGTTCATACTGATGCTTCCGATTTTGCCATTGGCGGGGTTCTTATGCAAGAGGGGCATCTAATTGCTTATGAGAGTCGCAAGCTCAATGACACAGAGCGGCGCTAAACAGTGCAGGAAAAGGAGATGACAGCCGTTGTCCATTGCTTGCGCACATGGAGGCACTACTTGCTCAGCTCTCACTTCGCGATCAAGACGGACAATGTTGCCACTAGCTACTTTCAGACGCAAAAGAAGTTAACCCCGAAGCAGGCTAGGTGGCAAGACTTCCTGGCAGAGTTCGATTTTAACCTCGAGTATAAGCCAGGCAAGGCTAATGTCGTGGCAGATGCCCTAAGCCGTAAAACCGAGTTTGCTGCCATGAGTCGAGTCAAATGCGACTTACAAGAGCGGATCAAAGAGGGAATGACGCATGACCCGATGGCAAGACAGCTAATGGAAATGGCAAAAGAAGGGAAGACGAAGAGATTCTGGGTTGAAAACAACCTCCTCTATGCCAAGGGAGGCAAGATCTTCATTCCTAAGTGGGACAACCTCAGTAGAACACTAATCAAGGAGTGTCATGATACAAAGTGGGCTGGTCACCCAGGGCAAAAACGCACTCATGCACTTCTTGAAGCAATTTACTTCTGGCCTCAAATGCGGGATGATGTAGAGGCCTATGTAAGGACGTGTCTTGTTTGCCAACAAGACAAGGTGGAGAACAAGCAGCAAAGTGGGCTATTGGAGCCGCTCCCGATCCCATCCACACCATGGGAAAGCGTCTCTCTCGACTTTATCTTCGTCTTACCTAAATTCGAGGGGTTTGGATCCATCTTGTGTTGGGTTTCGAAGGATCAAACGCAGCAGAAAAATACGATTTAAAATAAAACAAAACTAAACCCAAACTCGAGGATCTATGCGAAACAATTTAATACAGATAGTTTAAGATTTTACCGATTAAAAGTGCGAATCTGAAGCTTTGGTGAAGGTGTTGATTGTCTCCAAATCTTTAACGCAATCCAACAAGACAGCGTCTCTACGGTATCCACACGAACACCCACAAATCGTCTTACGATTCGAACAAGAAGAGTTACAGTACTAGCTATACAATCTGTATCTCTCTTTTCTCTCTATATCTCTGAACTCTAGTCTCTCTCTTATGAGCAACTAGGGTTCTTAGAATACGTGAAATGTAAGTTAGAGAGAATTGCTGATATATCATATATATAGCATTTTATAGAGTAATTCCAAAACCTAATCTAATTAGGAGACTTAAAATCCGAATTTTATATTTATTAGATATATATCTTTAATCAAGTTTCACTTAATTAATATATATATGTACAAATAAATATATATTCATATTTCCTTCCAAAAGACTCTATTTCATACAGATTACATATATAAATATATATGTATATAATTTAAAGCCATGATTTAATTAAATCAATCTTATTGATATATTAAAATCATTGACATTTAAATTATATCTCCTTGACGAATGTTCTTTGTGTGTGACCCTGTAGGTTATTATTACATTGGCAATAATTTTAAATCATATTACAAAATTATAAACAGTGAGCGACATCTAGTAATACATCACTGTTACCCAAGTAATAATAAAGTCATAGATTCGACGTTACCTTTCGTGACCAATGTTTCAATGTAACTTAATCCTTTTAACCACGATATCTAAGATTAAATTCAAGGCATGGATGTGTCATCCTCTTCATAATTTAATCTCAGTTTTCTTGATCAATGAGTAAACTATACGAAACAAATCTCTATTTGAGCATGACCATGCATTTCATAGTTTCACTCAATCAAGAGGCCTATATATATCACCCTTAATTTATAGGAGGGTTAAATTCCATCTACATCATTCCCATTTCTCACATAACTCATTATGCATCCAACAATCACCTTTATCGTCCACCCGGTTAAAGGTGACTTTTGATAATGTCAAAACACATAACTCCTTATGTAGAAATGTCATGACTTCAGGTCGAAGGACCATTACATCATTGTCAATATGAGAATTACTTATGACACATAGCATAACGCTCCATGTAGAATTCTCATGGTGGGTCTGTTCAGTACTATGTTCTCTAACATGTACCTATGTATCAACTTAATATATCTCGTATATATTTATGACCAATGAGATATGGACATCAGTTAATCCACATACTAGTCTCAATGTATTATTGTTGTCCCATTGACAATGATACTCGACTAGGGACATTTAAGAATAATGATACAATACATACTTATATGATCTCATATTCAAGTCACATACTTGAATCCATATAATTAGTATCATTCTTCTAAGGACATTTATTATGTTAACATTTATATAACGCAGTAAATAAAACATAATAAAAGAATTTAACCAAAAACATATCATAAATATAGTGTCACAATCATTACATAATTGGTCACTAGGGCATACACTCTAACATCTTGGTGGTGGTGGACAGATTTTCCAAGTACGGGACATTCATTCCAGCCCTAACGGATTGCACGGCTGAGGAGGCAGCTCGTCTCTTCTTCAAGAATGTAGTTAAACATTGGGGGCTGCCTACAACCATTATTAGTGACCGTGACCCCCGCTTTACAGGACGCCTATGGACGGAACTATTCAAATACTTGGGGTCTGAGTTACATTTTTCTACAAGCTTTCACCCCCAAACTGATGGGTAGACGGAACGGGTGAATGCTTTACTCGAGTGTTACTTAAGGCACTTCGTGGGAGCTAACCAAAGGAATTGGGCCAAGTTGTTTGACGTGGCTCAATTTTCATACAACTTGCAGAGGAGTGAGGCGACGAACAAGAGTCCCTTTGAACTCACGACTGGGCGTCAACCTTTGATGCCTCACTCCATTCTAAGCAAACCTAAGGGAAGAAGTCCAGGTGCGCTCCATATGGCAAAGTCATGGGAAGAACAAACGGACATGGCCCGAGCGTATTTAACCAAAGCTGCAAAGAGGATGAAGAAATGGGCTGATGTGAAGAGGCGGCCAATGGAGTATCAGATAGGGGATACAGTCATGGTTAAACTTCTTCCACAACAATTCAAGGTCTTTCGCAAAGTGCACAAGGGGCTAGTACACAAATACGAGGGACCATTCGAGGTAGTGGGAAAAGTTAGTAAGGTTTCGTAC
Source organism: Centella asiatica (assembly GCA_014636745.2). Lineage (NCBI taxonomy): Eukaryota > Viridiplantae > Streptophyta > Magnoliopsida > Apiales > Apiaceae > Centella > Centella asiatica. The sequence goes on from CM025783.1 coordinate 54,076,020, forward strand.
AGGTTAAAACTCCCCCCAAACATGAAGATACACCTCGTCTTCCACGTGAGCATGCTTAAGCCATATCACGGGGATGTGGAAGACCCCTCAAGGGGTGAATCATCGAGAGCACCTCCACTAATGATAAAATCCTTTGAAAAGGAACTGGATGAGGTGTTAGCTGAGCGGGTACTTAGACGCCGTGGGATGCCTCCAACGATTTAATACTTAGTAAGATAGAAGGGACTACCGGCAAGCGAAGACTCATGGGAGAATGATCAGGACTTGTGGCAGTTCCGCGAGGCTATCCAGGATTATAAGAGGTCGACGAGGACGTCTCTGGAATAGGTGGGGGAGAGTGTCATAACCCACCTATAGTTATGCAGGAAGGAGGCACAATTTTCGTACAAAAGCTGCTGGAAGGATCTAGAACCTTAAAGAATTTACTTGATGAACATAGAAGGTAGTAGACCCAAGAAGGTTCTAGAGTAGACATGTAAATAGGTAGTTCTAGAACCATCCTTGTATGTAATACTTAGAAGAATCTAGAATAGCCAAGAGAGTGAGCCAAGAGAGCTCCTTGTATAGAAGGATCTAGAATAGCTTAGAGGAAGCCAAATCTAGAAGCTTCCTAGAGTCCTATAAATAGAGGGAGCCTCCCTCATTTGGGATCAGCATAGAATTTGTGTACAATCAAGAGCTATCAATACAAGTTCTTTCCTTTCAAGTCTTTGGTGTATTTCCATCTTCTCAAACTCTTGCTCAAGAGCTTTGTTATTAGGCTGCTCTAGTAGATTACGAGGGGTGACAAGTACTAGAAGCCGGCACGGTTGAAACTTAGAAGATGGAAAATTCTAAGACCGTGACAATACGCTGCTCAAATGCGGTTTTGGGTTTTCGAGACATACTTTACCTTGCGCAAAACTAACAAAATAGTCTTTTACCATAACTTTGGTTTCATTTTAGTTCATATACTTTTTAATTATTATAATAATTTTTTCACTTAATTTTAAGTTTTAAATTTATTCATCTTTTTCATCAATTTATATTTTTAATTTTAATGATGACATGAATTTAAGAAATATATTTAATAATATTTCTAATTCTAATTGAAATTCATTTTTTTATTCATTTTTAATTTAAATTCATTCATTTTTTGGCCAACTTATATTTTTTTTTTTTTTTGCCTTTTTTAATTCTAATTGATTTACCAAAGGTAAAAATAATACTATAAAAATGCATAATTATATTAGTACTCACTTATTCACATATATTAAAAAGTTTAAAAAATAATAATAATATAAGGAACATTATTTTTTCTTTTCTAAAATAATTCTTTTGGTGGAAGTACTAAAAAGTACTCCACTCTAGTTCAAATTATTATTTAAGTTAAATCAAATTAACAATTAATTTGATTTATTTAATTTTAAATAAAATTCAACTTAAAAATGAAATGCTAGAAAATACATGAAAATTTAAAAATTACAAAACTTGGCCAAAAAAATAAAAATTAGAATTTTTACAAAAATAGCCAATAGCTAATTAGAATATCAGAATATTTCCGACATTGTTTAAAGGTATTAAGGTTTTTTTAAAAAAAGTTGATTGTCTTTTAAAGAGATACTTCAAAATGCACAGACAACATATATTTAATCTTAGAACTTAATTATTTCATATTTTTTAAAACATTATTTTATCGGACTTTTAGGAGAAAGTTGAACATCTCAAAATTGATGTTGAACGAACTAAAATATATGAACTAAAAATTCAAAATTAGCAAACTCAATACTTTAATATGAGTTTTATAAAATTAATTGAAATTTGGATAGATGAAAGAGAAAGACTTTAAAATTCATAAATGACAAATTATCATTATTACATATATTTTTTTTTAAATCTATGTAATCATCAAACATGAGTCGGCTAAATAAATAGATAAATTTTAAATTTAAAAATAAGTAGAATGACTATTTTGATAATTAAAAAATATATGAACTAAAATGAAATCAAACATATAGTACGAAAACTATTTTATTAGTTTTGCCATTTACGAAATACTATTTCCATCTGGTAACGGTTTATGAGTACCGAGCAAGACTCACTATTTTTTGGGCAAAAATAGTAATTTGGCCATTGAAGTTATCCACTTTTATCCATTAAGTCACTCATCTTAAAAAAAAAATTCAAACAACTAAATTTTGTAAAATTTTACCATCACATTATTCCATTAACTTTTAACAGAAACCGTTAATTATTTATTGAAATGGTGATGACGTGTAAAAAATGAGCAAAAAAAAAATACAATTACGTTGCAGTTGAGTTGGCAATAAGCTAAAATAATTAGTATTAAGTAAAATAAACTATATATTAACAATTTAATAAGTAGATGCTTGGAGTAGAAATGACCAAAAAAAAAACATATTAAATTAACTAACGTAATAACTAATGAAAATGACCCCTTCCAACAAAAATTGAAAAATAAAATAGCTAAAAGATAGAGATTTAACATTGAATACCAAGTAAGCAACAACAATAATAATAAATAATAATAATAAAATAAATAAAAACAGCAAATGAATGACCAACATCACAAACGTTCCCTTGAACCTCCATGACAAACATCAAAACTCCTCCATTTTAGATCACCATGAATATCCATTATGTGGCAAGTACTTGTCACTCAATGAGGGGTCAATAATCCCATACTTGAGAGGTCACGCTCTTAAGTAAAAAATTAATGTATTTTTAAAAATTTTAAATGCCATGTAATTGTTATGTCAGCAAATATTTGTAGGTTTCTGATAATTTTTGACAGAGTGGTGTATTTATTTAATTTATTAAAGTTTAATGATTTAGTTGCATGTTTTCAAAGTTTAATGGCTTAATGGATAAAAGTGTCCAATAAGATCAAATTGTTATTTTTGCCCTATTTTTTGCCCATTTTTCCGAATGGATTTTAATACTGTCACTTTCGTTTCCCATCAAGTTGAAGTAGAACATATTTTTCTAGCAATATATATAGCACTAGCAATTAAAGGGTGTATGTAAATTAAACATTTAGAAAATATAATACAATTTCAGTATTGTACTTTAGAGGTGTAAAAGAATTGAAGAACTGACTTGCTTGTTAGTTTGATTCGATTTAACTTGTTTGAAATGTTTGTTAGTTTGATTCGACTTAACTCATTTAATGTTTGATTTGAGTAGATCGCGAACTCAATTCTTTGTTTGATTAATAATTTTGGCTCGACTCAATTATTTTATATTATTCGATTCGTGTTCGATTCGAGTCCGATTCGAGTCCGACTCGAGTCAAGTTGACTGAATCACTAAAATGAGCCGATAACACAATTTTTTTCTTCCTTAAATAAGACAAATTCCACTTGATTTATTTAATATAGAAACTCAAAAAATCATTAGTCGAGCCTTTTTCTCAAATTATTTATTTTAGTCATTGTTACTCCTTTTCTATTCCATGACGCATTAACTTTTTTCACGTAATTTTAAGTGAAATTTAGTATATTTTAAATATTTTTATAATTTTAATTTTTATATCATATTAATCTTAATTTAAATTTTTTTTTGTTTTAAATTTTAATTTTAATTTTAAAAAAACGATATGTCTAATATATATTAGAGCTCATAAATATGTGTAAAAAATTAAACATCCTTCATTTTGGAAAGGAGAGAGTACATTTGCGAAGAAAGGAAAAGGAAATGATAAAAACTGAAAATAAAGTTCAAAAGTTGTGTAAAAAAATATACACAAATTGTAAGTAAGTCATACGGTAAATGTATTAAAAAAATGTACATCAAATTTCATGTAAGAGATGCCTTGGTATTGTGTACATATTTTTGATAGTACATGAGAGAGAATTCAAGATTGGGACACCCACCAAGCAGATTGAACAAAAGGTTCTTGAGTTTTTCACAGCGCGAAAAATGCAATTTTTGAAGGTATAGCAGACACCGTGTTGTGAACAGCTTCTTGAGTTTTTCACAGCGCGACAAATGCAATTTTTGAAGATTGAAATTTTTGGTACCATATGAACAAAGGGGCATCACTGGCTCTGGCCACCACTTAAAGAGTGAACTGAAATTTGGGAGATCATGAAGCCACAAAATCTCAAGGTTCTGTAGTTGGTAGTATTCTTTTTTAGTAATGTTGGGCATCTTGAAAATAGTCTCTATTTCGTTACAGCGACCGACAACAACATTTTTCAAGTCTCTGACATCACTAAAAAATGGAGTGATATCCAATAAGCAGCTACTTGTGACATGACAATTATCAAATACAAGGTACTGAATGCAGGCCCGGCCCTGGACACGGGCGTCCACCTAGAATCCAATATGGAAGAGGGGGCTTAATCTGTACTTGTATGTTGTCGTTGTCCCTATGTTGTTAGTGATTGTCAATGCTAAAACATTTTGGTTTTTTTTGAAAATTGGATGTAAAGGCAAACTTTGATTAAATTTTTTTTGTTAATAAAAAGTAGTTATTTATATGTTACGGTCGTAAGAGCCTCATTTTCATTTCGCCCTAGGGCCTCAGAAGTGTCAGAACCAAACCTGACTGAATGTCACAAGTTCATATCCTCGAATTTTCACATGTTTTGAAGATTTCTCAAATGTGACTTGTCGGAGATCTGAGAGTTTTGGTAACATCCCATTTGGCAGCATTTTGAGAAATTTCATGTGATCCATCTACAAGCATTTGAGATTCAACAACTTTCCATACCTCGAGGCACTTCTTGGATTCTAGTTCGACCAAGGTCCAAATCCCTTAATGTTGTAAGCTTTTCAAGTGATGGCAAATAAATGAACCTTCCACAACCTGAGTAACAATGCAGTGAGATTCCACCTCGGAGATATGCCTAGTGGGATTTCTGATATTTCATTCCTCATCAACGAAACCATCTCCAGCTCTGCTGCCCACGTGTTCATCAGGTATTTCACTCAATTGTGCTGCAGCTTTCACCATAAATGTTCTTTTCTCTCTTGTAATCTGTAGTGCCATTCCCCTTGTAAGATCATGCATTTTTACACACCTGTGATTGAGTGAGGAGACAGAACTTTCCAACAAGCAGCAGTTTTCAAGTTCGTTCAACAAAGTGTGACCCGTGTCAAATTCTTGTTTCCTACCCTTATTTCTCTCCATGATCCCCTCAATTATGAAACATTTTACTACCATTTCTCTTTCAATTTCTAAGTCTTCTGGAAATAATACACAATGTAGAAAAGGAAGCTTCAAAGTTTTATTTCTCAAGCGACTATAACTAGACCTTAATACAACTAGTACGTAACTTTCAACGTCTCCATGATCCATTGTAGGTTCCTTGAGTTCTTCCAAGACATTCTTCCATTGATGAATGTCATATACATCCCTCATGCTTGCAGCCATTACTATAATCCCCAGAGGCAAACCCGCACATCTTTCCACTAGAAGTTTCGCAATCTCAGTTATGTCCGAAGGCAGCGCTTTGGCATGCCCATATTTCTCTTGAAATAAATCCCAAGCATCTCCTCCGGAAAGAGACACCATTTTGATTAATGATTGACAACCCATTTTGGTACAAACTTCCTACAGTCAACTAGTTATAATCAATTTAAACTCATCCATACCTAGAGGGATTCCAACTCTCTCCAAATGAAAATGACTCCACACATCATCTAAAATGAGTATAGACTTGTTCCATTTAATTTGTTAGAGCTTCCGATAACAATGATGCCCTTGTCATCTCATCATCCTCACTTGAAAGATTAACACCCACTTTTCTAGATATGTCATCTAGCAACTTAAGAATGCTGGAGTTTTGTGACACAATCACCCAATAGACACTCCCAAAACTTTCTAAATTCTTCAATATCCCATTAGATATTCATCACTGTCGTCGTTTTGCCCACTCCCCCCATTCCATACACCCCAATGCTTGAAACCTTATCATTCATCAACAATTTCCATATATTATCCAAGTTTGTCCGAGATGTTTGACCAAATAAACCAGTTGCTAGAAATGGAGTCTGTAGTGTTGCATATGCATCAAAAGTTAGCCCTTCAGAAAAATTTCCCTGCTGAACAAGTTCTCCAACTTCGCCAATCAAATCTTCAACTTGTTTTCCAAATTGTACACGTGAGAATGAGAAAATTTTGCAATATGGTGCCATGCATGATTGACTAATTTTGTGCAACTTATATCAGATTCAATGTTTAGAATAATTAGTCAAAAATTAATGTTATGGATCTCCATATAAGTACATGATAAAAGAATGTTACAAAATATGTTTATCTACCTCTACACATAATACAAGAGCGAGAGTTGATATTTACGCATGATTTAGTGGGATAAAATCTTGTGAAATTAATATCACTTTCTCTTTCGATCTCTTGTGAAAATATCATTTCTTTACAAAAATTTATTATACGATTCAGAAGGTTTATTAATTCAAATTATGAGTTGATAGACTTTGTTTTCGCATCTACAAAAAAAATAGTACTTTTTAACTTAGTACCTAATCAATTTAGTAAGTATATGAAATATTAGACTCCTAGAAATTGAACTCAGCAGTAATCATAGTCATATAAAATTCATATGAAATATAAATTTTAGAGTTCTACAAATTATTGGTAACAAGTACTCCATATATGAAATATTAGACTCACTCGCTCACCGCCGGTTCTTGCAATAAACAAGCTAGAGGAACTCTATGGAGAAACACAATGACCTGCAAGAAATTAATGCATTTGCAAGATAAACAAGTTTGATATTATAAAATAATAATTTGACAAAAAAATAAATAAATAAGAAAATGAATAAAAAATCTAGTTTTTGAAAAAGAAAAAAAGATAAAAGACTTAATTACCTGCTGGAGGTACTTCTGTTCAGATCAAGCTAAACAAAGATTTCCTCTTAATAAAATACCAAGCTAAGAACATTAAATTTAATTTTTGTTATTTGTTATGCATATAATTGAGGTAAATAACTATATATATATATCTGTGTGTGTGTGTGTGTGTGTGTGATAGCGATCACCAATTTTATGATTGTACGTATGTGTAATTTAGTCGATGAACATTCCCTCAAGGCATTGGTGAAAAGACGTGAAAACTTGACTCGGGACTTTCAGATGATACCCAATCAAAATGCCTCGGTTCTAAAATTTTAGATATAAATTTTATTTTGTATAAAATAAATTTGTAAAAACTTTTAAATTTAAATTTAAAAAATTTACTTTTAGTAAATTTAAGGTAAAATATTATAAAATATACAAAGCATACTTTTAAATATAAACTTTTGTATTTTGATTTTATTACAAATTTATATCCCAAATAAAATTATAATATTTATAAATAATAATTTTACATTAAAAAAATATATTTTTAATTTTAAAACGGAATGAGCATCGTACTATTGCTATTCCGGATTATTCCAAATAATAATATTATAATTGTAAAAATTATGTAAATCACGACATGTTACGCTTCTTTCACACTATATGCTATGCTATCTTGGTCCAACCAAGTACAAAGCTTTCAAATACCCTCTTCCACTGTTTACACATAAAAGTTTACACTTGTCCTGATACAAAAGACTATGAGGTAAATATCGCAATATCATAATTAGAGATCAACCGATCATAGACATTAAATTCACTTAAAAATGTAAAATAAGTACATTTTTAAATTTGATTCAATTATCATAAATATTTGTTATGATATTGTTTCAATATATTTTTTTTTTTGACAAAAGCAAAAAAGATATTATGGTAATATTGTTTCAATAGATATTGTATATTATATTACTAGCTTAGCGATCTGTGCATAACACGAATCTTTTTCAATTGATAAAATTTATTGATTTTAACATGTAGGAAGTATTATTTTTAAAATCTATATAATAAAGTTTAAGAGATTTTTTATTGTTACTTTTTGTTAACAAAACGTGGAAACTTATGTTTTCTAATTAAAAATTAGCCGCGTTCTTACTTCTCTTTGGCTGATTTTTTTTTAATTATTACTCTGGATTACCTACGTGGAGGAGTTCCTTTTTGTTAACAAAAAGAAAGTTCAAGATTCCTTCTTTTTAGCCGTTTAAAACAGCTAGCAGCATGCATTTTGCTGGAGAACCTCATCTCTTTAAATTATTTAAATAAAATGAAAACTTGTCTAAATTCTCCCATTCATATATTGACTTCTTTTACTCACCATCCTTCCAGTCTTAAGAAAAATTAACTTCGTCTTACGTTTGATATTTCAAATTTTCATTTTGTTTTGTTTGATCCCTATATCATAATCTTTTTTCTACCGACTATTATATGTTTGTGTATAAAAGAAGCAAGTCAATTACATGTTTTGATTTAAGAAGAAAGTTGCTTTTTGTGTTTAAATTGTCAGTTTTTACGTTGTGGTTGAATTTATTTCTGGTATGTATTTTTTTTATTTTTTGACATATTAGATTTATAGGTTTCAATGAAAAAAATCAAACTAAATGTTATATATTACTATGAATGCAAATAAATAAAATTTTACACAAATATAAGCGTGTGTCCGAATTACTAGTCGTTAATAAAGCGATTCAGATAATTTGTTAAAAAACTGGTGAATTGGACAGGACTATTTGTGGACCAAATGGGTGCATTGAAAACCCAATTTGATTCGGATGAATCCGTGAGTCACCACCCACTCATCCCCCTTTACCACTAGGCTGGCCCTTCTATCATTATCACCTTGAAAAGAAATCTCCAATATCATTTTTCTTTTTCTAAATATGTTAAACTTTTTATTGCTGAATGTAATCTCGCACCAAAAGGCTAAATTAACTCTTAACATACTATTAAAACTAACTTTTAAACCTGTGCAATCATCGTAAGTAATTCTTAATTATTTTTATTTTTTTTAAAGTATAAATTTAAAACAAAAACATTTGATAATATAATTGGTGTCGTTCACAGATTTCTGATCTAATATATATACCTATATATTAAAGGATTAAGAGACCAAATGTATGATTGACATGTACGTACGTAAAAATTAAAAAAGACAAAATCTCAAATGCTAATAAATTTCATAATAGAGTTTCAATAGAACTCTAATTTCATAATAAAGTAAATAATATTTTAATTTTGTCCTATAATAATTTTAACCAAATAATTTATTTATGATTTAATAAGAAACACATGTTTATAATCAAATTACATTCTTTTATGATATTTATATTCAACTGTATTAATTTAATTTTAAATTTTAATTAACTAAAAAAATACAAACATATATGTAATTAATACAATATCTTCCATTCTAAAATATATTATCTATATACTAAAAAAAACCCATAAAGATATATAAAAAATAAAGAAATAAAGAATCATTATTAAAAAAATCATACAATCAATTTCCAATAGAAAATAAAAACAAAATAAAATCACTTAATAATACATATACCAAAACGAAAAATACTACTTCATACATATATTTAAAAAAGATGTAATAACATTAACAACTAATAAAAAAAATTACATATACTAAAATAAAATAAAAATTACACAATAATTACTCCAAAAAATTATATATACAATAACTATATTTAAGAATTTGATTGAAATTCAAATTAAAAAAATAGTTAATAAACTATTTCGTATATAACTAACCAATAAACATTATAGGTAATTCTTAGTTATTTTCATTTTTTTGAAAAAAATTCAAGTTTAAAACAAAAATAAAAGAGTTAATAATACAACTCGTGTTGTGCACGAGTTTAAAAATTAGTATATATTAAAGGAACAATTGACAAAATGTATGGTATGTACGTACTTAAAATTTAAAAAATAAAATAAATAACAAAATCTCAAATTCTAAAATAATTTTATCCTAGAGTCCAAATAGAACTCTAATGTTATAATAAAGTGAATAATATATTAATTTTATCATATAATCTTAAATTCTAAAATAATATCATAATAGAGTGTCAAGAGGACTCTAATTTTATAATAAAATGAATAATATATTAATAATTTTAACCAATTAATTATCTAAATAATTTATATATAAAAACATATTGTTAGGTTTTATAAACATTTGATGATGATTGTCTTTAGAATACTTAGAAATACAAATGTACAGAAAAGTGTTGGTTTGTAACACTTTAGTTTTGTAGCTAGCAGTAGTATCTCTTATTTGTAAATTAGTCATTATAATAAAGAGATAGGTTCATTACTTTTGTATGTACTGCTGGAATACTTGTTGAGTTTGTTCAACAAGTTGTTTAAGTTAATTAGTCCTTCGGAGATTGATTTTGGCTTGTCGGAGATTAAGGGAAAAGTCCATCAGAGAATAAAGTTTTGTTCATCAGAGATTGGACTTTGCCCATCGGAGATTGAATAATCCTTCATCGGAGATTAAAATGTTTTGTTCATCAGAGATTGAAGGATTGGTCATCGGAGATTAAAACTTACGTCATCGGGGATTGTAACTAAAGAGTCAGAGATTAATGCTGACGTCATCAGAGATTAAAATAATACCTCGGAGATTAAAAGCTGACGTCATCGGAGACTAAAGCCAAAGTATCGGAGATTACTCGAAGTGATCAGGGACTAATTAAAGAAGCTATCGGAGATTAGTCGAAGACTTAATCACTGATGGAGTTAGAGTTCAAATCAAAGAAGGAAAGTCTTCCAT
>CM025783.1:54086680-54184592 GCA_014636745.2 Centella asiatica
ATTGAAAGTGTTGTATTTTATACACAGAATAGAAGCTGACGATCAAAGCTTGTTTTGATTGTTAGAAAACTTGTAATCAATTGTTAAATCAATAAAAGCAATTGTTTATAGAGTTTTGATCTTGTTCTTTATATTCCGCAGAAATTTAATTTCTTAAAGAACAGGAATTCGAAAAAGTTGCAAGAACTTGTATTCAACCCCCCTTCTACAAGTTCTAGGCCATCTCACTGGGAAAACACATATGTTTAATCAATATCTTTCGTTCTAAAATATATTATCTACTAAAGAGGTCGTCTGTGTCCAACACGGCCCGCATATTAGAAGCACTTTTTTTTAATTACATGACAAATTTATATTTTTTTTCTCAATTTTATAATATTAAATTAAATATATTTTTTTATTTAAACTAGTTAGATATTTATATTTAATTATTGTTAAAAAAATAAAAAGAATAGACAACAAATATTATTCCAATTATATATTAGATTGACCAAGCACGTATCTAATGTTATTTGAAAATTTATTAACAATATTTAATAAAATGTAGATATTCAATTTATTTTATTCGATTAGACAGTACTGTAATTTAGTTTTTTATGACTATTTATTCATTAAATTAATTATGAACAAAACTATTTTCTATAAGAAAATTTGTTTACTTTATGTTAGATTTGATGAGCTTTTTTTTTGTTAGAGATGTCTTAGTTGATTTTTCGATTTTAAAATTTCATTTTCTCATGTTACAAAGTTTTTATTACATCAATTTTTAAAAATTATTATTTTTCATTAAAGATTTCAAAAGTTTACTAGTTATCTAGTAACTCTAATAAACATTTTGATAAACTATAAAATCAACTATTCAAAATAAATAAATAATTGAAAAGTCATATAAGTAAACTAAATTCAAAGATTTAAAATTAAAAATAATTAATTAAACGCATGTAACTTGATTGAGACAACATATTCAGTGAGTATAGTAAGTCAACTCATCGAATTACTAATTAAATGGAATACCTTGCTAAAATAATATACTAATAATACATAATAGATATACTTAAAAAAATATCAGAAAAATTAATTTGCTAAAAATATTCAAATTAATGTGCCTGTACTGTACACGGGAACCGTAACTTAATAATTACCCTGACTCAAATATATTCGTTATCATCATTCAATTACTATATTTAAGAATTTGATTGAAATTCAAGTTAAAAAATAGATAATAAAATATTTTATTATATAAATAATTTAAAAACATTATAAGTAATTCTTAATTATTGTCATTTTTTTAAAAAAAATACAAGTTTAAAATAAAAATAAAAATATTTAAGTAGTTAGCGAAGACACTAGGTTTGCGCATCAAACAATTGACACAAATAAATTCGTACTCCGTATAAATTAACATTTCTACTTTAGAAGATCTATTATGATATTTTAACGTCTATCAGAACGGTTGTTGGTTCTTCCTGAAGGCTTTGATGGTATTTTTTAATGATAATTTGAAGTTTTTCTTTTATTTATTTATTTTCTAAAAATAATCAAATGTAAAAAATTATATATTAATCAATGAAATTTTTTGTTTACACATAGTGCTATAAATTGAGTCGAACTACTCGATAATCACTTAGTCCAACTTGACTCAGTTACTAATCGAGTTGAGTTTAATTAATTTATTTTATCCGTTTTTTATCGAATTGAGCCGAATATTTAGTATGCTTGACTCGACTCAATTATTCGTTTAAAAAGTTATTCGAGTCAATTCGTTTTAATACTCAAAATAATTTTATATTATTCTAAAAGTTTTATTTATATAAATCTACAAAATGATCAACTTAAAAATTTGTTAGTTGATAATTACTCAATACTCAAGAAATACTCGAAAAATTAAAAATGTTTTGACTTATTTGAGTTACTCGCGAATAACTTAATAGATTTTTTAATCGAGTTTAATGATAAACTTCTATATTTGATAATTACTCAATTTATACTTGATAATTTTCTTAATTAGTTCAACTCGAACAAAATAATACTCCACTTGGTTACGGAACTATTTACGTCTATACTGCTCATGGTATGCTTTTTTGAAAGGGAAATGTATGTTTTGCTGTTGTGTTTGTTTTGATTTGTAGCTTTTGTTAGTATGTTCCGAATTAGGAGTTTCGTAAGTATTGAATTGTTAATTGCATTTTAAATACACGAAATGTTGTTGTGAGAGAGGAAGTGTTTTATTATCTTTATAAGAATATAAAAAAGAAAGATCTTATCCTAATAAATTCTCTAATTTCATTTAATTTGGTTCAATATCATTTATCTTTTCATCAATTACAATTTAATTTACAACCAACTACATTTTTTATGCAATAAAACTAATTAATTTAGATTATTAATTTCTTAAAATATTTTACAAATTTTCAAAAAGCATATTATATTACATGGCATAGAAATTTTTTTAAAAAAAATATAATATATATATATATATATATATATATATATATATTTTTGTGTATAAACAAAAAAAAATTACAAAAAAAAATCATAAAATTTACAGAGCCACATGTAATATAACTATAACGAATATTTTTAGTTAATTATATGACAAAGTACTTTATTGTCTATTTTTTCAATTTAAATTTTAGTTAAATTCTTAAATCTAGGGATTGTATTTTTTTTTTTTCAAAAATTAACTAGAGTATAAATTATTTGGATAAATTACTTGATTAAAACTATTATAGTATAAAATTAATATATTATTCACTCTATTATGAATTAGTATTGTTTTTGGATTCTATAATGAAATTATTTTACAATTTGAGATTCTGTCATTTTATTTTTAGTTTTTAGGATTTTATGTATGCACATACGTACTATACATTTCGTCCCTTACTCTTTTGATATATATATATATATATATATAGGTATAGACTATGGATATTTACGTCAAGATATCAGTGTGAGTAAAAAAAAATAAAAAAATCGAACCAAATTTAATTATGTTATGTGGAATTTATTCTCAAAATGCAAGTAAATATTATTTTGAGGATTTTTAGATAATATAGTTCTATTGGAATACTTATATATTTAACATCTAAATATTCTGTATTTATTTGTTTATGGAATTAAGAAAAAGTTCTTTAAATCATTAAATCATGTTTTATCTATACTACGTATTAAATATTATACATGCTTAGACTAATGATATTATAATCGAATATAGTAATCCAATAATTACTTCAAAGATAAAATTTATATTATTTCCAAATAATGATTACAAAAATAAAAATAAAAAACCCGTAATAACAAAATGTACTAGTAACGTGTAAGCAAAAATAAAATGAATCCAACAGTTTGATTTCAATAACACTTTGGAAACCGAATCAAACTACCATTGCATACACACTCTTACGAGACACATTAACTTCAATAGTGTGTCCACTTTCATGTTATTTTTTTGCGTGGATAATATAAAGAATTTATGGTAGTACTTATAGTTATTAAAGAAAATAATTAATAAAATTTGAACTATCAACTTAATTGAAACGGTAGTTAAATTTTACTAGTAGAATCAATATTTGTTAGTTTGTGCCTATTTTTATGAGTGCAGATCTTCTGTCACATTTAATATTTCATATTATGTTTCATTACTTTTTACAAATGACACGTGAATTTTTTTAAATATTTTTATTTAAAAATCTAAAATCCTAAGATGATGTAGCAATCCTAGAAAGGAATGAGATATAAGATGAGATAAAAAGTGGGATAGAAAATTTCAAATCCACTTTTATGGCATTTTTAGTTTTGTTTACCAGCATTTTCTATCGATTTCCCATTAGATTTTAAAATAAAATTTCTCCCCAAAATTTCCCTAATTTTTGACTGAGTGAATTGGGATGGATTACAGTGGAATTTTCCCCACTAATCAAAAGTTGATTTTGGTAGCGGTGAGGTTTGGATTGCACACCACTAACCACAAATATTACGCGTGGACTCCGTTGCACTCTCTCGCACGCACACCCGATAAAAACAACCAAAAATCGAGAGACGTCTTCTTTTTTCTTTTTAAATTTATTTAATAAATTACATAGAGAGGTTTATTCAATAAATAAATTAGTAATTAAAATTACTTAGTTTCTGTTTTTCACCATTAATTTTGTACATCTTTATCTCGATTTGCTAAGTTCCTTAAACAATACGTAGACATAAAAATTTCACCAACTTCATGCAATTTTTTGATTTAAACTAAAAATAATTACTTTCTACGTAAACAAACAATTTGTTGCATTAAATTAAGGAATTGGACTTAGACGTTTATTAAAACAATTGAAGTGCCAATAAGAATTAGTTTAATGAATAAAACTTAACGTATATTTCTTATAAACATATGGATTACCTAATATGTTCATAGATAACACATATACTTATTAAATAATTATTAGTTATTTATTTATGAATAATTTAACTATCTATCTACCAAGTCCGCTAATAATGTCTAGATTCAAAATTTATTACTAATAATTTTTTGAAAAACAATTTATAAAAATCACCATAGATCTCAAAAAAGGAAATATGATATTTGACACTTCAACCGAGATAACCTCTCCAATATTAAATGTCTTATAATTCACAAGATTGAGATTAATCTAAAATTAATAGATCTTCCAAGTCAGCAGTGTAATAAGATCATATTATTAGGGTAACAATTATATTATCAAAATAATTACATTCTTAATCATTTATTAATATATTTAAAGATAATTAATATAATACAATTATGCGGACAAAAAATCAGAATTTCGACTGTGATAATATGATCGGTGAATCCAAAAAAGGAGACAATTCCACCAAAACAACTATTAATTCCGTTCACACGTGGAAATCCTAAGACCCGAACTCTTTCAGAAATAACCAAAATTTCTAATAAAAGTCAATTTCAGCCCTTCTCTTCTGTTTCTTCTCCTCCTCCTCCAAACTTCAAATAATTATACTCCCTATCATTATTGAAGAAGATTGATTGATATAATAGTGGTGGTTGCTTGATATTCCGACTGTTTTAGAGAGAGGAGAGAGAGAAGACCTAATTTACTTCTTCATTCTTTCTCTTCTTTCTCTCCCCTCAACAAATTCCCCAATTTTCCCCATTGAATTTTCCCCCAAATTTTTGTATATTTGTTGTTCTTCTGCAATTCAAATCAATCACCATGAATCAGAAGGCCAACGTCAGCAAAGAGCTTAATGCCAGGCACAAAAAGGTCAAAACTTTATTCCGTTAATTCGTTTTAATCTTGTTTTTTTTTTTTAATTTAATTTCCCCATTTTTGTAAATCTTAATTTGATCGATCTGATCCATAGTTGCTTTAATTTTGGATGATAATTTGATACTTTTGTTTTGATCTTGTTCTTTTTTGTGGGTAAGTCTTAAATATTCGATTTGGGATTTTGTTTTTTGGATCGAATATGTGATGATAAACGTCAACCAATCATTTAGTGGATTTCTATCATGGTGAATATATGTAACTAAATATATTCGTAATTTTAGTCTGAGTGTGATTTAGAACTGATTCTTTAGCTAGAATCGGATCTTATGCTTGGAGCTATATATGAGCTTTGTATGGTGGATTTTACAAATTCTACAAATTGGATCTTATGCTTGTCTGTTTCCCATATTACCGGTTTCTCTTTTCGGATTTATATTGATTCATGTTCTCTTGTGTTGAATTGCAGATATTGGAAGGTCTTCTTAAATTGCCAGAGAATAGGGAATGTGCTGATTGCAAATCCAAGTAAGTTATTGATACTATGAGAATTAACGAAAGTGACACCGAAAAATATGAAAGAAAGCTATTGACATGATTGATACTAGATGTCCTATATTCATTGAGCATGGAGGCTAATACATTGTGCCCCAAAATTATTTACTATGGTGATGTATTGCAAAATTATAGCTTGAACTGATAATGGCGATAAATGTTTCCACGTGGCAGAGGTCCCCGATGGGCAAGTGTGAATCTAGGTGTTTTTATTTGCATGCAATGTTCTGGAATCCATAGAAGTCTTGGGGTGCACATATCAAAGGTGATCATCTAGATGTCATGTGAAATAAATTGTTGTATGTTTATGTAAGCAATTGGTAAGACTGTAAGAGTAGTTTATGGTTTAGATCCATTGAAATCTCTTCCTTCAAATCCCTCCCATCCCCGATACAAAAACTATCACGCAGTCTCCCCTTCAAACTGAATGGACCAACTTCGCATAAACCAGCATAAAGTTTACTTAAATGGTAGAAAGTGTGATATCTAAATATAGGATGTTGTGATTGATTATTTCTGGTCTTCTGTACCTTTTTCTTGAACCTTTTTCCCCCTCCCCTCTTCTTCTTTTTGTCAACCTATATAGCTTTACCAGTATTTTGATCTGCTTTAACAATATTATCAACCATGAAAGATATCTATTAAGCATCATGAAATAGTCCTCAAAGCTCCATCAAGATCTATTATTTCTATGATAGATGTTACAGAAAGCTCTCAAATTCTGCTAGAATGTATAATATCCTGGTATTCTGCCGCTTACCTTACTTACATAGCTCTGGAGATTTTTTGTTTAATTATTCAAATGTTCAAACCAGTTTTTCATATTTCTTCTGTACTTTGTTTCTTGATATTATGCCTTTCTTCTTATATAAGAATAAATGACCAAACTCATTTTCCATTCATCTTTTGTACCAGTCCTATTCATTTCTAACCTTTGAGGATAAGCATCTGGTCTCCTCTCTTGAGATATGAGTAGTAGCATCTATGCTTTACAAGTCTGTTCTGTATTTTCCACATATATATCTCACGCTGTTGCACCTTTAATTGTTTATAGTTATAAATGCAATTTCAATATTGACAGCAAATTTCTTTGTGATGTATGTGCAGGTGAGGTCCGCCACTCTTGACACATGGCTTCCTGAGCAGGTCGAGTTCATTCAATGTAAGATTGTGATTGTCGGATTACTGTTTTTGTTTTTCTTCTAATGATATTGATTTCAATCATTAAATCAAGAATTGAATTTTCCGTGCATACAGCAATGGGCAATGAAAAGGCTAATAGTTACTGGGAAGCAGAGCTGCCACCAAATTATGATAGAGTTGGCATTGAAAATTTCATCCGTGCAAAGTATGTACAAGTTGACTACTATGGAAATTTCAGTTTACTTAAAGTTATGCAATGTTCCTTCGATCTTCAATAACTTAATACTTTTATTACATGTCATGCAAATTAATTTAAGGTATGAAGAGAAGAGATGGGTTTCTAAGGATGGAAAGCCAAATTCTCCTTCTAGGGAGCAGGAGGAAGAAGCCCCCGCTCAGTGGCAGAGACCTGCTGATAGAAGTGGTTATGGATATGCGAGAAATTCTGAAAATTTTTCAGCGGAAAGAAAGAAATATCAAGCACCTAATACTAAGGAAAGCATCACAGCTACAAGAATTAGTTTCCCTGTGCCCCCAAAAGGACCTGAGCAGGTATGTCTAGGGGTCGTTACTGATGATTCTTTCTTGTCATTTGTCTAAATTATTGCATGAAATGTCCTGTTAGCAGTTGGAAGGTTAGTTAAATAAAAGCTCCTAATTTCAAATATTTCCTGATTGAATTTTTTGCCACCTTATGGGTAAATGCAAGGGTTAACAGTTCTGAGAGTTTTTGTTTTATCATCTATGTTTAGATATGACATTTTAGAGTTCAGTTATCCATTGTTCGTCTGGCTAATATGACTAGCGTTCAGGTTGCCTCAGCACCAAAAGCTCAACAAGTGATACAGGAAACAGAGCCAGCACCACCAGCAGCTGAATCAGTAAAGCAGGTTCCTGAGGTTGCCCCTCCTCCTAAAGTTGATTTTGCTACTGATCTATTCAACATGCTTTCTATGGATGATCCTAAAGAGAGTGGCTCTGATGGACCTTCAGCAGATGATAATGTGTGGGATGGTTTCCAATGTATGTCTGAAAAATTCTTACATGTTGTCATTTAAGCAATAGACCATACACTAGCACTATGATTTATTTTGTGGTATGTACATCACACCTTTTGTGTATAATTGCACTTTCTTTCGGTCTGAAATGAGAACCAGGATAAAAAGAGGTTAGGGTGGGGAAAGTTTTTCTGTTTTTTTGCAGCACTTCCTTTTTGAGATTCGAGAAATTGAGTAATGATTTTGACTATGAAACTGAACTTTTTGCAGCTGCTGCAGAAGCATCGACCACTAAAAGTGTGATCTCAACAGAGCCTGTTCATAGTAAATCCCAGTCTGCTTCTGCTGTTGATGATCTATTTCGAGATTTACCTTCAATCTCACTTCCTAGTGTACCAGATAAACCTAATAAAGATGTTAAAAATGATATCATGAGCCTTTTTGAAAAGGTGCGTGGATGTAATTAGATTAGCATTAGTGACATTCTGATGCATGTTTGGCCGGAGAATTTGACATAGGCTTTGGCTTGTCTCAACTTTGAAATATATTTATGCATTCCATGATTGGGTTGAAACTTGAAATGGTACAAAATAAATTATTAGCGATGGGGTATGCATGCAATGGTAGTTATTTCCTTTTCTTTGAACTTATAGTTTTTCCCTCGTTATGCAGTCCAATATGGTATCGCCATTCGCTGTTCATCAACAACAACTTGCAATGCTTGCTCAACAGCAGTCGCTTTATATGGCTGCAGCTGCTAAATCTGCTGCTGGCATGCCCAAATTTCAGGGCAATGCTCAACAGCCTGGGGCCAATGGCACTAATGTGCCATCTCAAAACTGGCCCAATTTCGGGTATCAAATGCCGGGAATGATGATGCCTGCTGTGGGTAAGAGTGACCTTGAGAAAGTCATGCAGGTAAATCGCGGTACCTCTTTCATCCTTATATATTATATTTTTGCACATTGAATTTATGGTTTTTGTTTAATTGATCTGGGGTCAGATGGGAAACATGGGAGCAACATTTCCAGTTGGGAATTCTGTTCCATTGTCAGCATCCAGGTATGCTTCATTTGTTTCACTTTGGCGTACTCAATGTGTTCTCTATTCAAATGTTAAATTTATGTTTATCATATGCTTCAACTTTCTTTGTGCTATATTATGTTATGTTTCCCTTACGTCTATTTGATCTTCTGTTTGCTTAATTAATATGCATGGCTACTTCGTCGGCTGCTTAAAATGTTTGCATAAGTACTAGCTTTACCTACTTCCTTTTAGATACTAAAGACTTCAGAATGCTTTCAATGATTTTTCTCGAATCAACAAGATTACACTTGCCTTCGCCTGTGTTGATTGTAAAAGATAAAGTGATGAAAAAATAACCTGAGAAGTATAAAAGAGAAGGCAATAGTCAATTCATTCATTCTTCATTTCCCTTATTTCATGCTTGAATGTGTATCGTTTCAAAATACGAAGGAATATTAATTCTTTCTGGTTTTGCACTTTGCAAAGACCTTTGGGGATTCTAAGCATAGGTTTAAAAAAATATTAAATTAATTTGAAGTGAACTGAAATAAATCGACCCTTGAGTAACTGCAAGATCTTGTACAAAATTAAGGCGTTTATGGTTCAAATCTTGCTGGAAACTTGACAGATATTCTTAAAATATTTGTCTTTACGTTTTTAAAATTCTACTTCGAAAGTGTAAAACCTGAAAGCAACGTTTCTTTGACGATGTATTCAAGTTTGTGGTTTCCAAGTATCTGAGTAGGAAATAAGTGACAGTGATCATGAAACTTTAATTTCTGGAAATCCTTGCCTTTATCTAGGGGAGTATACTAAATATCACATCCCACTCGAAGTTATCTAAATATTCCTCCTTTATGCAGTTACACCGTGGGACAGAATGGTTCTGGTAATGGTGTTGCACACGCTGGAATGACAAAATCACAATCAGCTTCCTCGGTACCATCTGCATCTTCTACACAGGCAGGAAAAGACTTTGATTTTTCGTCGTTAACACAAGGGATGTTCTCAAAGCCTTGAGTATTTTGGTGAATGTCAGTGCCGGCTTGAGAGGTGTACTGAAAGTGTATTTTTACAGGAAAGTAGCTTTCAGCGATTTTTTTCTTCTTCTTAATCCCAGGCTGTAAACTAATAGAAGAGGCAGGTCATGTTTTTCCATTTTGAGTGGCCTCATTTGTACCAAATTAGGTGTACTTGGAATAATAAGTAACATTTAGTTTAGTTTATGTTTGGAATATTATTTATTTAAGATTGATTTGTTTGCTATCGATTAACAAAATATCTATTTGTAGCTGTGAGTGTTTTGACGAAGGTGAATTTGCAAGTGTCTACTCACAACTCCGTTCTAAAATTAAACAAAAAATTGAAGATATTTTTTATTTTCTGAAGTAATATTTGAAATTCGAAAATCCAAAATAGGACATCTAGTAGAATCCTAAAGTACAAAATTCATAGAGCAGATTTAATTGTATTAAAAAAATTAATGAGAAGTTCTCTTTGTACAAACTATTTAAGCGTGTATTCGGAGTTTAACAGAAATATAGCTTATGGGTATATCAACGGGACAATCACCTCGGCTGGGATTCTGACAAAATATGTACTCGTTTTTTATTTTTGAACTGTATTATTTATTATGGAATCGTACAATTATATATATACATGAAGCTACAGTGTTCTAAACCAACTAACTAATTCCCTTAACATCCGCCGTGTATTTCTATCACAGCCAACTTACCTTTAACTAATTTTAATTACCCTTCTCCATGTGTACACTCCTCAATAGCAATGTCATCATCACTGGTGACATTGCATACATGTTCCTCCCTCTTATAGATTCAAGTACAACTTTATATATATATATATATATATATATATATATATATATATATATATATTTATTTATTTATTTTATTTATATTAGATTCTCTGGTATATCATAATAAAAATAATAATAATTAAACTTTTATCATTTATATTTTTTCATTCTTTAATTAACATATAATATGTTATTATACATTAATATATTATAATATATATCACATTTATATATGATATATTATAATATAATATTACAAATTTAATACATATAGATAATATAATAATGCATATTATAAATCATATTTTAATATATTATAAAATATGATATTAAAAAAATATTAACAATATTATTGTAATATTAATATATTTTATATTAGTATTATATATAATTTATTAATATATTTTATATATGATATAATATATATATATATATATATATATATCTAATACTAATGTATTAATTAATAACTATAATATATGGTAAAATATTTTATTTAAAAAAATATTTTTTATCTAAAAACAAATAAATTAAGACAAAATAATATTACAATTTTAATGAATGTGAATAGTGATACTATAAATTTAAGGATTTACAGTTATTAAACTAACTTTAAAATATAAATATTTAACTTTTGATTCAATAGAGGCAAATCAATTCCAATTATTCTGTTATAACTTATAACTTATAACCGCATTCAATTTGATGATTTGATTTATTTGGTCTTTTTCTATAATTTAATTTATTTGTTCAACGTTTGGGTTTGAAAAGCTAGATTTATAGTGACATTCACTGACATATTCAATTTTATTACTATTACAATATTCCAACACCCTCTAAATCTATCCTATATCTCCACTCCATGAGATGACTTAAAAGTCGAACATGGTATTTTTATCATTAAATTAATCTACGACCAGTGGCGGATTCAGAAATGTAATAATGAGTGTGCTAAAATAAAAATTTTAAGAGAACAATACAATTTTTTTCGCATTTATAATTTTGTTTTTGGCATTTAAAATTTTTTCTTAAAAAAATAATGGGGGTGCGCAGGCCCTTATGCACCCCTGTGGATCCGCCCATGACTACGACCTTTAATTCTTGCCTTTTTTCAAATTTTTTAAAAATGTTGCCTTAGCTAAAATGAAATTTTAGATCCAGCAAGCATATTAATTTAAACTTAATTATTTAAAAATGTTTCTTAGGTAGGTAACTAACATGCATGGGTTCTTTCAGATCCACCAGCAGGTGCTAGATGTAGAAGTCAAAGTATCAATTGTATAAGTTATGGAAAACCAGAAACAACTTTTTTTGCTTTTGTTGCCATCTACACTGACCGACCATCTACTAGAGAGGAGATTCATTTTCAACAAGAAAATGAAAATTAACCAATATATTCTTAGTAGTTTAATACTCACAAAATGCCAATTTGTTTTGGGCATCAAACTTATTCATTTCGTGCAAGATTGCAATCCTCCGATATTCGCAAATAGTGTAAAATTCATTTATTTTTCATGTCATTTTATTCTATTAAGTCAAACGCAACATTAATTTCTAAGAAGTTAAATATTAGTATACTCAAGAATTAAGTACATTTTGAATATATTTTTAAAGTCTTTATTATTAAATTCAATTTTATAATTATAATTTTAAGATATTTTACAATAAATTTTGACATATTTACCTCACAATGTAAATCTTACGTTTTACAATTTTAGCACGACATAAGTCATAAAATTGAATTATTTAAAAGTTTTTTTCAGGTAATGATTATTATAGTAGTCTATTGGAGTTATTAATATATTAAATATATAATTAGTGAAGATGTCGAGGTACAAATTTGTGCATATACTTTGTTGTACCAAAATTCTTCTTAATTACTTCTTAGGGGAAGAAGTAGAATAAATTGACAATTAAGTGTTTTAAAATATTAGTTGTTACAAATAAGTTGTAAAAAATATCGTTAAAAATATATTTATTTTGACTGTATAATTTTATTTTTTTATCCCACAATATGAATTTTCTAAATGAAGAATCTCTTAGGTCCTAGTTATGTTTCCGGCGAGGCGGAGATTATAATTGTAATCTAACCGAAAATGACGTACTGTTGCCCCTTTAACAAATAAAACACATGCCACCTTTATATTACACTAGCTTCGGGGGCACGGGTTGCGGTTTATCTCAACTTTTAATAAGATTACTTTTTTATAAAGGTAAAAAAAGAAGTTTATATACGTTTATAATTAAAATTAAGTTTATAATTCTGTGAACAAGAGAAATTTTTTTATTTAAATAATATTTTTTGATATTATTATTTTAATAGATTAATTTGTATAATAGAGATAAGATATTGATAGAGTTAGAAAAACATAAAAATTCTATAAAATATTAAAAAGTGTAATTTAATTTGAAAAAAATATTTTTTTATGTGAGTAGCCTACTTCTCATAAGTTTGGACCGTGAATATTCATGGATGAAACTGTCCACAGAGGAAAATGGATGGGAGCGGGCGTGAGAAATAATAGAAAAACTTAATTATTATAGAAATTAATGGATGAACATCGTTACCTATTTGCAAGACTCGTGAAATTTAGACGTTACAAGTCCGAAAGGCCCAAAAATGTACTCCAAACTACTAAACCTTCTATTATTTTCTTTAGTTCCAATCACGGGTTATTTGTTATTCCCGTATTCTATTAAAATTCAGAAACCTAATTATTCAACACTAACGACAATTTTAGCTTCCTAACTATATATTGTTTGGATGTGACCATATTCTAAGCATTGGACGATATCAATAGATAAAAAACCAAGCAATAGAAATTAATCATGCACTTGCACATATATGTATTTTTTTTTGGTTACAACACATATATGTATTTATTATATACAAGTGTATGCTTAAATCTTAATCACAAAGTTGATAAGTTTATATGTGACTTGTTCACGTAATTTAAGTTGTAAATATTGAAAGTAATAAAATAATATGGTTAATTAATTGTTCAACAAATTGTTTTTCTCAATTCGCGTTATAATATATATAAGATCCATTTTGATTTAAAAAGTGAATTTTAACCTAGTTATAAACTTAAATTTTTTGAAGGTCGTGTGAGATTGGAAGATTATCTTCAATCTCATACACTAAGCTCTTGAAATAAACAAGTTATCTCTAACATTGCTAGATAACAATTCTCTCTATTCTGAAATTATTGATATAGTTTTTTAATATAATATTATTTATAGAGTTATAAATAAATTAATTATTGATATAGTTTTTTAATATAATATTATTTATAGAGTTATAAATAAATTGAGTTGTTCGTTTGTGCAACTCGTTTAAATCTCAACTCGAGTCATTCAACGAGTCGAGCTTGTACATGATTTTCTGTTCGTTTAATAATTTAGGCCCGATTCGACTCAATTTGAATTCAAAAAATTCAATTCGACTAACTTATGGAATAGAATTTTATTTGTGATGTAAATATAGAATTTACCTCAAATTTTACTTCACGTCTAGCATAAATAAAGGCTTAGTAGTTAGAAGTGTTGTCGGCTGAGGTATATAGCAAATAATGAAGTGCTTGGCACATGGGAACCGTAGGAGGATCCTGAGACACCGGCCGCAGGTAATGCTACTTCTGGTAGCTTAGAGGATGTTGGTTTCCAATTCTTGAATTTCAAAATTAAAGTTAAAAGTACTTTTTGACTTAAAATAAATAGAAAATCAAAAAAAGTTAAAAAGTGTTTGATTTTAGCATATATTTAAAGTCATAAATTTAGTTAAAATAAGTTAAAATGTGTTTGATTTTATAGCTAAAATGAATTGGTATATTAATATAATAGACATTGCAAAAGAATGGACACGAAGATATGGGTTTTTTATTTGGTCAACTCTACCTTTTGATTTAGCTAAAACTCAACTTTTTAAAAAATAACAAAACCTTATTTTTTAGATTTTGAATTTAAGTTAAAAATTAAGTTCACTAAAAAGGAGAAAAAACAATAATTACCCAAATTATAGTACTTACCATCCTAGCTAATGAGACTTCTTCGCCAACAGTATTTTATTAGCGTTACATTTATGTAATTTCTGTTTATATTTTTTGTTGATAATCTTTTTCCTATTTTTTTTTTTATGTTTTTCATTTATAATTTCATCTTTTTATGTAGGTGTTCAAGGTTATGCACCAGTTCTTTTGGTGTAAGCGAAGTCAATTTACATAACTTCAACCAAATAATTTATAATTCAACCGTACAATATATAGAACATTCAAAATTCAAAATTACAATAGAATATAAATTTCCATTGGATTTACAATTGTGTATTTTATAGTTATGCAAGATTTGTAGTATTTTCAACTACAATACGTTTACATTCAACTATTATTGAATATATATTGCGCATATCTAAATCATATAAATAATACAGTATTACTCATTTGTTCGGATTTATCTGTCATTTAATATTTTAAAAATCGCATTTGTTCGAATTTATCTGTCATTTAATATTTTAAAAATCGGATCGGACTAGCAAAATCAAAAATTGGTTATGCCCTCTATTTTAAGGCAGTTAAAAGTCAAAAATTGTTTGACCACTAGTTCAATCTATAAAATCAGAAAGGTTGGGCCAGTGAATCGATTTTTAAAAATTTTAATGTATATTTTATTTGGGTTTCTAATAAATTTCAATCAAATTATAACATACAAATGTTTAGACGTATAATTATATATTTTTTCTTTGAAAAAAGTTTTACAAATAA
This sequence comes from Centella asiatica, assembly GCA_014636745.2. NCBI lineage: Eukaryota > Viridiplantae > Streptophyta > Magnoliopsida > Apiales > Apiaceae > Centella > Centella asiatica. Next base: position 54,102,228 of record CM025783.1, read on the forward strand.
AATATAAATACAGTTAATGATGTACGTATGTGTTACATAACTATGATATAATAGTTTAATAATGGTTCACTCACTAGTTAAACAAATAAGTGATTCACCCACTAATTTTTTCGATTCGATGATGAATTATTCAATTTTAAAAACATTATTTGTTACCATTTGATTTTACACAATTATCAAGAAAAATAAAATATTCTCAAAATGTGTTGTCAATATAATTAGTATATTATCCAATACTATAATGAATGTACTAAAAACATACTATAAGGAGGGTAATATTGAAAAACTATAATAAAAATTAATATTAAAATAGAAAAAAACAAAAAATTCTAGACAAATTAAAATAAAAATATTAACAAATAAAATCGATCTGAGGAGGTAATTATGTTAAGAAACTACATAATCATCAAAATAAATGGTAAAAACAAGAAAGAAATTAGTTGGAATAAAATATACTACCTCTGTTCTAAATTAAGTGTTTTTCTGATCAAAGTTGACTTATATTTGACTAACTTTTAATATATATATATATATATATATATATAAAATAAAATTATAACTATAAGAAAGTTTATAAAATTTTCAATAATTTTAAATATTTATAATTTTAAAATTATTAATATGTATATATAATTTAAAAATGGGGAGAAATCAGCTATAACTCATTTTTTTCATCTTGCCCACTAAAAAATTAGTTTATCTGGAGATAATCTTGGCATCTCGCCCTCTGCAGCTGCACCCTCCTCCATCCGTTATGCTTCACGTCCACCGTTAACAACACAGACCTTCTACAAGAGCACCACGATGGGTCGTTAACTTTTTTGAATAAAACTTTAATTTCTGAAAAATATACCATAAATATCATTCTCCAGGTACAAATTTACAGTAAATCAACCTGAAATAGACAAAATCAATGAACTTAACACGCCAATTCATGTTTCGACAGGGGATCAATTAGAGATGAATTTGAATTTGGTTTAGATGGAGGTTGGAGGTGGATTTACAGCATATTAAAATCAGATCCAGATCCATGATTTTAGTTTGGATTAAGAGTATGTCGGCCTTTATAGTGATGGTGCCGACGTCGATGGTATAATACGATAATAGGAGTTGTTGGGATTGGAGTTGCATGAGAGTCAAGGTATAAGGATAGTGATTACCAAAGACCTGCACTGTTTTTGCATTCAATCCTCCAAACTACGTGGTATCACTTAATTAGTGGGTAGGATGGGATAAAAAATGGTCAAATTTACCGACATAAATTTTTATATGACAGATATTGGGGAGCGTGAATAATAGTTTTATTATCTGCGGTAATGAATATCATAAAATTTTCATGTATACAAATCACAAAAATACATGTTAAAAATAGCATAAAAATTTTATAATAGAATCTGAAATAGATAGTAAGAATCCGTAACACTAGTCGAAATATTTAGAATTTTCAATCAACGTATGAAATTTTTATACGAACAACATTAAAGGGTTACATGTGAGTTGATCCGATACATCTCTGATATAAGAGTTAAGAGAGAAAAAATGTTATTTAGTTTGAACGTGTTGAGATTTGCTATATATAAAAAGGTTAACATGTGACTTACATGTGCCTAGGGAATTCCTAAAGAAGGTTGATATATTTAACACGTGTGGGATGTGATAAGTAAGGTGACTTATTCCTTGAAAGAAAAAATTATTTTTTTGTCCTCTATGTACGGATCAAAATGGCTATGACACATGAGGTATTTTCTCCCGTGCATTGCCATATCATCGTCATCTAAAATGTTATAGTCTTCGAGTCCTAGAATTCGAGTTCAAGACCCGACCTTTGTGAATAAGAATGATGGATCGAGCCCATAATCCTGAGTCTCATCAAGTATTTAACATTAGAAAATTATCACTGTCATTACTCCCGAGAATAAAATGTACTTTTTTCGTCCTACTAAATAAACTTTTTTTGTCAACAATTCATAATTATTATGAAATTACTAATTATTATATTAATTTTGTATAGAATATAAAAAATAATATTATATTTTTCTATTACACAAAAATAAATATTTTTCTTTTTTTTATCAAATAACTAATTTTTATTATATTTAATTAAAAATATTTTAAGAAATAAATTATTAAACCCTCTCTAAAAAGTATAAATGGCTCATGCCGGTGGAATAAAGAAAAATGGTTTAAAACACTTATTAGATGAAATCGGAGGGAGTAATAAATAAGAAAAATAAGTACCACATACGAGAGAAGGTCCACTTCTCCACTGCTCCCAACTACACATATAACTATCTCTTTCTTCACCGGCCACTTCTACATCCTTCATCTTCATATATCTTCACCCGCGAAAATGACAATTTTTGCTCCAAGTTCTGGTAATTTGATGTTGTCGCTCAAAGTTTTTCTGATTTCTACAGCAGTTTTTGCCACCGCGGTGATGTTGAAACTCTCTGTCCCCGCGGTTGCTGATTTCACACTCTCTGAACTTCCTTCGATTTGGAGTTTCATCTCCTCTTGGCTCAAACCTCCATATCTATACATCGTTATTAATTTCATTATCTTCATCATTGTAGCCACCTCTAAGCTTCAATCCAAGTTTGATCAGTACTCATTTTCTCCTCCGCCGCTAGAGACGGCGTTGCCGGTTCATCCGGAGCCGATTAAATTAGCTCTTAGAACGGAGTATGCCGTGGCGTACTGCGGCACTGATGTTTTCAAGCCTACTGTGGTGATGCCGCAGGTTGAGTATGGATATGCGCAGAAAATTTATGGAGATGAAGTTCTGAAGCCAGAGGAGATAAAGGTGGCGCCGCCCTCTTCTTCACCGGAGTTTGAATATGGCTATGCTTCGAAAGTTTACGGCAGCGATGGTTTGAGGAGTGAGATGGTTGAGGTGCCGCCGCCGTCGTATTCACCGGAGTTTGAGTATGCCTATTCTTCGGAAGCTTATGGCGGCGAAGTTTTGAAGGGTGAGTTGGTTGGGGTGGCGCCGCCGTCATATTCGCCGGAGATTCAGTATGGGTATGCTCCGAAAATCGTGAAGGCTCCGGGATTTGATGCGTGGAGAAATGTTGACGGTAGAATTGCAGAGACTAAGAATGTGAAATATTCGGAGGAGATGAGAGTTGAAAATAGAGTTTCAGAGGGAAAGAAGGACGCTACTGTGAATGCTGCTGTGGCCGACGGTGATTTTGTTATGTCGAAATCCGCGTCGACGCGGAACATACTGGACAGAGAACTGACGGAGTTCTCCAAACCGCCGGTTTCTGCTCGGTTTGGTCACCGGAAAGTCGTCAAAACCACTCCTGAAGGTAATATTGATCCACGCAGTAATATTCATGAGTTGGTTCATATCTGTCACGCACAAAACGTGAAGTACACACAGAAATCATTAATTAGTTGGAATGTTGAAGTATTGATCCATTTTTTACGGAGGAATTATTATTAAAACCCAATTTTGATTGATTTTCACGAATAAAAACTGGAAGGATAGCTAGCTGAAAAACTACCATGTCATGATTATATTCAAAGCATTGTCTAGATTGTTCTCGAAAGACGACAATGAAGATGAGAAAAACTGTTAATATATCTGCGCTTTTGGCACGGATTATAAAACGATAAGAACGCCATTTTTTTTGTTTTTTTTTGTTTCGTCATGCATGGAGGTAGTACCTATACCGTCCATTTTTAGAATTTTCTATATATCGTTTCGATATTATCAATCACTAATTCCTTATGATATCACTGCTCTTCTCGAAAATCGGATTTCCAAAACTAAATCAGAGTTATCCTCTGAGCTACTATTACCCCTTCCTAGCGCAGGAAAACTATACGGAGTATTTCCTATAGGGACCACTATTGTTACGTGTATTTGTTTTAAAAAAAAATATTCCGATTCTATATTGATGTGACAATTACTTTATTATATATATATATATATATATATATATATATAATAAAATTATACAAATATGAAATAACAAACGGAGTATAAAAATATGAAAATCGTTAGTTTGTTCCTCATTTAAATCATGTTATGATCTTTGGGTCAATTATATATATTTCATCTGTTCTATAAAAATTATAATATTTTTTATAAAGAGTGTGATACATATTTTAAAATACACAAAATATCTGTATGACTTATTTTTGTATAATTTTTAAATATTTTATAAATTTAAAATTTATACATGTAGTGTTATTTTTAACTTTTTTAAAAGATAAATATCTAAATAAATATTTCATGTGTTTAAAAATTCGTATCACACACGCTAAAGAAAATATTGTAATTTTTATGTGACAAAAGATAGTACTAATATTATAGCATGCATAGTTGACATGCTCATACTAGAGTAGCGGTTTATAGCAAACTCCAACGCAACAAATTTAAGTGAAGTCATGGAGGAAAGTGGTTTGTGAAAGCATTTATTGTGAGTTAGATTTGCTTATGATGATTTGGAGTTTACACGTGAGGTTGATCTGTTTAAATTTCAGGTGGAAAGACATTGAGAGTCTCAAAGCCCAAGAGACATGACACACTGGAAAGCACATGGAAGACCATAACTGACGGCCGTCCAATGCCACTAACGAGGCACCTGAGGAAATCCGACACTTGGGAGACTCACGGCGGCCACCACCACCGCGGTGGCGACGGGGACTTACAACTACAAGACCATAAGATGAGCAAATCCGAGACGTTCAATGACCGTGGCAGGATGAAGAATCCATCCCTAGCACGATCATCGGGTTCGGGTAAACTAAGGAAAGATCCGTCGTTGAGTCAAGACGAGTTGAACAAACGAGTAGAAGCATTCATCAATAAGTTTAACGAGGAAATGAGGTTGCAGAGGCAGGAGTCCATGAATCAGTTCATGGAGATGATTAACCGTGGGGCTCATTAATATTAGGAAATGTACTTAATTTCTAGTTTTAGTCTTTTGGTGTGTGAAATAGAGAGGATATGTAAAAGAAATGAAATTAAGAAAGTATGGGAAGTTAAAGTCGTGGTTTAATAAAATATATAAATAGATTTTTTTTTTTGGGATTACATAAAGATAAATATTGAAAATTTGACAGGGTGGGATGAGAGCCTCCCGTGGAGTCTTGCCGTTTGATGGTCTCGCTATCACATGAATTTGTTTCCTAGTTTTTGTTTCTGAAAGTACGTGACGAAGGAAAATATATGGCAATATCCTTTTCTCGTATTTATTTTGTTAGTGGACTTATTACACTCCCACTGAATATTTGCGTCATTTGGTCCGCTGTGATTCTGTCATTTGCTCCGAAGCGCAAGAAATTAAAAAGTTATGACCATCTGTTTTATTTGTGCAATTTCTTTCTGTTATGAACATTAGAAAAGAAAACTGAAGTTGAACATAGTGCAAGCTAAACAGCTGTTAAAAACTTCTGCAACTTTTAAAATCTGATGCGCTTCTAACATAATTATTATTACAGCGTACATTAAAAAAAATTAAGAAGAAACGACATGAGACTTTAAAACCAGTCAAAACGTTTGGTATCACACCTGCTGAAAGCGTACTTAGGTCCGCTCATTATATCTTTTTTTGTCTCAAATTTCCTCTATGCATCTTATAATCTTAAATAAAATTCATTTTACATAATTTTAATTATATAGATAAATAAAACAAGAAAATATGTAAGAGAGTATACCAAATTTCATACTATTTACAATATAAAATTCATTAATCTTAATAATTAAAATTTGATGTAATTTAAAAAACTGAGATTTCATAAGTATTCAATTATTGAAGTCATGTGATTTACATTATTACATTATATAAAACTTGGTACACCTTCGTATTTTGACATGTTTTATACATTCATACAATTAAGAGTACATAATTTAATGAAATAGTAACGAAGAAGTCAAGTTCGTTGAGAGCTACGCATACACGAGGGGGCAGTCAATTAGTCATTTTATCCCATCAATTCACAATTTTGTCCAAGTGTCCAGCCAAATTGAAATCCACAGGCCATTAGTTCCAACTGACCTTATCTGTTTCATATCTCAGCTCCATCTCTCATTTAATGACAAGAGTATCATAGATTGAAAAACAATTAAATGTGGTTACGCAGAGACATCTATGAATATACTAATTTCCATCCAATACGAGTATGTATAACCGTATGGGCAAAGCTAATGAGTTATGAGTATCTGTCCACCTCCTTTTAATGAAAACAAGCTCCATTTAATGAAGATTAGAGCTACTCGTAGTATATTGAAAGAATGAAAGAACAAATCTGATTCTTTCTAGGCATTTAGACATAGTAACATTTTTCCATCAGTTATGGTCCACCTGTAATCTCCATCTCCATTTAATGACAATCACCAACTGCTGTACTGTTTTTGTGCAAACCCAATAACAAATACTTGATTTAAAATCTTATAATTTTGTTTGTGATATAAATTTATAAAAATATAAACTTTTACTATATTTTACTTCAAAATTATTAAAAAATTACACTTTAGTTTTGTATATTATGTAATTTTACAAACTTATTAAATATGAAAATAAATGTAAATCTAGTTTTAGAACTAAGAAACAAAAGGGAGTAACACTTACAGCACCCATGCTATATTGAAGAATAAATCTGGGTTAGAGGAATCTATGCATGTAATCTCATCCCATATCGACAGATTATTGACCTCCATCTCCAATTTTTAATTACAACCACCAAGTGCTTCCGAAACTGGTGCCAATTCAAGATAAAAAACTATTTACAATATGAACACCGAAAGGGTTGACCATACTTATGAGGATGGATTTTAAAAGAACCCAGCGTTCTTAATTGTTTATGAGACATAAGTTGAATTTTAACGAAATCTAGTGGTACAATAAGATTATATTTGTGCACTTCTACATGTTCCCATGTGCCATGTGATTCCATTTAAAACACTTCACACGGGGCAGAGGACATTGAAATTCAAAATATGAGGAAAGAGAGTGGCTGCTCTTGATTAATTCTGTATAAATAAAGATAAGCATATGTACAATAGCTTCTTGGCAACTCGCGATTCCTTAGTTTGCAATATATACAATTCTTCTTATGGCGATACTGCATAGAATGGCATTAATGACTTATAAAATCTGCAACACAATCCTTTTTTTGAGGTCGAACCCCAGACCGCAAGGAGCACAGGTAGTGTTAATTTCAAAAAATCCAAAATTTGCATATTTTTCTTTCATCCTGGGCCTATGACCCATAAGCGTCTACATGGACATCGTTGTCGCTGGAAAAGTCCTATCCAACAAAGTATAAATACCCCCACCTAGAAGGAGAGCTCCACTGTGGAATAAAATTCAACTTTAATCAAAAGTAAAGACCTGATAGGATCCAAGTCCAGTTATTGCATGGATGGATAATTTCCCCATGACCGACCGTCTAAAATAGGTGCTCACTTACCTAAGCCAGTGCAATGCGCCAGAAGAGTAATAATGCTTACCCCAATATTTGACAATGAACATAACAGATCTCAAATGCAACAAATATCATAGAAGTGATGACAATTTTAAAATTACCTCATTGGGTTAATCCATGCTGAGAACTTGCGGAAAGAAAGCAGACTCTGCATATAATGACAAATATGGTTTAACGGATTCCATAAATAGGGTGCATTAAAAGGTTGCAGAGAAGAACTTAAAACGGCAACAAATACGATAATGGAAGACAGTTCCACCAAGTCACAGAGGCTCTGCATTAACAGTGTTTATATATTTAACAACCCAGTTACAACAATCCCAACCTTACCCCAAGTCCCCATTATGACTTTGTGCACCAATGACCAACACAAGTACAATAAAGAAGCAGCAATAAACCTGTCAGCAGTTCAGAGCAAGAGAAGTAACAAAACATATACCTGCAATGCTCCAGCAAAAGAAGCAGCAAGAAGTAGAGGAGCGACATATCCAGTTGTGTAAGTTAACAGTAAGCTACCTCCAATCAATGGATCCTGTAAGCATAAACTAATAATTTATTATTTTTCTGCCCTTTAATATTCTACAGACTATGATCACCATCTCAAGTTAGTAATAAAGATATGGCATAGAAACTAGGAGATTTTCAGAGGACAGCTTACAAAACCTCCAGAAAAACAGGCAGACTTGAAAATTTCATAAAATAGTTTGTCCAGAATGCACTCTTCAGAGTTTGTTTGGTATTTATTATAATTAGATATGTAATACCTTGGATGTTGCTACGTATCCAAGCAGGGTAGCCAGCACAGGCGTACTACAAGGTGATGCAGCTAATGCAAATGTAAGACCAGCCAAATATGCCTGAACACCTGGCATGCCAACATATATTCAGTAAGTTAATACAGTATAGTACTGTTCTATTGATGAATAGTTGAGAGTTGAGATTAAGTGAAAAATGCATTACTTGAAGGGAAATTAGCCGCAGCAGCACGAGGATCAAAGTTGTCAAAAAATGAGGGAAGTTGTAACTCTACTACCTGCAACATTGCTCGACAAGAAACCATGACAGGTGAATTGAAGAATCAAAATTGGTTATAAGCAGTTGGAGACAGAAGCTTATTTAATCAACTAGTTATCTGATTAGCCGATTATGCTCGATATGTCATGGCAAATGAAATGTATATGGTTGCTGAAAACCCAAAAATGAAACAAAATGGTAGTGGTGCTCAATGACAACCACAAGAAACTTATTATGAAAAAAAATATGATGAACAAGTTTGCAGAAGAGAAGATAAACATGAAGTGGCAAAGAGAACAAGAGATTTTATTTCGAGTAATTTAAGTAAACGAACTAGGTCAGATATTGACATTAGCACTTAATCAAAGAATATCAAGTATCAACCCATGTCAAAAAAAATAATAAATCCATTAAAACCAGGTTAACCATTTGTTTATCCATCCTGATCTATTGCTACCTTCAGTTTATCTAGTCATAAAAAGCAGATAACATACCAAAGTTGCAACCAGTCATAACAATGAAACAATCATCATTGAGATCAGCAGGATCAACTACCTCTAGAAGATTTAAACCCATGATGACAGCCAAACCAGAAGCTGCCAATGGTAGACCTTGTCCAACCTGTCCGTATGCCTTCCCAGCAAATGAAGCTGCTACGCCTAGTAAAGCTAGAGTAGTTGCCAATCCCAATGAAAATGCAATTGAATCCCTAAGGACCTGAAAAGAGTAGATAAATGGTTTAATTACAAAAGTACCATAAGTATTTCAAGTGTGGTAATCATGCAAAGCAAGCAGCAGAACATTAGGGCATTACTTCATATGTGAGACTGAATTTAAGCAATAACAAACAAATTTCAAAAATCATCTTTTACAGAAGACAATTGCCAAGAACAACTTAATTGAATAGTTAGGCACTTGCCATTCTGGACGAACAAAATCTTATGCTTCATACTTCCTTAATTTAACTATTAAGTTTTAAAAGATATTTATTGGCTGAAATATAATGGTTAGCCATCAGCATTGCAATCACAACTTCATGACAATAATCTTAATCTTCTGACAAAGAAGAGGGCTTTGTTCAAATTTTATTTACCTCTACCCTGCTTTTCCCTGAACCAAAAGCTCCTGCATTTTTTTTTTTTGAAATGTTCAAAGATCAGCATCACAACCCAATAGAAAGAAAATTAACAGGAATAAAACATCGGTGCAGAATAAATACCAAAAATTCCTTACCTATGTAACCTAAAGTCAGGGGCAGAACACTTAGAGTACAAGGGGAAAGGCTAGTAACAAGCCCTGCTCCGAATATGACAGCCAAACTGCAGGCAGGTATGTCGATATCCGCCAAAGTTTAAGCAAATGCTGGGTAATATAAAAGTTTAGAATACCAAATGCAACATCAAAAGCACTATGAGGGATTTTAACCTAGTAAAACTGAGAGCTGATAACTGGTCCTGCACGGCTTCATTTGCCTGCTGTCCTGCTGAATATAGGAGTCCGCCAAGCCACTCGCCAGCGCCACCATCAGCCAAAGTATAGACAGAAGCAGGTCCTTCCTGGGATGAAAAGAATAACTGTATTTCAACATTTCCTGACAATATATATAAAAACTAAACTGTGCTACTGATTTGAATATTAGTAATTATTTGATCACAAGTGATTTTAACAGTAGTCAACCCTAACTACAGTAATCAGTTGCTTTGTGAAGTTCTAAATTTTGATAGTAGGCATGGTACTTGATGAGCTTATATAGCTTATTTAGACACCACAAAAAGCACATGAATATTCTGGTATGTGTGATTTTAAATTGTAGTCCATATTGTCGCAGTCTACCCTGTAACTAATTTAAATGTTCTATCACCTCCTTTTTTTATTTCTTCCGGTAGATATTTCATGTCCTTTATACTGTGTACCCCTGTTTGAGGTGATCATTTGCTTCCGTCAAAAGTATAAATCAGCGCCTATAGTTGTTAGGCTGGAACTGTTAAAATACCACGAGCCTAAAAGCCTTAATCAACATCAATCAATCAAAAGATACAACAACTAATGTTGTTTGATTTGAAACTACTTGAAAAGCTTTCAGTGAATACTAATATATTGGCATAATGGGTCTCACCATAATATTTCCCATGCTTGCAGCATCTGCTGTGTGTGTAACAACTAAATTTGCTGCTGAAAAGTTAGAAACAGTATTTGACAAAATAAGCTTATGGACTAACAATTAAGAGTTAAAATAGATTTTGTTGATGGAGTCCAATCAAACTGAATCAATTTCAACCCATATTTGCAATCATTTATATGTTCTTTAAACAATAATTGAATGGACGGAAATTTATATGCTCAACTGAAGCTTATTGAGAGTTGGACCTTGAAATTAAATGTATAAAGCTTGTATTATATCCATAGCCATCCCTGCCATATGGTTCTTCTTAATGCAGTAAGTTTCGAAATAACGAAATTAATACAGGAAGTGGCAAGAATATGTGAAAATATCAGCAACCACGACAGATCAAAAGACCACACAAAAGAGCCATGGTGTCATGGCAAGCCCATGAACCCCTTACAGGGTAAACTAGAAACCAATCTACAAACGCCAAAAGTCCAACTTGCCTTCTATTATGCTATCTCTACTTCTCCACAATCCATATCATAATTACCAGACAATAATATATTTAAGTAATACTCAATACAGGTGCACATCAGTCATAACCTTGAAAAGGAAACAGGCTATTAAAATTGTATTAAAAAGAAAGTTTAAGTTTCACCATCTCTATCTCGAAATTTCCAATCAGGTGCAAAAATTCCAGTAGAAGAGCGAAGATCAAATGACTATAATTTTAATGTCCATCAAGATAAACAGGGGTACCTGCAACAGCCGTCGTGAATGTAACAACTTTAAAGATGGCAGTCCGAGGAATCTTTGAGAATGGCACAATTTCCTCAGAGAGAAACTCTTTGCCAGAAGAGATATTTAGCGTTTTTAATTGCATTACATATTTCCCTATAGAAAAGGAGTATGAGAATTAAATGATTAGATTATAATCTATCAGTAAGTAGAAGGACATATGAAATGGAGAGGAAACAATCAAGCACCTGTTTATGAACAACTTCTATTTCACTTTTAAGTTAAAGTTACTATAAGGTATTTCTTTGTAACTTCTTTTTTCTACTTAAAAATTAACATTAAGTCAAAAATGAGAAGGATGGGTTACTATTCAACTTTAAGTTGAAAAGTTAAATTTAAACTTTGTTCGTGGATGACTATCAAGTTTTCAACTTAAAAGTTAAAATTTAACCTTTTAACTTAAAGTTGAAAAGCAACAAAACCTTCCTATTCATAAATGATTTTAGGGGATGTTCGTTTTCTACTTTTTACGGAGTAGAAGTTGCTTTTTGAATATTGAGTGTTATTTCTGAATTAATTTTTAACTTTTAGCTAAATCAAGAAGTAAAAGATTTGTTACTTTTGAAAACGTAAGGATTTTAACTTCTGACTTCTAGTCAAAAGTTAAATTTTAACTAAAATTCATAATAAAAAGGTAGGAATCGAATTGCCCTAAGACAACTTCTACGACAGTAAGACTTGGAGGAATCACAATAGTGCTTCTCTGCCCTACAGTATAATGTTACACTTAATTAAACACGGAGTATTAATTAGGCCTAATATTAGAAGAATTATACCACAGAGATGGTAAAATGATTAGTACCATTTTGTGGTTTTTTCGGTAATTAGAATATGATGATTGTGCAATGCAAAAGCTCTTTGACATCAAATAACTCGCCAGTCACCATGACACTACCTAGTTTCTAGTAATGACACAACTTGCTGCAACAGAGGAAGACGCAAGAACAACAAGATAAACAACAATTCCAGTAATTTATTCAAGCAACTACGAGCCAAAAGACCCTAATTTTGTGTTAATAGATGACTGTGTGCACCGAAGAGGAAGATCGTCCGCAAAAATTAGGAGTGAAATGGAAAGAAGAGAAATTGCTCACCGCCATGAATGCTTCGCTGCTGCTTCTGCTGAAGAATTTGATGATTATAGCTTGAAATTATGCGACAATGGGGAGCAGAGAGTGTCGTCGAAATCATTTCTGTCTTTCTGATGAGAGAGAGAGAGAGAAAGAGAGTAAAGACCGAGAAGGTTGGAGGGATGGAAATAGATATTCCGGCTATATTGTATAATCATATGAACTTGTGTGGTATTAAAATGAATTAGCCTAAAGTTAAATTAAATAAGTTGCCATAGCAATACTTTCTATCTCTGAATTATTAACATTCAAACTTTCATTTGGACAAACATATAATATAAATAAATATGTTAACCCCTTTCGATTCATAATAATAATAGACTATCTAAAAGATGTTTGAAATTTAATATTATTAATTACTCCGTATTTACTTCCAAAAAGCTATAAGTTTGTGATTTTTTATGGAATAATAATATATAAAACTTAAATCGGTGTATTAAAATTAACCATTATTTTAGATACAATCCAAGTTTAAGTTTAAATAGTTTAAACAAAAAAAAAAGAACTTACATTATAGCAAGCTGACCAGCAGTTGTAGAACTCTTCTTTTTCTTCGTGTATAAACCAAATTTACATTATAATGCTCAGATTCGTAATAATATAGATTTGATTCATAACTATTAGTTTTTTACATACATATATGTGTATATATATATATTTTTTTTTTCTTTTCTTTTTTGTCGTATTTAAAAATTAATTTAAAATGACACATTATGATTACCGTGTAATGTTAAAAATGCACTGTACTTCATTGAACTCAAATTAAATCTAATATACATTCAATCTGTACAAAAATTCAGTACAACAAAAATTTAACTCAAATTAAATCTAATATACATTCAATCTCTACAAAAATTCAGTACAACAAAAATTTAAACTAAACGATTATGAAAAGAAAAAAAAAACTCATGTTCATCCTTTACAAGTCCAACTATTGTTATGATGATAAAATCATCAGATTATCATAAATTAACCTCCTCCATTATCACATGTTGCGTATTAATATTTGTAACATATGCATTACCAATTGTATGTAATCACTTCCAGTTGATATAATTTGTGTACACCTATATAGTAATATAGATATGGTAATCTACATGCTAAATAAAAATTAGCTTATCTTTTATATTCTGCTAAAATCAAGAAATACAAATGACTAATTTTTAATTAATAAAAATTAGTCGAAGATTAATCTTTTTAGCTTGTATTCACATAGATTACATTTGGTCGCCTTGTTCATTTAAAAATGATAACAAGGACTTCTTGTTTCTTCTATATATGTCAAATTTGTACAACTTCTTTGAAAATAATTTTGACTTTGAATGTAGTAGTATTTAAACATTCAAACATTAATTAATATTCAATAAATAAATTCCTCTCACTCCTTAAATTTTAAATATCTATTCATAAATTTTCTGGAAAGTAGTTATCATATCCGATTACTTAATTGAAAATTTACCGTAATCACAACAATATTAATATGGTTATGAGTTTTGTAATAAATGTAACATTGTTATATAAAATTGATGTAACTTAGAAATTTCAAAATGCAACTCCAGACATTATCAATATTAAATTTACTACATATGCTAACTAGAGTTAATCCAAGTTATTGAATCTAAACTTTAAAAAAAATAAAAAAAAAATAACTCAGTGTCTATTAGTCAGGAAAAAAAAAACTTAACAGATTTACCATCATATATTCTTGCAAATTACTTCATATAAATTATCTAAAAATCTTTCCAGACAACTTAACAAAATTGTTTTTAAACAGTGATTACCTTAAGTTGCTATTTCAAAATTTATCAACTAAATTCAGCGAGCGAACTCTCTTTGTTAAATACATAAAATTAAATTTATACGTATCTAAATCTTAAAACTTAAAATCTATCTCTTTGTTTTACTTGATCAGATATTATTATTTGTAATTTAGTGAGGAGAATTTATTCCATTTAATCTAAATTATATTTCTTTATAGTGTTCTTTTAATTCTTACGACATTGTTTTAGTTTAATTTAATAGCTTCACTGCAACATAAGAAAATTTCCGTTTTAGCAATTTAATCCCCGTTTCTCTCCTCTCTCTGTCCGAGTCTCTTCGGTGGTCTTCACCTTCTACCTCGCGTTCTCTCACTCGACTGTTATTAATCGTTTCCGACAAGACATCATCTTCATAAAACAATTACATTTGATTCTCCGAAATTTCTCAGAATTTCAAGATTATATGGATTTTTATAGCTCGGAGTTTTGTCTACTCGTGATTTCATCTCTGTTTCTTTCGAGACTTGATTTCTGAAAGTTGCGTTAAATTTTAAAACTGATTATCTTATTTGTATCTATGAAATTATTAGGGGTTTTGTTTTTTTTCAGAAACTTTGATGAATATGATTCAGAATTTGGTGAAATGATTACCGTAATTCCGGCATTGTTTGGCCGGTTTTCCGATTTGTGATCTGAATTAAGTTTTGAGATTCAGGTTTCTACAATGTCGACTTAGACATTGTTGAAATTGAAAGAATGATGCTAGTGAGTTTCTGAATTTGGGGGAAGATTAAGGGGGGTTTGCTGAAGGATGACGTCTGTTTCGCCATCTTCGGTGGCTCGTAGTTCGCTGGAGGAAATGTTGGATTCCCTCCGGCGAAGGGACGAGAATCAGAAGCAGAAGGACTTACCGCCGGCACTGCCGTCACGGCCGACCTCGAAGGCTCGCCGGCCGTCTGCTAAGCGATCGTTGCCGACAAAATTAGACAACAATGTCCAGCAGTCCAAAAATTCTAGTAGTGTGAAAAAAGAAGAGGTTAAAAGATCAAGGGGTGGTAGTTTTGGCGGAAAAAAGCCCAAGGAAGCTGGCCCCGATGAATCGCCGTATGTTGCTATGTCTTTGGAAGATATGGAATTTGAGCATAAAGAGGAGGAGAATGGCGAAGCAATTCTTGCTCCTGCTGCACGGCCTTCTCCATTACCGAGGTTTAGAGAGTCTGAATTGAATGACAATATTGGATATTTCATTAAAAGGGTAAAAGTAGTAACATTAAATTGATTATTTACTGCTCCGTTAAGTCTCTTTGATGTGTTCCTCAGCAGTTTGTTTAACCTGTCTACTAATTTATAAGTTTTAATTTGATGGTTTAGATTTTAGTGATATTAATGATTTTGGCTGCAGTTAATTGAGACCTTTCCATGTGGTGTTGATTGAGCAAGGTTCAGCTAACGTGTAAATGAACATTTTGAAATGTTTCTCTTTTGAATTTATGGAGATGTTAGCTCTGATTCTGGCAGAGTGTGTAAACACATTATCATTTAGTTAGTTACTTATTATGGTTGTTTATTTGTTACTGTTTTTAAACTTTGTTTTGGCATTTTACTAGTATGTTGTTACAAAATGTGTATTGGCAAGTATCTCTAATCAATGTTATTGCCTGTTCGTAATCCATCCTTTTGGAATGTTACTCTAATTTATGAATTTGGTCCTATGGTTATTTGAATTCTTATTTGTTGTGCTTATAGAATTAAAAGAAAGACATCTTTTTCTGTAGCTTATGTTTACTCATGTACCCCACTTTCCCATACTTATTATAGCTGGGTGAGTTTTCTGAAAGTGCTAGAGAGGGAGCTGGGTAGTGAAAAGGTCATTGAGCTCTTAAGCTTTGTAGGCAGCATCTAGGTGGATTTTCTAAGTCATATCTTATTTTTTGTGAAATCGTATATTTGAAATTTAATCACATCATATTGTCTTGGGACATAGTTATTAAATTGTAAAAATATCGAGTACCAAAAACTCCCATATCGTGTTTCATGTTTCGTATCGTGAGTTGTATCGTACGATACAGAACATGAATGCAAAATGTGGTAATATACATTTAGACAAATTTATAACAAAACTGGTTGGCAAACAAGCAGACTGATTATAAGGTAAAACTTAGACTACTTACTCTATCTTTAAGCATATAAATAACAAATTTAATTGGATAATCTATCATATTAGCTTGTCATAATGTAAAAGTGAATGACAATTTAATTCTTTATCCTAAAAATGATTTATAAATAGGTGCTAGTACTCAATATAGTCCAAATAGCTTGATGTTACTTTCAAAATAATTGTAAAATGTATCGTTATTGTATGAATCGTATTGTATGAATCGTATTGTATCATGACCGATACGGCGATTCTTGTGATACCGTGATAATTCTGCTACGTCCTAAGATACGTATCAAATTGTCCGTGTATCGCATTGAATCGTACGTATATCATACAATTCTGATAACTATGCTTGGGGATATGTTTGATGATGAGTTAAATCGAATAAATTTACTGGTAAGTATTGGCATATCTCTCATAATCATTTAAAGTTTAATACGAAGTATGAAAGACACATGATAGCAGCTAGTTGGGCAATTGTATTGGATGGTGAAGGGACCTTAGAGGACAAAGCTGACTCTTAGCTTTGTCTTAGGACACTGGTCTGGTTGCATGTCATATGATACATAATCATAAGCTTTTGTTTTGGCTGATTCTATGAAAATGCTAGTGTTGTAAGGCATATATATCAGGTAGTATGGTTACCAAAAAACAAAAAAGTCTACATATCCCACTATACTTCATAAAGCAAAGGCCCAAATACTATCTTTCCTACAATGTGATCGGCATCACAGGCTACACCAACATACAATACATAAAAGTTGTCTGATGTATTACAGTTTAAGATGATAGATTAAATGCCTATTATTTTGTAAATAATTAAATTATATATGTAAGTTTTCCATTGAAGTGATGGGATTCGAAAGCTAAAACTTGAATAAATGTTAAAGACTGGCATCTATCTTGGGAATTTGTTCTGAGGACTTTTGAGTTTGAAGTGTCGCAGGTGATAAGTTTGTCTTGCATCATAACATTTTTTGTATGAATAATCAGAAGTTATGGAAAAATCAATAAATTATTGTCTGATATTATTCTAAGGTTGTCAGTTTATCCTAAGATATTTGTAGTACTGGTATATATGAGTATACACTACAATTGTCAATTCAATACACAATAGGCATCGTGATTTAAAAACTGTTGTAAGTTCATATATATGTAGTTTATAATCTGGATAATCTTTGATGAAACCTTTCACCATAAAAAAAGAAAAGAAAAGAAAGGCCTGCTGCAGACATGACATTTCAAATCGCCGTTCCTGTTCATGTAACTGAACTATACTTCTGATACTTTTGCTCAAGGAATCCTTTGATCTAGTAAGAGGATTGGTGCTTTGGCTTCAGATAGATTTTGTGCAGATACTTATTTTGAAATTTCTATGTTTCAGAAACTCCGTGTTTGGTGTCAGCTTCAAAATGGGCGATGGGAATCAGGACAGATACAATCAACTTCAGAAGAAACAGCGTCGGTGTTGCTTGTGAATGGAAGTGTGAGTTCATGTATGCCTTCTACTTAGAGCTTGTAATATACATGAATCAAAAAAATAAAGCACGTGCTTTCTTCTTGATGTCACTGTACTGTAGGTGGTTACAGTTTCTACAAGAGAACTTTTACCTGCAAACCCAGATATCCTCGAGGGCGTGGATGATCTTATACAGCTTAGTTATTTGAATGAGCCATCAGTCCTTCATAACCTTGAGTACAGATATGCTTGTGGTACAATTTATGTATGTATTACATCTTATTTAAATACCTGAACATTTCTATCTGTTTCTACTTCTGCGGCTGATGCTTGTGCTTTCTTCTTATAGAGTAAAGCTGGGCCTGTTTTAATAGCTATCAATCCCTTCAAAAAGGTTGCACTTTATGGAAATGATTATACCACAGCTTACAGGCAGAAGCTTTTGAACAGCCCTCATGTTTATGCTATAGCTGACACTGCCTATAGTGAGATGATGAGAGGTGAACTAAAGCAAATCCCAATGTACTAAGGCAATGGGTTTATTTTTTATGTTATTTGAACTCTTACTCTTTCCCCCCTTGTAATGGCTCTTGCAGATGGAGTCAACCAGTCAATAATTATAAGGTAAGTGGATTTTACTTATTTCCTTGATCGGAAGATCTTTCTTGATGCCTTTGGGTAAATCTCTTTGCTGAATATATAGAATTTCTATATATATTGGTTCCATAATAGTAGTTAGTCAATGATAAAAATATGCATTCATCTTTTAGCGGGGAAAGTGGAGCCGGGAAGACCGAGACAGCAAAATTTGCAATGCAATACTTGGGTGCTCTTGGGGGTGGTAGTAGTGGAATAGAGCGTGAAATCCTTCAGACAAGCTATATACTGGAAGCATTTGGCAACGCAAAAACATCTAGGAATGACAACTCCAGTCGATTTGTGAGTTTTTACTAACCTTGATTTCATCGGCTTCCTGGATGCATAAGAGATCAAATCTGTGGCTTTCGATAGACATCTCAATTTACTCATATTTTTTATACACTGCAGGGAAAACTAATAGAAATTCATTTTAGTTCTGTTGGGAAAATTTGTGGCGCTAAAATCCAAACCTGTAAGCTTAATTTTAGAAGTTTCCATTAAAAGTTGACATTATTCTTGGGCCACCACTTCTAGTACAGACTGACTTGACTCATTGGTTTGATGTTCCATGTGGATCAAAATTATGCTGATTGGGATAGTTCTTCTCGAAAAGGCACGCAATCTCAATATTATATCTTTATTTTAAAATTTCACTCGTTTATTATGTTCCTCTAGTAAAATATGTTATGGATGTTCTTTTGTGCAGTCAAGAGTGGTTCAGTTGGCCCAGGGCGAGAGATCATATCATATATTTTACCAGCTTTGTGCCGGGGCACCACCTGTTCTCAGAGGTTTTTCAAAATTGCTAATCGCATTTATAATACTGATATATTTATCTAAATTTATTAGTTTAACCTATCACAAATGAAAAGGAAAAATGCAGGGAAAAGGATTTAGTTTGACCTTGTTCAAACAAAGCTCAAATGTGTGCCAATCTGATGATGTGTGTGCGAGTTTTTTTTTGGGGCGGGGGGGGGGGATGGGGCGGGGGTGGAAGAGCTAAATTTGACCATCTGACTTGTCAGGTGAGGTTTTAAAATTTTATACACCTTTTGGTGTCTATAAAGGTAGGTAAGCAACTGGGGGAGAAACCTGCCTACTTATGTGTAACATGTTCTGTGAAAAATTTCTGTGCATTAAAAGCTCTAGCCGAAATGTTGACTGTAGTTTTTCATGGATGGTTATATACAATTCTATTTATTAGTTAGGGCTCTTAAACACTATATCCTCTTAGGTAACATGAATGACACATGATGTGTTGTCTTGACAGAGAGGCTGAATTTGAAATCAGCAAGTGAGTACAAATATCTTAATCAGAGTGGTTGCTTGGCTATTGATAATGTCAATGATGTTCAGAAGTTTCAAGCACTGATGGTAATTCAATTAAATTTGTCTACCACATATTTATCCATAGGTGCTAGATTTAGTTGTTAATCTCCTACAGTATACATATGATTCATGTATCTAACTGTACTATTTTATTTTCATCAGGAAGCCCTGAATACAATTCACATGTCCAATGAAGACCAAGAGCATACTTTTGAAATGCTTGCTGCAGTATTATGGCTGGGAAACATATCATTTCAAGTAACTGACAATGAAAATCATGTTGACGTTGTGACTGATGATGGTAAATTGTATATGCTTGGTTTCGTTTTGTATTATGATGTGTGGCACGTGATACTGTTCCTGAAACAAATTCTTTGCTAACTTCTATTGCATGTTCTTATAGATTATTGGGTTTTTCATGTCTTTTCATATGGTAAGCAACTTGACGTGTAGTGCTGAACTGCATATTTGTTTATCTGTAGCTTGAAGTTATCAAATAATTTTATATTTGCAGGACCGAGGTCAAAATTCACACCTTATTTGTTTGATTTTAATTTGTTGTTTTGACGGGGATCTGCTTTCAGGAAATTTTTTGGTTAAAGTATTAGGCACAGATGCTCATTCAGACTGAGGCACTAGGAACGAGTTAGTGTTTGTTGCTTTGGTTGCTCTTGAAATTATGAATAAGTGTCTTTTCTCTCTCTCTCAACCCTCCTCCCTTTGCTTTGGTGGTTGAATTAGTTTAGTAGAGGAAAAGGGGCCGAAGAGATGTGTACTAGTTGAATTGCTAAAATAGTTCTTGCTTCTCTATCTGCTTATCTTCTTCTATGCATTAGATACATGGTAGTTGCACTGTCATTCCCTTTGAACTTATAATATCTTGCTTAAAACTTGTTAAAGCCCAACTATAGACACTTGGGACACTTTAGAAGATTTGTTCTGTGTTTTACATAGAAAAATTTCTTACAATAAATAATACCAACTTAAGTTGCCAAAATAAGAGAGTACTAATTTGTTGACTGCCATTTAGATTAGTGAATCAGCAAAACAAGTTTTGTACTTATTTGCAGTATACTTCTGCAGAAGTAAACATTGAATGCATATATTTGCTAAACTTGAAAGAAAGCAGCCAAGCACTTGGTTTCTCTTGAGTAGAATTGTTCTTGTTTCTTCTTTTTATTTTTTTTAATTACTTTCTTTCATTAATTTTTTATACCTTTTGTTGTTTTGAATATTAAATTTTAGTTTCATATTTTATTCTAGAATTATTTTAGAATGTCATGTCAGGAAATATATAATCAAAAAAATAGATTTGTTAAGCTGTCAGAGGTTTGAATTGTTTGAAATTAATGGAGTATGTAAGAATAGAACCCACTTTTGCCTTGTCAGCAAGTTTGAATTGTTTGAAATTAATGGAGTATGTAAGAATAAAACCAACTTTTGCCATGTCAGCAAAAAAAAAAAAGAAAAAAAAAGGAATCACACAATAATACGAGCTGAGCTGCCAATGAGATATAATGATGCGAGCTCAGCTATCATGGTTAATTTTGGGTCATCCCTTATCTACTGATCCGAACTATTCAAGGTTTTATTCGAAAATTATATTGCGTTGGAATGTCAAAAACCAAAAGTTGAGTTGTTTTTCGTCGGTAATATTCTTGGTTGAATTACTTATAAATGCCTTTGATGTGGAAATTTTTTTGTCCCATCTGCCCGTTTAATTTAGTTCCTCTTCTTCTCTTGGCATTAATTATGTGAAAACAATCTGCCACGTAAGTTGCACACCTTTGTTCTATTCAGGGATCGAGCTAAAATTTTTGTTTAAGGGGGTGGAAAATACAAATTAATGCAGTTTCCTTCTCGAGTTTGAGGGGGGTTGAAATTATATGCTATGCTTCCTTCGTTGTCTCTAAAATTTGTCATGCAAAAATGCTTAATTTTGTTCAAATTTATGTTCGTTCACCGGTATAAGCATTCCTCTTCATATTTTCCTTTACCTGCAATCAAGTCTTATTATCTAATGCTAATACCACGTTTCCTAAGATTAAGTCTTATTATCTAATGCTGATGTTGAGTTCCCCAAGATTGTCTGAGGTATGCTTCAGTTGTACCTGATTTTTAATGAAGGGAACGACTTGACCTTCTTTTTCAGTTTCATATTGTGTGTAGAAATTAAGTGCACGTGCATTGCATCTCCTTCAAAGTTTCTAGCGAATATGAACAGGAAATAATGACTGTTCAGGTCTTTCTTAATTAATATCATCTTGGTAAGATCTTCTGTTTTATGTTCATGCTCAACTTATTAATGTAGCCTGTTATCCTTTTTAGCAGCATCCACAAGGGCCGCTAGCTTGATAGGTTGCAGTGCTCAGGATCTCATGTCAGCCTTGTCTACCTATAGAATCCAAGCCGGGAAGGATAATGTTGCCAAAAAATTAACTCTACAGCAGGTAGATAAAGTTGTTTTCCTTTTAATGTGCTTCTCCCGTTGTTCGTCTAGCAAGTTACTCTAGCAGTCACGCACATAATTCACATATTCACTCAAATAGTGGTACCTTATCATCATGTTTGTGTTGTTTAGGCAATTGATACAAGAGATGCATTAGCAAAGTTTGTATATGCAAGCTTGTTTGATTGGCTTGTAGAAGAAATCAATAAGTCACTTGGTAAGGGTAAACAGCAAGCCGGGAGATCCATAAGTATTCTTGATATTTATGGATTTGAGTCATTTCAGGTATATAGTTTTTACTTTGTGTTGATGTTATGTTCAATATAACATTGCCCTATATGATGATATTTATCTGCTCATTTCAGCGAAATAGCTTTGAACAATTTTGTATAAACTATGCAAATGAGAGATTGCAGCAGCATTTTAACCGCCATCTGTTTAAACTTCAGCAAGAGGTGAGCTTTTAAATTATTATGATGATTCTTTGTCAATTACCTCATGAAGGGTTAGTGCTCCCTTTTTTTGCTCTGTTTTTTTCCCTTTTGATGATACACATAAATTGAGAGAAAGGTTAACTCCATGGAAAAATTTGCATGTGTTGGATATGCCGTTGTAGACATTTTGTACTGTTTAGATCTGTATGCATTTCTACTCATTTTACTTCAGATATCTAATCAAAACATAATGTGAGATTCTTAACCAACTGTTGATTTTCATTATAAAAAAGGCTTCTCCTCAATAGATATGGTCGAAGTGTAAAACTTTTCAAAATGCCAGTGGATGCTATTACTCAATATACTTTATCTTATACTGTTTTTCTCATTGATCTTTGTTTGTTTAGACTATAACTTCTCTATTTTGCTATAGGAATATGAGTTGGATGGAATTGATTGGACGAAAGTAGAATTTGAAGACAACCAAGAGTGTTTGGATCTATTTGAGAAGGTAATTGGCTTCTTCGGTTCTTCTAATTTTATAATCATCATGTGTCCATTTCAGTGTTCCTAGACATGTCATGCTAGCTCTAATGTACAACTAATAATTTTGAACTTCATGAATCGCATCAAATTTAATTTACAAGATATCATGAATCGAGTTTCAAAAATCAAAATAAAAATATTTTTGTAGAATGGAGGGCGAATATTTTCAAAAAAAGAAAACAGGTAATATAAACTTGAGAGCAAATGATGGTTGCTAATTGAATGCTTATTTTTGGGATTGGATTCTTACATCCTTAGAAAAATCTGTTTCATGTCTGAAGAAATTGATATGCTTTTGCATCGTGCTGCCACTTAATTATACATTTAATGATTCCATTTTTGTACTGTTTGTATTTGTAGAAACCCATTGGTTTGATATCTTTGTTGGATGAGGAATCAAATTTTCCAAAGGCAAGTGATTTAACCTTCGCCAATAAGCTTAAGCAGCACTTGAACACTCACCCTTGCTTTAAAGGAGAGAGAGGTGGAGCATTTAGTATACGCCACTATGCTGGAGAGGTTAGTTGTTTTGTGTTCCAGATTACTGCTCAGGACTATAAATTAGTGATTCTTTTGGTGTTACTGTGATCTGTTGTCCCTCTTAGGAGGAGGATGTCTATTGGTTAATGGAATGACTAAAGAATTATATTTACCTCCCCTTGGTGCATCTAACCCCTAAAATCGATTTTAATAAACAGTAGTAATGATACTATAGTAATATAAAGAAAAGGGGGAAAGTCATTTGATTCTACATAGTCTATATGGCCTAGATTCTACTTTAGAAATAACATCCCCTCTGTTTTAAAACATAAAACATCTGAATGAAGCTTAACAGTTTAGGAGAGTGTATGCCCTAGATATATTAAAGCTCACTTTATACTGATTTTAACAATCTTTTACTGTAGTATTATTCGTAGACATCTCTAGAAACAGCTTCTAGAAAGATAGACAAGTGTTTTACTATGCTGATTTCATAGTATATGAACTTGTGTTTTCTCATTTTAGGCATAGGTAGTCTTTAGGCTAACAATTTTTTCCAACAATCATATTAAGGTCCAACATTTGTTGTTCTCACTGTTTGGAGCTAAATGAAAACACACTTCGGTGTTATATGTTAAAATGTAAGGGTAACCTATTGGAAAAAACGTGCCAGGTTGAAAACAAATAGAAATTACCTAAGTACTATATTTTCCTAAAAGAAAGGTCACCAAAATTCTTCCTTAACACAGCTTGGGTAGCGTAAACAAAAAACGCCTGAAGGGCAAACTACTCTTGAAATTCAAGAAAGGAGCGTCCAGCCCTGGTCCAGGTTTATGGAGCCAGAGAAATTGAAGGCAGAGATCAAGTAACTGTGCAAATAACAATCAGCAGTATCAATATCAGTCTCTCAAAATAGACCATATCACCAGGGTTACATCTCCCATCTTTTGCCCACCATAACAAACTTCCAATGTGAACACTCCTTAAGACACCTAGGTTGGCAGGCATGATCCAACGAACTCCGGTCACTTTAGTTGTATGTAATGAGATTGTGATCTCTGGTTTTTCAAAGAATTCACATTCGGTGCCAAAATGCTATTGTACCATACAATGTATTAGAATTGATTTTTCTGTCTTTGGTGTACTAAATTTCATTCAAGATATGTATTCTTGAGGCCTTTATACATCTTATGTTTGACAAACAGTTGAATTTTTGAAGGTTCTATATACCACCAGTGGCTTCTTGGAAAAGAACAGAGATCCGTTACACCCTGATACCATCAGACTTCTCTCATGTTGCAGCGGCCAACTGCCTCAATTGTTTGCTTCCACTATGCAAAGCCAGAACCCTACTAGTCGTTTAAGCAAGTTGGCTTCGTCCGACTTCCATAAACGAAGTGTTGGTACAAAGTTCAAAGTAAGAAATCTTTTTTTTTTTCTGTCCCAGGAACCACAGATCTAGAATATGTGGCTACAATAGATAAACTGCATGAACATGATCTCTTTTAGATTTTAAAGAATAACTCCATCACACGAGCTATTCCCTTTTAGGAATGTGATTTAATCTGGATATGAATGCAGAATCTCTAATTAAATCCTGTATGCTTGTAGGGCCAATTGTTCAAATTGATGCAACAGCTGGAGAACTCCACGCCACACTTTATTCGCTGCATAAAACCAAATTCTAAACAGCTTCCTGGCATGTATGAAAAGCATCTTGTCCTAGAGCAACTACGGTGTTGTGGAGTTCTGGAGGTAGTAAGGATCTCAAGATCTGGATATCCTACTCGAATGACACATCAAGAATTTGCTGGAAGGTGGGGTACACAATCCTGCTTGATATAGATACACTGCTCAGAGTGAGGAATTTTCTGATATGCTTGTATGATTTGTAGGTATGGCTTCCTTCTTTCAGAGTTTGGTGTCTCTCAGGATCCATTAAGTATATCGGCCTCTGTTTTACAACAGTTTGGTGTCCACCCTGAAATGTATCAAGTTGGTTATACAAAGTTATATTTCCGAGTAGGACAGGTAAGTTCAGTAACTTATGTTAAAGATGTTTCTTAAATGCAATGCCATGTGGATTAGTAACATGATCTCTTCAGAATTGCGAAAAAGGGAAAGGGGCCAAAAATACTTCTTCAAAATTTAAGTTTATCATTGGAAAAGTGTCTAAATGCTCTGAGATCTAATATGCTTTCAACTGTTGAATAATATATTGCCAGCTTAATACTATTAATGTTCAAGTCTTCAACCTTCTGGATGTGTGCAAGAGTCAGAAAAAGTAGGATTATTAACATAAAAGGAAAGATAGTATGCGATGAGATAGGTGCAGATTCACCATTTGTTTCACTGTTTCAATGGTTCCCACATCCCGCAGGAAAGAACATTGAACTAAGATTGATGATAGCCATAATTGTGATATTTATTCTTCATTTCTTCTTTCCCTATGATTCTGGTTTCCCTGGGAAATTATTGGATAGAAATATGTAGGAAAAGAGAAGTCAAAAAGAGGAGCAGATATACGATTACCAAAATCTCACCCAAAGCACTATTCCAATATTTAGGAATTCAAAAGTAGGAACTTTGCTCTTTATATTGAAGTATCAATATGTGGAGCATTTATCAGGTGTTATTACCATGACTTTAATACTTGAGTAGACAAATTCAATGCTAAAAAATGCTATCATCAGACACGTCTGTACTTTTGAGATAGATCTTCTATGCCTCCAGCACTCTTTGGAGTTAGTACATAGAGCTCGTATGGAAACCACAGATAGTAACGACAAATTATTAGCGATATCTTTATATTGATGGTAACTTTTGTTGATTTTTCCCTATTATTCCTATTCACATATTGTGAAATTGTTCACATTACACTATTCTATGGACCTACATTCATAAATGTTCTCCTGATAAATTTCAAAGTGATTGCCTGGTCTTATTGTTATTATATTTTTCAATTTTAATTTTGTTTTCATACCATATTTTTAGTGGTATTTGCAAGCCGTGTTTGTAAAAGGCCAATTAAATATCTTACAGGTTCTGAGCAGCAAAAAATTGTTGTTCACTCTTGAAAATGAATGTTATATGAAGTAGTTCCTCTAATATTCTGTGGTATGGCCTCATAGATTGGTGCAATAGAGGAAACAAGAAAAAAGGTTCTGCAAGGCACACTTGAGGTGCAGAAATGCTTTCGTCGTCATCAGGCTCATCGTTACTTCCATGAACTGAAGAGAGGGGTGATAACAATACAATCATGTAAGGGCAAACATTTCTTCCTTGTTTGATTTGTTAAAGATATTTTGCGGGGTTTATGGTTGATAGAATACTTTGTTAGTGTAATCTGTAAAACATTGAGGTTGGGTGTATTGGATGGGAGTAACTGTTGTTGCTCCAGAAAATTGAATTTCTGAAAAACATCTTATCAGTGCCACCGTGTGAAGCACTACACACAATATCAGTAGAAGTTTGACTAGCAAACCTTGCAATCACAAGAATTCTTAAGGTAAATAAGGGAGGCCATAACTCAACCATCACTTATACATTAAGGAATAATGATGGAAGTCAATAATAAAGAACCTAACGATGCTTAAGTACTCCAGAATACCTAACAACTAAGAAACACGATTGTGAAAATCCCTTAAGTCCATAAAATGGCAAAGTCTCTCGTTTTTTTTTTTGGGGGGGGGGGGGGGGGGGGTGCGGTGGTCAAACCAGCTTTTTTCTGTGCTTGTGGCTGAAAATATGTACGTCATGATTAAAGCAAATGAGTCTTGTGGTTTTCATTGAGATCTTTGTAATTTGTACATCTGAACACGGTAGGGAACAGATCAAAAGGTATGGTCCACGCAAGATTTGAACTCATAATATACTGTTTTCTCATCACTTGGGCTTGCATCAAAATTAAAGGAACAAAAGATACCAATTATAAGCTGAAAAGTGTAAATTTGTTTTTTGGGGATATATTATTTCATTGCATGTAAAACTTCCTACAGTTGTTCGTGCTGAAATAGCTAGAAGGAAGTATGGTATCATGGTGCATTTGAGGCAGCAACTTGCTAAGAAAGCACTTGATGATCAGCTAAAAGCTGTTCTGCAATTGGAATCTGGTAAGGCTAATTTTAAGATTGTGCGGGAAGTTAATTGAAAGTTGTATTCTTAATTTTTGTTGGGTTTGCAGTAATACGTGGATATTTGGCCCGAAAGCATTTTAATCACTTGCGGGATTTGGAAAGGTCAAATCATGATAATTCACGTTCCGAACAAAAACAGGAGAAAAAAATTTCTATTGTGAAGGTACTCCATAATAATGGACTGCGTTCTTTCATATGATATCTTTCTATATATTTTCGGTCTCATTGTATAGTAGGTAGGTGGTGGAGACCGGAGACTTTCTTTATGATGATTTTACTTTTATTTCTGGCATCTCCTTGATAGTTTCTGTACTAGATATATATGTTCTTTAGTTTATTTATTTATTTAATTGTTTGTGTTTGAATATAAAAACAATACATGCTAAATGTGTATGTACAACTCCTTCCGTCCAAATAGAGCAAGTGAAGTACCCAACAAGTACGAGCGAAGTACAAAACACTTTAACAAATTGGACACCTTTTACCCTTATAAGAGTGCCCACAAGCAATCATGTTGTCAAAATATTCATTGGCCTTTCATTAGGGAGCCTAGTTGTAAGGCTATAGTAGGAAATTCACGTCTTCAAGTTATTTTACCTTAAAAAGGGTGCTAGTTGTCCTTCAGACACTCTTTTTGGACGGTGTAGTATATTTTTTATCTTTTCACTACAGAAGTGCAAAGTTGTTGTAAATTCCATTAGACTTACTTTACTGACATCAGTATTTTTGGATTCTGGAATGTGAAGTTAAATATTTGAGACTTCGAATATAGAAAGACAAATTTCTTGGTGGAATATCTAGTAGTGGACTCTAGTTAAGCTATTGGTGTAAACTGTTATCTTCAAGAATTAGGAAGATGCATTGGTTTTATAACTGGTAAATAATTTGTATTGGATTATCTGATCATGAAGGATGAGTTATAAGTTATTGAAGGTTCTTTGGTCATGTCTCATGATATTGACTTGGTTCTTGTATTTGTTGGTTTTGGCTTAAACCTCATTCATTAAAGTTTCTCACTCACGATCAACCATATATACCTTAAACAAAAATTAACTGAGAGTAAAAATGCTGTTTTAGGTCTTCTCCAAATTTACAACTTTCATTTCGGAGAGATAAGTGGCTTAATTTATTCGTTTTGAATTCTGGTACAGAGAAATTTATAAGCTTCTTTTTTTTCATTTTGTTTTCGTCTTTATGGTTGGATTTTGAGACAATGTTGTGAAAATGTAAATTTTGGAGAACGACTTTTAGTTATCTAATTGGGATGATGATACTCAGCTTTGTGTTATTTTATGTGTTTCAATGAGTTTATAAGTGCATGGTTAAATGAAATGCATAGATATTAAAAAATTGGGGCTAATACCCGTTTAAGTGGGATCATTTCCCAGTTTAGTTGTTATTCCATGAGGATTTTTACTAATAAATCTCCCTTTTCTAAATAGTATTCTGAGCAGGGCAAACCACAACAGCATAACCAAGATCTGCCTTCGGTTGTTGAAGAGCTTCAAAGGCGAGTATTGAAGGCCGAAGAAAGGCTCGAGAAAAAGGAACAGGAAAATGTAGCATTGAGGGATCAAGTACAACGATATGAGGCACGGTGGTTGGAATATGAGTCCAAGATGAAATCAATGGAAGACATGTGGCAAAAGCAAACAACATCTTTGCAAGTGAGTCTGTATGCTTTAATATGGTTGTCATTTTAGGGGTCGCCTAATAGAGAATAGGATGGGCATACACTGCAAAGCATTGACATAGACATATAAAAGTTGACTATTAAAACTTGTCGGTTTGGACAAATATGCAATCATCTGGTACATAAAATAATTAGAAGGGAATTATATGATTGTTACCTTTGATCATTTTTAGAATATGATGTTGACATCGCGATACACTATTCAACATCAACACATCAACAATGCGTCAACGACTTAATCGTTGATTTAATTCAAAACTAGCGGGACTCGGCACATATATTTTGAAATAAATAAATAAGGAAATAAGAGGAAGTAATAATGAAAAAATAAAAAATGAAAATGAAAAATATCAATTAAGTGAAGATAAAGAAACAAAAAACAATGATAATTTGACAATTAAAAATAGGTTGATAGGAAGAGGGAAGGAGAGGAAGAAAGAATTAATAGCACAAACTCTATCCATCCGTAATGCTTATAGCATTACAGTTTTTCATTACTCCTTCCTAACACAAACCACATGTTATTCTCTCACTCCATTAAACCTTGTTTTACTATATTCTCCCAAGAAAGTTATAGCCGATCTCTTTCTGTCTTTATGTCGTGTTCTCAATAGCAAACTTAATTTTTCATTTTTTTATACCGAAGTACCTAAAGGTTTCTTAGGATATGCAGAAAGAATATCAATTGTTGTCTCTCATCGTTTCTTCCCTGGTACAACTACTTTTCCTTGAATTTCTTTGTTTCTTATCCATATTTGTATGACCATTGATCCATCTTAACACCTGATTTTCTCTACTCTCAGTTATGCTCATTTGTTTCATTGCTAACCAACATTCAACTCCATAAAGTACTGCCTTGCTGTTATTTATTAAAATTTCCATTTAGCCGAACAGTCACTTATCCAACCTGCTCGACTCTATAGCTTACATCGTCGTCAATCTTCCCTATTCTGCAAGATTGAGCCCATATATCAAAATGCATCTTCCTCGGGAGCCTCCTTTCCTAAGATGACAACCAATTCTTTCTTCTTTCGTGATAGACTAATTTATGATGTTAATTCCCGTTGCCATGACCAAGAGACAAAACTAGTGCCCTCTCTTGTGCTTTCTGTGTTAAATATCATAAGATTGTTTTATTTGTTTTTCAATTTTTATGTTTATTTTTATCGTTTTTTCTGTCACTTGACATTGGACCTTGTTCACATCCAAATATGCTAAAGGTCACAATAACAAGACAATTTTGACCCTTTAAAGGTATTCTTTGTTTAGCTTGTGATTTCACATTGACAGAGTTATGAGCGGTAGAAGTCCTTTTTGGGCAACCAGTATTGTAATAGCAAATGTGTTTAATAGTTGGAATGATATTATTTTTCCAAGAAACAATTGGATCTCAACACTGAATTCAGCAAAATGCAAAATGTGAAAAAAAAAATAATAAATAAATTCAGGGGTTCAGCATATATTTACGTGTCAAATTAATTTTTAATGAAAAAATATATATACAAATATAAATAACATAACATACCAATAAATATAATAGTTTCTTAATAAAATTGGAAAAAAAACCATGTAAATTAGAAAAAATAAGCTGATTGTTAAGGAAGTATGAATAGATGAGCCATGTTTATTAGTATAGTTTTATTTTCAATACTTCTCTATGTTAATTTAGTTTTAGTGTACTTGTTGTTAACTGTCTAGAGGTGGTACTCTACCCTACAGTGGTTTTGTTTTTGACATGCCTATGGAGATCTAATGTGTGGCAAATGCAGATGAGCCTGGCTGCAGTAAAAAAAAGCCTTGCTGCTGACAATTCCTCAAATCAATGTGGAAGGCAAGACGGTTTGTCATCACCACTCTGTTACGATTCGGAAGATACAAGTTCTGTGGAATATCAAACTCCTGGTAACTCTGTTTCAGAGTTTGAACCAGGGTCTCATTCTAACGGTAAAACAAATGCAGTTAGTCACCTGGTGAAAGAATTTGAGCAACGCAAACAGAAGTTTGATAACGAGGTCAAAGCCATTATTGAGGTCAATTCAGGGTATTCACAATCCACAAATCCTGATGACGAACTTCGAAACCTGAAACACGAGTTTGATACTTGGAAGAAAGACTACAAGGCTCGATTGCGAGAAACAAGGGCAAAGCTTCAGAAACAAGGGTTATCAGAAGCTGAAAAACATCGCCGCAGATGGTGGGGAGGGAAAAGTAAAAGATTTTAACTAGTTTGTCTCCAAGCTTAGGTTTCTATAAATATATCATTAAAAGAAACATAAAGAAAAAACAGAGAATATATCTATTTGTGGACAGAAAGAGGTGGCTGGATTTGTGTTCCTAAAATTTTGTCAGCTCTCTGGCTTCATGCGCTCTGTCACCAGGAGTGTGACAATCGCGATCGTGACGGCATGTATCATTATGTTACAGTAGCATGAGGATGGGTTTGTATCATTACGGGTTTGTAAAAGTTTTCTTGATTGAAGACAAAATTCAGAAAGCTATGGTCTGGAGGGAACTACAAGATATCCTTCTATGTTGTTCCTGCTTGATCAGTTGTTCCCCATTTGTGAATGTTTTTGGTCCTATTGATGGAAGGGGGAATTAGGTATAGTTGATAGTGCAGAATATGAAGAGAACTGTACATATTACCTCAACTTGTATTAGAAACTTATGTCCATATATGATCGAAGTATACAAAGGATATGTACTTACTAGTTCACTTGCAAGCTCAATGCTCATGTTGTCAAATGAATTTTTCACTTCTTCGTGTGTTACTTGCAGGGAGTTGTATACTACAAGAGAGAAGCCATTGTAATTTTTATTTTCCCGTTTCTTTGAACAATTTGGTTTCCTTATTTTTCGCAGATTGTTATCAATATGTAAGTAGGATACATTACACTCCCCGACCCATCCATAATTCCCCTGTTTTATGTATATTATATTGATATCCGGAATTAGAGAAATTATTGACCTTTTTAATACTATTCAAAATTAGGCACATAATTTTGTAATTTAGCTTGTAAGGTTACACTTGAAGTTGTGAGTGTGTCATTGATTGTGATCTTATCTAAATAAATTAAGCACAATGATATCATTATGATTTCCCATTGTTTAGAAGGGAAATAAGAGGAACGTGTCATAACAGAAGGGGGAGTCTTCTTCCATAAATGTATTTGTGACTTGGATTTGAGTAACTGAGGATATAAGTTAAATAAACTAGACATCAGTCGATTAAGCAAGACGAGGTATTTTTGATTGTCAATGACACATTAATTTAGAATCGGTGAATCATGATAATTTACAAAAAAAGGGTTTCATTTCCATACATCAAGTATACATAAGATTGTGCATTTGAGATGATGACTTATGATCCGGGAACAAACTTGGTGGCATAAACCCAAGCATTGTTGGCAACAGGGTTGTCAAGGTGGTCCAAAAGGTTCTCAAGAGGTCCTTTTCCAGTGACAATAGCTTGGACAAAGAAGCCAAACATAGAGAACATGGCCAGCCTTCCATTCTTGATTTCTTTCACCTTGAGCTCAGCAAAGGTCACTGGGTCATCTGCAAGGCCAAGTGGGTCGAAATATTGGCCTCCGGGGTAGAGATCATTCCCTTCTCCGACGCCCGGAAGACCGTTGATGCGAAAGCCCTCAACAAGTCCCATCAGAACCACTTGGAATCCCAGAACTGCCAGAATGCTCTGAGCATGAACAAGGTTTGGGTTGCCCAAATAATCTAGGCCACCTTCACTGAAGATCTGGGCTCCAGCTTTGAACCAAACTGGTTCCTTGAAATCAACCTTAACCCATTTCTCCAGGACTTCAGGGGTGATGCATCCGAATGCTCCAAGCATTGCCCATCGCCCATGGATGACCTGAGATGATATTATCA
The DNA here is from genome assembly GCA_014636745.2 of Centella asiatica. Lineage (NCBI taxonomy): Eukaryota > Viridiplantae > Streptophyta > Magnoliopsida > Apiales > Apiaceae > Centella > Centella asiatica. Next base: position 54,135,688 of record CM025783.1, read on the forward strand.
ATTGTTCTTAAGTTAGTAAAGTATGAACTAGTACTGATTTAGAGTTATCACAAGAAAAACTCACAAAAACACAAAGACAAAATAAATAGATGGACTCCATTGAAAAAAGTAAGAGAGTGTAGCAGAACTTGATTGATTTGTGAGTTTTTTCTTTTGAGCTTTTTATGCTAGTAGACTACTAATAGTATACTTTTAGTAGTTAGTTTATAGTGCAAAAATAGTTGGTTATATGACCTCAAGGGCTCTGTTCTTGGCAAAGGCTTCAGGGTCAGCAGATAAACCAGCAGTGTCCCAACCATAGTCACCGGGGAATTCTCCGGTCAAGTATGATGGAGTCTGAGCTGAAAATGGTCCCAAGTACTTCACGCGGTCTGGTCCGTACCACAGCTCATTTCCCTGTCAATACAATCAAAACAGTCGGTCACACCTCAGTACACTTCCGCTCATATTACCAGAACACTAAATCATCTAAATATATACATTCTCAAGCTATATATACAACACATATTAAGACAACATCTCTAAGAGAGAGAGAGAGAGGGATAGTACCATGGTGTACTTTCCAGTTCCCATAGAGACAACATCCCTAAGAGGGTTAGCATTCTTGGTTTGACCCAAGAATGGGGTGGCTCTAACAACAGTGCTGGAGCTTGCAGTTGCTGCTGCCATTGACATGTTTATGTTGAAGCCTTGTAGTTGTTACTCTCTTTGGGCTATGAGTTTGGAAGGAGACTACTGAATGTCAAGTGCAATATGAGAATGAACCGGAGAAACCAATTGTATGTGTAGGCAGTTGAGAGCCAGACACTTGTGGCTGCAGTTTACTTGAAAATTGTGGTTGTTGACATTGCAACCAAGATTCTTTATAGACCAATCACATAACTTCAAAAGATTTTCAACATCTCCAATGACGCCCCTCTATCCAGAAATTTATCTTGTCACCTTTTTCTGGATATGGGCCTAAGCCCATCCCAAAGGTTGTATGCAAAGTTAAGTCCAAACCAATTTGGGCTAATGGGCTTGAGCTTGTACAAGAAGTTGAAGTCTACTGTCATGAGTTTGCTGAAGAAAAGCCACTGCACATTATAGATCACTAACAAAACCAGCAGGCTGATTAACAGAACAGGTGAATTCAGGATGACAGAATCTACTTTGATTTTAGATAAAGAATAATCCAACTTCAAAAAATAAAAACTAAAGGATGAACGGATGAAGAATAATCCACATAATTAAACTAGTCGTTAATTTTAGGAGAGGTTCATTGTATTTTGAAAATTGTATCATTTTAGAACAAAAGATTAACGTGTTAATGTGATATAAAAAAAGTGGTGTCACATGTTACTTTTGTCAGGAAGGTTAATTAGCTTATGTATATATATATATATATATATAATTTAGTGAAAAGTAATAATGAAAAACAAGATGAGAAGGGACGAGAAGGAAAATCACAATTAAATAAAAAATAAAAAATAAATCGATCACTCCTCCTTACTCATAAAATAAAATTACATATGAAATAAATCGTTCATTTCACCAAAATTTCCATAGGATCATAAAATTTTGTAATTATTTAACAATTACTCTTTCATTAAATTTATTTTATCTCTCATTCTATTTTCATAATCCAAATGCAACCTTATTGTATCTCATCGAAAAAAGATAATTAATTAAAGTAAAAATCACCTCCCACCCCCTTAATTAACTCTAAAATTTACTAATAACTGATTTTTCACAAATTAAAAGAAAACTAATCATATATAATCCCTTTTTAATGTACGACATACATTTATTTGTTTGTTTGTTTTGAAATCATTCGAACTCAGAACTGATGTTGATTCAAACTCAGAACTAATTTTAAGAACATAACGATAATAAATTAATAATTCTATAAAAATAATACTACTACCAAATAAGATCAAATAACCCTGATATTTTTTTACTTAAAAGGAGGGTGGTTGGGGGTGCGGTAGAGTGGAGTGGGGTGTTGTAGGTGGAGGGACGGGGAAGGGGAAATAGAAAAGATTTAAACGGACTTGTTATTTGGATTCTGGCGAAAGGCTTTCAAGAGAAGAAACTCGAAATGTACTACGCATTTGCAGAGATGAAACAGGGATATTACTATGATATACTACTGCTATACTCTATATGATTCAAAACTTCACTGGCGAAATTAAGATATATATCCAATCAATCAATGGCTCCGAAGAAATCTATTGAATCAAAATCCCTCGAAGTTGGTGCTCAAGTGATTCTTAAGGACAAACTATTCAACCACTGGGCTTTTCTGGTAAGATTTTTTTGGTGAATAATCACAGTTTGAATCCTGTAGCTTCGTTTATTCTTAAATTTGTGTTCTTGCATGTCCTATGGAGTGTAGTTCTTGTTATTGGAGTTATTGTTTGGATTGAGATTTTCAGGATATCAATATGTTCAAATTTTGAATTTTAGGTTTTTTAGGAAATGTTTATTGCCGATTTCAATAATATGTTTCATTAGAAGCTACTTGATCCTGAATTGTGTTCTTATCTTTATATGTTCTCGAAATGTTGAAGTAGGGTAAAGCATTACAGGGTTTTAGTGAATTAGTTATTCATTCTAGTTCTTCATAGGCTATGATTTGCTTATTGTTAGTCACCTCATACTTTCTTACTCTTTTGAATCTTGTCTGCTATTTGTTGTAGCTTTTTAAATTTTGGTTTGGATATATATGTACATCTACATTAGTTATTCAGTTGAATTGCATTGTTTGATTTGTTTCCTTTCTACATGTTTATGCTTCTCGTTACTCTCATGCAACTGTTCTATGATTATTACAAGCAGGATGAAATTGAAGCACCAATGTGGGTAGATCTCACCTCAGAAGCTAAGCACATGTCATGTGATAGGTTATTGTCTCTTTACTTTCTGTGACGATATTTTGTCAGAAACTCAGAATCAATGCTCTTCACTTCGAAATTGAGTGCAGCACTCTCTTGATCTAACAATCGTGTTTGTTTGCAGTGATGATGGATGGTTCCACATAAGTCATCCGTATGTTCCCGTCCCCAACAATAATAAATTATTTCATGTTTTGTTTGTTTATTATGTTGGATATGTTGCCTTCTATTTGCTTTGGGTTTTTGGATAATATGAATGATGTAAATATTCAGGTTCCATCAATGCTCCTCACGCCAGTTGATTTCTTCATTTACTCATTCTGGTGAGGTCTGCACAAGCTCTTCATTTGGAGTAGAGGAACCTTCTTCGCCAAAGGTTCCATCCTCGGTCTCAAGGTCAAGAGGAAAACATTACAAAAGTAGAGAATGGGCAGAGGACAATTGCAGGTTTACAAGTAAGCAGAACCTAAAGAAGTTAAGCAGTAAACCTTCAAGGGTGAACTCAAAATATGTTCAGGAGATTAAACCTGGATTAGGAGATGAAGCAGCTAAAACATGTGGAGTTTCGCGATCAGGTCTTGTTTTCGAAAGCAATTCAATTGAAACTGCTGGATCAAGTTATTCGGAAACAATTCCAAGTCTTGTAAACTTGAAACCGAGTTCAGATGCTACAGTTTCAAAGGAAGGAGAAAAGAATCCTATTAACACCATAACATCTGAAAGTAGTGAAGGAAATCAAAAGAGATCACTTGAGGTATCTACACAAAACAATTCTCACACAAGTCGACTCTTCTCAGCTCTGAAGGTTAGTCTTAGAAAAAGTGTTGTTACTAGACCAGCATCAAGGATTGATATAAACAGGGTGAGGAAATCAGAAGGCCCGAAATCTTCTTCAAGTAAATCCAGTGTCAGCTCCTCTTCTCACCCTGGTAATGATGGTGAGAACAAGACAACTAAAGTAACACTATATAGAGACAACACTCCAGATAGTAGAAATGTTATGAGGATTTCCAGAGCCCCGGAGGATAAATTGGAAAGTTCAGTTATGTCAAAAGCCCCTTTGGTACGAAGTCAGAAAGTACTAAATAGATCTAGACAAGAAGTAGAGACCGTTGTTAGGAAGTCCATCAACCAAGAAAAATCCAAAGCAAAGGTGAGAAGCTGCAAATCTAAAATGCTTTGATTGGGCTAATTGAAACTTGAGTTACTGAAAGTATCATCAGCTTTGATTTATTTAGGCTGGTTTTTTATGAGTTTTGATTCCATAAACAACTTTTTCTGCTAAAAAGAGGCTAAAATTTTGGTGTTTCTCTATTAATCATCTTAATTGTGCTTCATACACAGTGCAGTTTGATATTTAGATGTTATGTGAGCAGGCTGCACACACGCTTCTAAACTTTTTCTTAAAAAATGCAGGTTGAACATCTTTCTGTCCGTGCAAAAGTTTTGGTTCCTCACAGTATAAATGAGCAGGATCAGTTGATTGCTTCTAGAGCAAAGGATAAGGTCCGAGATGATCGACGTAAAAGAGTTCCAGCTGCTGATAAAGAGAACAGATCAGAGATTATGGCAGCGAGTAAGAATCCCATGACCAGGCACAAGGTATCCGGAGCTATGGTGCATGGTCAGAAAGCAACCAATGGAAGCATGCCAGTGAAGAATGATGTGGGAAAACAGGTTGGTGCGAAGGTATAGCTATTTCCCTTTTACTATTTAACCTGTTAGATTTTATTGCGTAAGAAAGTTATTCCTCGACTTCATTTTGGTCCAAGATCAACCGTGGACCTTCGTTGAAGTCCATGTAATTTACTACCACTATTTGCAAAAGGTTTCTATTTCAGAATGCCCAGGGAAGGTGCATGTCTTGTCTACTGAATTTCCTTCGTGATTATCTCATCTCTTTGGCATTATGACATCATTTGAACATTGTAAAGTTTTTGTGAATCTCTTAAATTTACTGAATTTGTGTAAGTTGCCTATTAATTGTAAAGCTAGCTTGGCAGAACGAATGCTGCCTTTTTGCCCGTTATTTTTATATAATATTGTACTCGTTCTTTTTCATATTTCCTTTTTTTCATGTATAATCTGCATTTAAAGTTTTTGCTTCGACATAATCCATAATTTATATTTACAGACAAATCAAAGTTTCAGTTGTCCTTATCATGTACCTTAATATGCACTTCAAGACATCATTCATTTCTAGGACATTTTGTCTCTGTTTTATTTCTTATGGATCGTCTTGCAGGAGAATGTCAAGTGTCGAAATGGAGTGAAGAAGTCTTCAAAGACGACTCAGAAAGTTTACCTGCGGTAGGAGCAACACATAACAAGCATATACATAAGTTTACTTCCGCTTTACCGTTCATCAACTAGACATAAGAAACAAGATATTCGTAGTTGTGGATTCTTGTGAAATTTGGGTCATATGCGGTGCGCGCCCTGATGTAGTGCTGAGGACTTTTTCTAGAATGTTACGCTACTAAACCACATTTTGCTCCTCATTTACTGGGCTTTGGACTGATGCCACTTTTTTTTTTGAAACATCTGGGTTACCATTTTTGAATTGCTCAGGTATTTTCTATGGTAGTTGAACTAAATTACCTTGAACCTAGGCTACTCTATAGCTGTGAAAGGTGTACCGCAAGCTTAGGCGCAAGATGTGGCGAACGTAAATCTAGGTATAAAATGCACTTATATATAAATATTTTAAATAAAAAAATCTAGGTATAAAATGCATTTTATGATAAACAAAAATAACTCTACAATAGTGAACGTAAATATAAATAAAATCTAAAATTAATAAAAAAATATACTTCTTAAATTACAAATAAATATTAAATTTAAATTATATTTATATTTGTTTAGAATTTTCAGCAAAAATTTAAAATCTTATAATTTTAAGTTGAAACAAACAGTTAATGAGTCTAAGCACACATTGTGCATGTGAAAATTCTAATTTCAATGTCTTTTCTTTTCTTTTAATTTCATCACTTTAGTCCTCTAAGTCTATTTTAGCTTACATATTTGTTCCTCACACTCAATTTTATAAAATAATAGAAAATTTTTAAGGGGAAAATTTTAATATACATATATATATATATATATATATATATATATATATATATATATTATTCATGTATGTTTATATGTAATATAATAAGTATTTTATTTATTAACTTTAGATTTTTATTTTCCATGTTGGTATGTTTATTTTTGTTATTGCTTATTATTTTTTTTGTTTACAATATTTGATTTTGATTGAAATATCCTATATATAGGTATTTATGCAGTTATAATATATTTGTATATATTAGATTAATATTAAAATGACAATTTTGTCGTTAAAATATTTTTTTATTTTACAAAATTGAGTGGGAGGAACAAATATGTAAGTTAAAGTAGATTTGATGGACTAAAATGACGAAATTAAAAGAAAAGAGATGGCATTGAAATTTGACGAAGACTTAGAAAGACATAACCTAAATTTTGCCAATATTCAATTTTATAAGTGATAATGCCCTAAATAAGTAAATATGGAGTAATATAAGTAACAAACATGGATCTAGATGGTAAATAAAAACAAACATCAGGCCAATGCAACAACAATAACTCAATAAGCAAGAGTTCATTAATTTCTACACGTTTTTGTTGGTACCGGTTTAAACTAACCTTTTGTTAGAGTCCTTGCCGGTAGATTTTTTTTTTTTTCACTTCATATTTAAGTTTATTATACATCTATATTATCTTGATAAATCTAATTTTTGCGAAGTATTTAAGTACTAATTTTTTTTTTCACTTCATATTTATCTTGATAAATATGAACCCATATCATATTTAAGTTTATTATACACGTTTGATTTAGTCTTTGTTCGTATAGTAAGTTTGCCTATAGAAGAAAGAAACCCTTTACGTATGAGCCATCCCCTTTGAGTTCATTGCTCAATTTTGGAACCGAAATCGACTGCACTTTATTTCTTCGGATAGCGAGTTTCTGATACTGTCATTTTAAATAGTTATTTTTAAGTTGGGGCACAAACAATAACATATTTGTTTAGTCACCTTCTTACGTTTTACTCTTTTTAGTTCAAAATAACAGTCATTTTAATTTTTTGCACGTAAGTTTGATGATATTTTTTATATATTAAATATTTATTTAATTTTAAAAAAATAAATAATAAATAATATTTGATATGATAATTATTATTAATAAAAATATTAATTAAAATAAAAAAATTTAACATATAAAAGACACTAACTACTAAATTTACGTGATTATTGTAAATTAGAGGTAGTATTGAGGACTTTGAAGTCGATATCTTTATGATTTGAGAGAGAGAGAGAGAAGGAGATGACACTGGAGGTTGGAGTCGGATCTGTTCCCGTCCATCAGTTGGTGTCGCCGACCTTCCATGTGATTTCACATGACTTAAGCTATCTCTTCCTCTTCTTTCTTTCTTTTTCCATTTTCCTTTTTGAGCAGTTCAAATCTGCTCGTCTGTATTTTGACAGTCCAGATCTAGAGTACACAAGAGTTTGTGTTTCAATTTAAAGACGTGATCAACTCATATGCCATGTGCCTCGTGCTTAAGCCCATGAGTTGCACGTCTCTTTAAGTCGCTTGGCCTCACTAGGCAAGGCGCAAAAGACTTGCCTCGTTAGAACTTGCACCTAAGCCCTCACCTTTTTATACCTTTCACAACTATGTGCTACTCAAGGGTTGACACGTGCTAAGGTGCCCGACTCTCGATTGCTATAGTCGAGTCGAACTAAGCTCTCACCTTTTTATACCTTTCACAACTATGTGCTACTCAAAGGTTGACACGTGCTAAGGCGCCCGACTCTCGATTGCTATAGTCGAGTGGAACATAGTAAATTTATTGAGTTTACTAGTGAACTAAACTATACCAAGTCTAAACTCTTCATTAATAAATGATGTTAAATTTGGACAACTGTCAAACAAGTTGAACTGAACAATTGAGCTGCTCCCCCACCTTCAATATCCTCCTTCGGAACCTGAGCTTTATGATGATTACGTTGAGCTTCATCAAATCAAGATCATGAGGCGATTCATTATTGATATTTATATCCTCCTCTTCTTACTCAAGAAATGTTAGCTGCATAGATTGCCGTGTATATAAATAAATAAACTAGAAATTGGCGGAAAAATGGAAAGCAAAATTTGTTAATCAAGCCTTTACAAATCGAATTGTGCGGTTCCCTAATGAAAAAAGGTTAGCGCTAAAAATTAAAAAATAAACAGAAAAACAAATCAACAAGCGTACTAGCGGTTTAATTACATGTTGCATAGGCCAATCATAGTAATTGGACATAGAAAACTAAAACAATAATTTGATATAAAAGCCAGTCATTACTGATTAATCAAACTCACTTAAATGGACCGCATTTACCAATTGGTACCAGCTACATCTGGTAATAACTGATTACACCAAATCGCACCATACATACTCTATTACATGATTGAACAAAAAACTATTTAATCCATATGCACAAAAACATTGAGCTTCTGACGATGAAAAACAGGTCCCAGCAGACTTGTTCTTTGTCGTAGCAAACCAATTATCAGCTTTTTTGTTGCCATGCTTCATGCTTAAATAACGCATCGTATCACATCACAACACTTTACCACCACAGTTGATGAAAAAACATCAACAGGCATGATGCTGTGAAAAATGAAAATGGTTCCTCAATCGGTTGTACCACTATGATGATTACCTTCTCAAGGCACCATAATTTCTTGTTACCTACAAACAAACTAGTAATCAGTTCCTACTCCTGGGCAGTAAGGCAATCTTTCAGCACATAATTGAGTCTCTTTCAGAAGAGAGATTTAGACTGACAATGCTTTAAAATTACACTTACCCGAGATTGAGGTATATATTTTTCCTTTGGTTCATCATCGTCATCATCGTCATCTTTATTCATAAGCATTTGATGAAATGAAGATGAAGTGTTATCTGTCTTTCTTCCCCTCTTAGAGGAAGATATAGAACCTACACCCTTTCCTCTTGGAGCAGCTCTTTTGCGGTTCTTTCTTCGAAGGCTTTCATCGTCATCCTTCAATATGACACCGATCTAAGTCAGTAAGTTGTAACATATTGCACTAAGAAGCAGGTTCAAACAGCAGCTCAATGTATTAATGTAGCATTGAGAAAAACCACAGTTAAGAATGAGGCACAACCACTATGAGCCATCAAAGTAATAGCATGCTTATGGCCAGAATCACCATATGAAAATCAAAACTAAAGGTGACTTTGTCATGTTATCAAGATTCTGTTTTTTCCCTTCATATGATATTCTGTTTTGCATATATACTCATAGTAAGCAACATGGATATTAGAGAAGCAGGTACAAAAGTACATCTATAGAAGTAAGACCGTCATGAATGTTTGTGACATTTATATGTATAAACCTGTTCAATGATGAACTCATCTGGAATTTTGGTAAAAGAGCGCAAACTATATCTATATGGTGCATCAAATAATTATTCAAGTGATGCCTCATACCGAACTGTCATTGACATCATTTATCTTATATTGCACATCTTCGTCGCTTGAAGCAGAATGCACGTTTTCCTCATCAGCAGCAATGTTTCTTACTGAAGCTGTAGCAGCAACTGATGCAGATCTGCAGTAATAAAGTAATCTATTAACTTCACAAAAAGGCTCATAATTTCCAGCATAAAACTCGGAACACAAGTCAAGACTTGCAGCATAACTTTCCCAAATCACTCTTATTTGTAAAAGAAAGCCATAATTCCAGTTCCAAATGGTGTAATATTTTCAAAACGAAGGCTAAAGAAAACATTGCCATTACAATCTCGATTCCTTGTTACATAAAAACCACCTAATAGGACAAGACTTTGTGCACTGTGTGGTTTCAGCAGAAAATCACTTGAAAAGCCCTGGTCAAACTGTAACCCATAGAATTCATGCTCGTTCAGACTTGAAGTCTACAGATATTCTTTTTCAAATTCTGCAATATATCTAGACATCATAAGAGTACAATGCACAGAAAACGCTTATATATTTAGACATCAAGCTCAAATGCTTAAAATACATCAACAGTGGCCTTCTATTACCCTTCATCATATTTAAAGCAACTTCTTTGTTAAATTAATTCAAGATGAAATACCAGTAAGTCTTTCATGTCCTTTTAATTGCTCAATAACATAGCATTTGTAATAAGCCATGGACTTCTTGAGCTTCAATTGCCTTGAACAACTTTTGTTTTGTTCAGTTATGCATGCAAAGATGGTTATGCAACAGAAACATAGCTGTGTAAAAGCATATTATATATGTCCTAGTCTTGCGCATTTAAATTATCATAAACATATCAAGTGCAACAAAAGAGTTCACTTCTGCACAGACAATATAACTACTTTGAGACTCGGATATGTTCTATCCAACATTAGCATTGGGAATATATTAGCTATAAGAACACACCTCTCTGAATGACGTAAACCCATGGCTGCATCAAGAGTTGTCTGCTTCATGTTAGTAGAGCCTCTGCCCCTTCCCCTACCCCTGCCCCTTCCCCTAGAAACCGTCTTAGTAACTTCAGGAGCATCGTGGGAAGATCTAAAAGATTGTGATGCTCCTTTCCTGCCTCTAGTGACAGACTTTGAAGCTGAAATTTGAGTACTGTCTTCATCATCACTAAAAGATACTGCATTTCCAACCCCTTGGGTACTTCTAATATCCTTCATAAAATTTTACACACAAGTTCTGAATATGCAGGACACGTGCAACAACTGAAAAGGATGGAGTTCAACAGAAATAGTGGAAAAGCTAAATTTCGACTGCAGGAAAAAGTTGGGAGAGAAGTTATACCTCCAAGGATTGTGCACTGGATGTGAACTGTGTCATGACTTTGGCTTGCAACTTTTCCTTCATGTGTTGCTGATCATGATATATATCAGCATAAACATATGACATAGCTAGGCTACAAATCAATACAATAAGCCACTTTAATGCCAGAAAGACACCAGAGCGGCATAAGAATGGGTACTGAGTTCTTTGGAATTGTTTTTATACTTGTTCAAATAAGCATAGAGCTATAAAGGGAAATTACCAAATTTGGATGTATAAAACTACCCCCACTTCATCTAAATCAGGAATACATATAGAAAAAGACAGTCTTCACAAACAGTTCTTTTTTGTTTGTTTTTTCACCATGTTAATTTCAAACATATACTGTATATACATAATTATAAGTAGTGATGAAATGAAGTGCATTAAAGTTACAATAATGATATACTTCTTTCCAGACCTTGTTGTAAAATAGCAGCTATTATTGTCTGCAATTGTAAATTTTATAAGCAAATGTATAGGAAATTAGGAAGTATAGCTGTTGTATGTTTAAGCTACTGTCATCCAATCAAACATCATACTTCCCATGTATTTGTTGCTTTGGAAGGGTAATTTTGGAATTCATGATATGTTTTGCTCTTAAATAAAAAGGTATTCATTATCGTGGAACAACAAAAGATGAATATGTTTTTATAATATTGGAAAAGAGGGAGGACAAAGAATTTCAACCACCTCTGAGCACTCTCCAACCTTGAGAATAATATCTTCCTCTTGAAATTTCAGAGGGTCGGAATCTCGAGCAATTTTACTCTGTTATATAGGAAATAATGAAATACTTAGTCAACAAATTCTCCAGTATACGTGATGCAGAGACAACTACGAAAAAGGTTATCAGCGTCCATCTTTTGAAAATAATAAAGATTTGCATGTTTATAATCACCAACAACCAATAGAAACTTTCTCATAAATTTAAGGATTGGAAGAATGAATAATTACACGGGTTTCCTGAAGGTTGTACTGCACACAAGAATAGAAAGCCATCTTGTCATCCTTGTTGACAAAGTTGTGCAATGCAACATCCAAATCATTGACCGGAAGGATCTCCATTTTCTGTAAGATAAAAAATTGTTTAGAAACACTCAGACTGATATATACATAGACGTGTACGCGCATGCCCCACCAAAAATTAAAAAAGAAACTCCTCAAAAGCCAAACATCTGAAGACATTTATCACATGATGTGATTTACAAGACTCTATTCATAAAACTGTGAACAGAATTATGTACTTTAACTACAAAGGATATTGGATAGATGATGTTATCGCCTACCAGATTATTCTCAGCAACCAAAGCCTCAATATTTTGCTGATTCAATTCTTCTGGCCGAAGTCTCTCAGAATCATCAATTTTTGCTAAAATAAACAGAAACAATCATTGCTAATTTAGAGAAGTCAAGACACAACAAAAAATAAGATAAGGAAATCTTTAGAATAGCTGTAACATTGCAGTTTGGTCGAGTTGCATCAATTACAACACTGTAGCGAACTACATTGTTTTTGGCAACTATAGTTTAAAGAAATCTTTCAGACTTACTATACTAATTTCTATTTCTCTACTTTCGTATGTTATACCTATTAACAAGTAACAAGACTACGGAGGGGAATGAATGTCTAGTGAGAAAGGTAAAGAACTTAGACTTCTAAAGTCCATTGCCAAATCAAACAAAGAAAGCGTCACATCAATTATGGTCCATTGCACAACATAACTATGGCATTGATTTGACCCAAACCAAACCCCAGTTAAGGAATTCCAATGGAAGAAGACAGATTTCTTCTTCAAAGATGAGGTCAGAGTCTTGCCACTAGGATGGTGTCACCTGGTTTGAAGTTGCAATGTTTGAGAAAACTAGACACCACTGGAATTATGGAGAATTGTGTTGGAGTCCAAAGAGTTTAAGCTAAGTAGGAGTAGGACTTAGTATATGGAGTGTAAGATCGCCACAAGAAGTGGAGAAGATCAAGAGTGGGTGAACATGCTTGGCGAGGAGGTACCTAAGAAAGACACATTTAGATATTTGGGATCAATATTATGTAAGGAGGGTGAGAAATGTAAAGCACAGAATCAGAGTGGGATGGATGAAGTGGTGTAGTGCTTCAGGATTCTTGGGTGATCGTAAAAATCCTGTTAAGTAAAAGGGAAAGTGTCAAATAACAGCGGTGCGACCTACACTGTTGTATGGCGCTGAGTGTTGGCCGGCGAAGAAACAACATGAGCATAAACTAGGGGTGGCAGAGATGAGGATGTTAAGGTGGATGTGTGGTCATACAAGGATAGATGAGATAAGAGATGAAGATATTCGTCGAAAAGTTGGAGTTGTTCCAGTGGAAGATCAAATGAGAGAACAGACTGAGATTGTTTGGGCATATTCTTTGAGGACCATCTCTAGATGCTCCTGTAAAAAAAGGTGTATATTGTCGAAATTATGCTATGGTGGTTAGGCCAAAGCTTACTTAGATAAGGTAATTAAAAAATAATTGAAAGGCTATAAAGATATAGATTGGTGCATAGTGGGAATTAGAAAGGAGCGGAGGAAAGCTATTAGCCAACAATAAGGAGACTTATTGTTGTTAGCTTGCTGTTGCTCCTCTTATTTATCTTTTTCTTATCTTCTTCTCTATCTCTATCTCCTTTGTTGTGCCCCTCTTTTTATCTATCTTTTTCTTTTTTCTGATCTCTCTTAGTTTTTGTTTATTCATTATTATTAGCAGTCTTATTATTTATTTTTTAAAATTTTGTTGCTTTTGTTTTTTGTTTCTTTATTATTTTCTCATTTATCATTTCTTCCTTTTACATTTGTTTATTATGCATTTTTTAGTTATCTATTTGCTCTCTATGGGTTTGTCAACCGCCGACCCCAACTAGTTTGGGCAAAAGGTGTTGTTGATGTAGACAATGTTGCTAACAGAAATCCACCTGTTGAGGAAAAAGGAGTTGTCCTTAAAAGAGGTGGCAGACTACTAGCAAATTTTATATTTCAGCAAGTCTTTAACTAATGCTAGAAGTATTCAAGAGGTGGTCCCCATACCCTGCAAAGGCCATCTATCACGAGGATTAGATCATTCATTTAGAACAAAATGTGGAAGTTTGTCTACAACAAAGATGGATAAGCAAATAAGGATATGACTATGTGATTAGCTACAAGAAACACAAGACTAACACAAAAAGTCCACAGCTTATCGAAGAATTTACGAAGAAAGGGCGCATCATCTATGAGGACATTCACAATTTAAATGTGGGAGAATTGTTAGACAAGGACAATGATGAAGGTTAGTTACATGAGGAATATTCTAATAGATGGTATGTTCTAGATGAGTAGCTAACGACTGTAGGATATATGTTTGTGCTTTAGTTCAAAACCAATTCTCCAGCAAGTCAGTCAAAAATAGAAGAGTGCAATTTCTTAGGACAAGTCTAAAAATACATGACATTATGAAAAGCATTTGTTCTCAAACTTCGTATCTACTGTTTCTGAATCTGTTCTGAACCTTGCTTTAATTTGTGATACTCTGATCTCTTTCTGTATTCTCTTCAAAAAGGTGTGATGTAAATGCTAAACGTGCAAGCAGTTCAAGTGTCCAACACACTTTTAACAGAAAGTTAAAATTTCAAAATTTCTTTACACAAGTTCAAAATACATGAAAGTTGAGATGCACCAGTGCACCATGCGTTTGCTCTCAAAGTTTGTCTCTATATGTATTTCTCTCTACTCTGGATTTTGCTTTAACCCTGATTCTCTGATCTCTATCTCTACATTCTCCTGGACTCTAAAGTCAAGCCAAGCTCCTGACATTTGTACCCTTGAACTCAGTTTGAATCTTGTGACATGGTTAAGTGCTGACATGAAGACCACTTAATACCTAAATCACCACCCAAACAAAAACAAATCTAGATCATACAAACAAAAGTTCAACAATTTTCAAAAGTTTTTTTCCCGATAACCAGAATAAGGTTTAATAAAAGAAGAGAGACAAAGACATGACTAAACTATCACTCAAGCAAGTAAACTGTTGAGAAGTAGTTGATCTACTTCCAGATATATTCATATATCGTAATCTACTAAATTTGCATATGAAAATAAAAGAAAAGAAACTGATATCTCCAACTCTGTGAACTTACACGTGCTCTGATTTTTCCTTGAAGCCTTCGAAAAAATGAGAATGTCCTGGGGGTTCGCAACCTAAATATCTGAACCTAGTCATACATCTTTAGAGAGAGGAAGAGCGAGAGAGAGAGCGAGAGAGAGATATTTGGAGGTAAAGTGTTATTTTCCATATTATTGTTAGTGAAAAGATACCTTTCCTACATACTTCTGCCCAAATCTTTGAGGGTTGATAGTCATGAATCCAGAATAATCTACCTGTCAAATCAAATAGGAACAGTGATTAGAAAATGCATAAAAAAGGTTGGCCAAAAAACTATGAAAGGTGAAAAACAGTGTGTGAAATAGACTTTAGCGTGGGTATCATCCTTGCAACAGGCAATAATACCTTTACTCGTACTAATGGAAGCTTGAACTCTGATTTACTAACAGCCTTTTGGCTAGACTTATGTATCAGATTTCTGACCTACACCAATCAAAAACAAGAAAATTCCTCCATAACTGAGGAAAAGATGGTTCTCCACAAATTGTTATTATTTGTATTATTACATCTGTTCACCAATGTGAAATGTGAAAGACGAAAGAATAGGATTACTACCACTTTGTCCAAATGTTCAAGAATTGAATTTTGGTCATTAGGATCAATTTCAGGTTCATCCTTTAGTACGATCTGCGTCATGAACATCGAGTAGATATTAAAGTTGACTCTAGTTTACAGTTAAAAACATAAACAGTTATTAACAATCATCATATTACCTCTGTATATTCAAAAGGCCTCACTGTATTCAAAGGTATCTTGGTTGGTCGATATTGGTTTCCCTTCATGATATCGATCACTTGTTATATGCGGGACTAGAGCAAACTTCATTGAAAAGAATGTGGTAGAAAGGACTAAGTACAAATTCCCATACAAACCTTAATCTCTACGAGTAGTACATGTTTTGGCTTTGATTCTCCATCAATTAGAGAGGTTGCAACAGAAGAACCTGGTTGCGTAATATGGAAACCCATACCTGGAACTTCCTACTAAGATAGAAGTTTCTTTGAGTCAGTTTCCCAATTATAGCAACTAGTTTCAAAAACAAAAGTCTGCACTCTGGTGGCACCTGAGGATCAACAAGGCATTCATGTTCATGACCCCAAACTATGAAATCCAGGAACCTTGGTAGAAAATGTTCATTTATTGCATTTTTTGGATTTGCCTTCACCCTGTGAAGCCCAAACTTGAGTATAAAAAAACAGAATAAAATAAATATAGCTGCAAGTCTAATATTTTGAACTCGAGAACACATGAATTAGTTATTAGTTTAAGCATATAAAATTGTGATTTAACTTATTATGCTTCAATTATAGCATAAATGGAAATTTAAAAAATAAAAATAAAAAACCTGTTTTGGTGAAGCACCAGAATGTTGAACCAGTCAGAAACTTGACACCCTTCTTGAGCTTCAGGTCGCATCCACTGAACAGCATGTGGTGTCTATCACAAGACAGAAATCCAAATAATGACGACAACTGTGGAATGAGTATTCAGAAGTTCTTAAAGAAAACCTCCCAAACAAGTACCTGGAACATTCTATTCAGGCGTTCATCTCTGATGTTTCCCAGGCCATAGAGTGCTACGGAAGTTGAACCCTGCGAAAAATTGATCAAATAATAATTTTTCAACAGAACTATCAGTGTCTTTATGGTTTATAGTCTCTCATTCAAGATATTTCAAAACTGACCTTCCTGATAAGAATGGGATACAGAGTGATCTGCCCAACACCAGAACCTCCGAGAATCAGTTTCCCAAAATAGTTCACAAGATTGCAAGCTGATAAAATATCTACTGCAGAGAGATTATCCTATCACAATAGAAGATTGAAAACAAAAAAACAATCAATAAATAAAGAGTCCAAGATGATCAAGTTTAGATGTTTATCAACAGTATTATACTAATGAAAATACATATCTATTATACCACAAAATGTGTTTATCTTCTAATAAAACTATAAAGGGGTCTTAAATATTAGTCTTAACCACCCCCCCCCCCCCCAAAACCCCCCCCCCCCCGAACAACCACCAAAAAAATAAAAAAAAGATGGCAAAAACCTTTAAAAGAAATACATAATAATTCACACAGTAAATAAGTGGTCAGGAATTAGCTAGATGTTAAAGTTGAAGCAGAAACACAACGTTGACAGGATGAGTATGACCAATTTATACGATACAAATTGAAACGGAAAAGAACAAAAAAACCCGTAAATCAGTACCACTCCGGCGGGGTCATCGTGATTTCCATGAATGCTGAACACTGGCAAGCCCACATTGAAATGAGGATCTTCATAATTCACATGGCCGAATCTGTTCAGACAATATGACACAAAGTGCAGACATATGTAACTGACAAATTAATATCACTCCTTTTCTTTTAATCTAGTAACATAATTCCAATCATGTTTGCCACAACTCTAATCCAAGACAATTTTTGATATAATATTTCCCAAATTTCATCTCTTTAGAAATAACAGTTCCTTGAGATTCCAAACTATGATTTCATAAGAAATAATGAACATATTAATCACTTCAATGCCATTCAACCCTTGGGAAATTCACAATATTCAAGATAAAATAATATATGGGTGTGACGGTATTTTTTCGGGTACGTAACAGTTTTCCACCAAGGGGATTGACGGATGATTTTGGGCATATTTTGTATGTATACACAGTTACACACACAAACAGAGAAATATTATCCACTAGGTATAGTATATGGTAATGTAATATATTCAAAGACCTGGTGGAGGTCTAATGAGATCATTACTCTGATCTATCATCTCCTTCTAGTTGAAGGTTGAGCTCCATCTGCTACAAGTTGAATCTGAACATTTCACTATTCAACCCAAACAACTCTTTGTTTTACACTCTCATCCCATAACTTCTATTGCCTGAAAGTACTAGAGCTAAAATTGATGTTGCAATAGTTTCAGACATGATTCGGCTCCTCAATTTATGTGTATTTCTTTTCCTTCAAGATAATATTGCCATGAAAATTTAATACTACGTATAATATGAAAGTAGACAAAAAGTTCAACAATTTCAATATTCTTGAACTTTTGAGTCACCCAATTCAGTCCCTCCCCCTCCCAATAGGGGATCTACCACAAATTGTCAAGTCCAACAGTTTCTGGAACTTGGGATTTGAGAACTGCTGCTATGTTCATGCTCATGGATGAAACATGGAAGAAATGGAACAATATTAAGATATATTTTGTATTAGTCGGAAATGGGAGGAATATTATTCCTTTCTTTTATTCAGTTGACTGAAAGAATGATTTTATTAGATAGGAGACAAAAAAATGGTGCATAAGAAATCAAAATGGAAATATGACGTTGCTTGCTAACATAGGAAAGCTCCTTCATTATCCAAGTCCAGTGAATGTCATAAATAGCTACCTTTGAATACCACGTCACTAACTTCTGCATAGATGGGACATCACGGACATACTTTCACTGAGCAAATTAGAGGCAAGGAAGTTATCTATAGATATCTTTGCTTTCTACTTCATGTAGTCTTGTAGATATCCTATAGAACTGGAAAGATCACACTGCCATACATCTTAAAATACTTCCTGCAACTAAAGTTTCCATTTTAATAAAAAAATGGTGTCATTTGGATCCCTATAATATAATGGACAGTACTGAGGAGATCATACATGGTACAAGTCCAACATATCATGGTCAAAAAAGCCAGCCTGTTCTGATTTCTGCATATCAGAAAATTAGCCTCTTATTCATTAAAGGTCAACAATGTTTTCCAGTGTAAAAATTGGCTTGGATAGTTGGTTCCCTCTTGCTATCCCTGAATACAGGCTTACACTTGAAGAATCTATTCAACATCAACATCTCTAAGCCAAATTAGTTGGGGTTCGCGGTCGATGAACCCATATTAAAATATAGAAAGAAATAGATAAATAAATAAATATGAATTAAATATTGGGGAAACAAATGATAAAACAGGAAGTAAAAATCATAGAAAATTGGAAAGATCAAACAATATAAAAATGAGTTAAAAGGAGGGAAGGGGGAAGGGGGGAAGGGGGGCGGGGGGGAGAGAGAGAGAGAGAGAGAAGCTAATAGCGCCAAATTTATCCCTCCGCAATGCTATAGCTTTTGTCCCTTCTCCTCAACACCAACCATGAACCAATTTATCTCCCATTCCTTCAAATGTGTTTTACTACCTTCTCTGAAATAAGTTTTAGCCAACCTCTTCCTTTCGTTATATCATGCTCTCTGTAATGAACTACTAATTTTACTGAAGCATCTAAAGATCCTCAAAAAATATGCTTGAACTGTCTCAAGTTATTCTTTTGTCCTTTCTTCGACCTGTACAACTCCAACTTCTCATCATATATCTTCCTTTTTTAGTCCATCCATCCTTGTAACATCCACCTTAACATCCTCATTTCTGTTACTCCAATTTTATGCTTATGTTATTTTTTTGCTTGCCACCCTCAGCTCTGTGCATTGTTGTTCTATACAACTTGGCCTTTAGCTTAACAGGAATTTTACGATCAACGAGAATCTTGATGCACTACTCCACTTCATCCAACCTACCTCAAATTATATGGCATACATCCTCATAGATCTCACCCCTTCTTGCAAGCTTGATCCAAGATATCTAAATACATATTTCTTAGTGTACCTCCTGAATCTCCTCCTCTTCTCACGGCAAACTCACACTCCATGTATACAGTCTCACTCATACTTAACTTAAAGAATTAAATCCTTTAGACTCCAACAAGTTGCTTCATAATTCCAACTAAGTTAACAACAGCCTTGGTCTAATAAACCTAAAATCATCGGCAAACAGCTACATCATTGTACCTCATCTTGGATATCTTTTGTCAAGTCACCCAAAAGTAAAGCTGTAGAGCTAAGGATAAGGACCCAATGCAGAACCTTAGCGTAAACATATTGTGATTAAAAAATCACGTGATGTGCATCTGGAGCACGTTAACTGTGAATATTGCCAAGTGGAATATTGGTTACTGAGCAGGAAGTGAATGGAAAATCGAAAGTTCAAAGAGCTCGAATTTTGAGTGCAATTTATCTAAAGCTGTGTGGCAGAACAAATTACATGCAGTACAGCAGTAAGAATCATTTTGATGATAATCTAAAGGTGGAACAAGTATACTGATGCCTAGAATAGCGTGCCTGGGGATCATATGTATGCAGAAAACTTGCCTTGATACCAAGTTTCTCCCTTGCCCCCTACCCCCTCTTTCTCCACCCAGCCGCATGACAAACTAATAATTTAATTGATGCTTAATAGCCTAGGTGAGGATCAGTCATGCATAGGCACAAATGACTGCAGAATGTGTTCATATTTTTGCAGCTTAGGTTGAGCAGCAGATATCATCTCTGTTGTGAATCAGAACCCTTTGGCTAATTTCTCCAATAATTTTAACCTATTAAAATGAGAAGGAATAAAGTATTTTCGAATATGGTTCATATAAAAACAGAAGTCGGGCAATACATGTTTGCAAAGTTGACTGTCTGGTCGCTGACCACTTGGAATTGTACTGGTTGATCATTGAGACAATAACGCCGGAGAATCTCTATTGCCTTCACTAAAGTTGATCTAGATGGCTTGTTCTCATGAAATAGATCACCACCAAGAAGTACAAAATCTACCTGATGCAACAACGAAATTAGTGAGTAACATTCATTTCATATAATAGGTGAATAATCAGTAAGGTCTTAAGCATGGATATAGATTAAAGAATCCAGTTATTAAAATAAGTGCATCAGAGAAGCAGTCAAAAAGAAGTGCAGCACCACAATTCAAGGAGAAAGGAGCGAAAATTGTTAGTAACTTAGTTGTAATTAAGTTAATGTGCTGATGTATGCTCAATTGAAAGCATGTGTGTAGGTCAATGATTCTACAACCATTATGCATTACTCTGACCATTTCTAAAAGGGCTTGTTATTTATGTGAAAAATAATTGTAAAATGATTGTGTAGGTTTTATGTAGTTAGGTTCGTTTTATCTGATAGTAAAAATAAATAACTCACCTCCCTTAGCAGTAACTTAGATCATATAGCTGCTACTGCATTTTTAGTTCTAACAGAGATTGTACATTATTAATCGCTCTTAAAGATATGAAGACTTATTATATACATGGAGGCTCTAAATTTCCTGTGTAAGAATCACTTAAATGTTCGGCAAAACAAAATCAGATTTGAAGATCATCTTGAATCCTATATTCCTATATGACTGAAATTTACTTACAGTTTGGGGCTCAAATCAACTCTACTGGAGTTGCCAAACATGAACTTTAAAAATAACAAGTTCGAAGATCAGACAGTTTAAAAAGTAAAACATCTTCAAGTGGACTTCTGATAATGAGCTCCAAATATGTCGAGTATGGAAAATCATTTAGCAATGGATATTATAGAATTGGTCAAGAACTCAAGAACAAAGCATGCAAGCTACAAAATGATCAACGAAAATCATTATGTACATCCCAACAAGGTAGTAATGTTGAGTAAAGCAGATTGTATCAGCTAATTCATATCCAAAGCAGCAAAGAGACATAAGAAACTAAACACAACTTTACAACATAAAGAATTTATGTATGAAAACATGCATTAGTTGAAAAGGGGATCCACATGGTAAACTACTACTAATCAGACTGTTCATGAGCATAGGCCCCACATGTTTCTACCATCTATGTAGCCAAATTTTGTAAGTTGAAGCGGTCCTTGTGACTAAGTGCTCTAAGTAGTGAACTAGTTTATTTATTTCTACAAACCTGGTGTACTTATCTGATGCAAGACAGCATGGAGGAAGGAATTAATATCAATGTCAACGCAGCGTCTAATTCAAACTATTTGAGTTAACATCAACATCAATTCGGCCTTAAACTCAAGCTATTTAGGATCGGCAGTATACAAACTATTAAAAAAGAATGTCTAAAGAGACTGCGGAAGAACATACAAAAGAACAATAAATAAACATAAAAAAGGAGCTATAGCACCAAAGTTTTATCTCCCAAAAATGCTAATTAGCTTTCTCCATTTAGTCCTAACATAAACCATTCGCTAATCCGAATCTTGTTTCATTACCTTCAACAGACTTGGAAATTTAAAAAAAAAATGAAACTAATCTAGCATAACAAACATAAGTTACTTAACTAAACTTAAAAATCTCTTCATCTGAAATAAGTAAGTGGTATGCTAAAAACGCAACCACTATACCAAGCAACAACAAATATGGAAACAAAAAATATTGGCCGTGTATTGAGGACATGGAAAAGAGAAACCATGTAATGAGGAATGAAATGAGAAAAAGATCACCTTCTTTTTCTCAGCTATTGAACAAATCTCTTCAAACGCCTCAAAGGAATCATGTCGTCTTATTTCATCTTTTTCCATATAACCAAGATGACAATCCGTAGCTACGAGTATTCGAAGTGTATTACCGACATCTTCCCTGAAAGTTATTCTTGTTATGCACAATAAAAATACATGAATCCGGTGCTGTATTTAAAAGATTACTTTTACATTTGAATTTTTAAGCAGAAGAAAACTAGGTTGCAAGTTAAGCACAAGCAAGTGAACAATATTGCAAATATACAAATAATGAAATGAGACATCCGGCACCAGTATTCATTCCACTAAGCTGAAAACAGACAATTATGAAAGAAAACTTCAAGCACATTCTACTACAAATGAGCGAGATGGTGTGTTGCACGGGTGAAGTACGGGGAGTCAGGTGTACTGCAACTGAAAGATGGACGCGGCCGGCGGCCGGCGGCCGGAGGAGTAGTCGATCGCAATAGCAATAAAGAAAGGAGAAGAACCGAGAAGGACGGAGGAACTTACATGAATTACCGACGAGCAAGATTGCGGTGAGTCGGGAGGGACGACGGAGAAGAAAGATCGAGCGGTCCCAAAACCCTACACTCGTTTCTAAATAAACCTCCCAACTGTTTTTTCGCTTTTTTAAGTTTTAACTCTCTACGTTATTTTCTTTTTCAAACAAAATTCTAATACCCCCCCTATAGTTTTTCTTTTAAAAAAAATTAAGAAAAATTAAAATAATTGTGTTATAACTCACATTTTAATTTTATTTATTAATTTTATATCTATAAATGTATATTATATCTAAAAAATTTAATTATACGAATTGAAAATTTATCAAAAGATAAAATAATACACAAATTTTTAAATTATTTCATAGTATATAATATGATTTTTATAATTATGTAAAATTTATATATTTTCAATGACTAAAATATATTAATTTTCATATGATTATAAAAATGATAAATGAACTCAAAAAAATTCTACAAAATTACATAGAGTTTATTTTTACATCCTCTATTAATCTATACAATTTGATTTTTCTCATATATTCTGAAAACTGAAACATAAGAGTAGGTAGCATTATAAAAATGAGATACAACTCAATTCATTTTTTTCCATTAAAAATTTAATATAATTAAAATGTTGACCTTCCATTCTTTGAAAAGTTTGTTTGTTAGGTAACTAACGTTGTTACATGCGTTTAACACGAGTTCTATTTTCTATAGTTGTATATTTGTATAAATTAATTTTAAAAATTAAATTAATTTGTATATTTTTAATTATTGTAAATAGTAATAATGTTTGGTTTATTGATTTAGCTAGTTTTTTTCTTTTTCAATTCTTTATAAGTATTTTTTTAGATTATTTGAATGTATGTTTAATATATTTTTTTTTTACATGATTTCTCATAATTATATAGTTTAGTACATATTTTTAATAAAAATTTATTACAATAAAAAGTTAAGAATTTTAAAACTTTACATAAATTGATTTATTACATAAGAATTGTAGTCGATTATAATTAAATTTTAATTTGATAAGTGATAAATAATTTTGAATCAAATTAAAATAAAATTAGAGAACTTTTAGTGATAAAATTTTAATTTGACTTTTTCCTAACTTGTTAAGGATCGATTTTATTGAATGTTGAATCGAGTTAAAACAGTGATAGAGTTAATTTAAACACATATTTAAAAAATACAGATACCTCGTAAAAAAATGAAAACACCTTGATTATTATACTCATCGATGTAAATTATACATAACTATAATAAGCACAACTATCACCAAAAGTTAGTTAAGTATCAATTATCATCTATTAAAATATATTACTATGAAAAATTTGAATTGAAGACATGTATTAGCTCAACTTAATTGATTAAAAATATTAATTAAAATAACATAGTTTAGGATTTAACACTAATTACGAACACTTTATTTTATATTTAATCACTCCCTATGTTCTATATTATTGATAAGTTTTGACTTTTTTTGGTTAAATTGATCAAATTTAAAATTAATTTATAAATAAGTATATTATAAAATTTTAATTTCAAACAAGTTAGTATATACGTGTGTACTAGCTACGAAATCTGTGCACAACACATGCACGTTAATTTGAATATTTTTAACAAATTATTATTTTTATCTTTTTTTAGTATATAGATAATATATTGTTAGATATAAATGACGATAATGATGTTTAGAGAATAAATTGTGCATCTGTAAATACTTATGGTATTTAATAAACCTAAGTATCAGCACAACTTTTGCATTCACTGATGATCGATCTGATCATCATAGGAGGAAATACACTTCACAAGACAAGTCATAAAATGGAACTTCTATAGGACTTGATAAGTGAAGAGGAAAGTTTGTTACTCAAAGACAGTTGAAGTATTTTGCACATCAGACATTTCAAACGAATTCAACAAAACTTCAATGATTAAAAACCATCTGGGAATCCATCAGGGGATGACAAAGGCAGACCAACCCGTCAAGGGAACGTATCAGTGTATGGCAATGGCAAGCCAAACTCATCAGGAGAAACGCGTCAGGACATGACCAAGACATGTCAACCTGTTAGGGGAGAATATCAGGATATGACAGTATCATGCTAACCTGTCAGAGGGGAATGCTTGACACTGCATCAGTGGAAGCCATCAGTGTATGCAGTGAGTCATAACATCAGGGGATCAAGAAGCACTTAGTAAACTCAAGTGAAGTTTGAAGCACTGATCCAGTCTGTGACAAGACTTGTCATCAGGGGATCCAGAAGCACTGATCAAGTCTACATCAGGGCTTACTATCAGCGGATGGTTGTGACGGGATACTCTGGTCATTAAGTATAACACGAAAATCAATGAAGATTGTTGAAGAAGTAAGAGATATAAACTGAAAAGATATTTCTTGAAGTTTGGTGGTTCAATGATAACTCTCGATCATTAAATGCACGCAAATCAGGGGATGAAAAAGAAACAACAAAAATAGCAACAGTCTGACACATAGTTCATAAAGGACATTGATATGACACATATGCGGCTAAGTTGAAAAGAGCAGCACACCTAAGCACATGGGTTCATCCACTGATCTGATACACAAGCAAAAAAGTTCTTATATAAAAGAAAATCTCAATCCAATGAAAAGAAAGACCAACAAACATTGAAGCATACAAACATTAGAGCAGTTTTGTAATATATCTTGAGATAAATACTTCAAAGAAAGTTAGAAGCTAGTGAGTGTGAAATAGAAGCTGTAATTCATTACAGAATTTGTAGCTGATTAATCACAGTTGCGATTAACCAGATTTACAGAAAAACCTCAAGTTTTAATACAATTATTTTAACTTGAATACGTGTGTTCATCTAATTATCTGTTATTGTTTTTCTGGTTATTGTAGCTATTTCCTTTTGTGCAAAAAGTTGAAAAAGAACAAAAAGTTTTGAGTGTTTGTATTCAACCCCCTTCTATAAACACTTGAGTTTATTTAGTTCCAACATATATCCTGAAATGAAATATATTGTGTTAATTAAACATATATTTGTATTTTTTTAGTTAATTAAAATTTAAAATTATATTATTAAAATTAAATATAAATATTATTGAAGAATATAATTTGACTATAAATATGTGTATCTTATTAATCATACATAAATTATTTGGATAATATAGTTGTTGAAATTATTATAGGACAAAATTAATATGTTATTCACTATGTAACAAAATTATATTAGGATTTGAGACTTTATTGTTTTTATTTTTTATTTTTTTGAGTTTTACGTACGTAACATACATGTCGTCCCTAACTCTTTTAATATATACTAGTTTTGAAATCGTGTTGTGTGCACGGGTTGCATTATTAAGTGTTTTAGTTTTTGTTTTAAACTTGTATTTTTGAAAGGAAAAATGAAAATAATTAAGAATTACATATGATGTTTTTAGGTTAGTTATATATGAAATATTTTATTATCTATTTTTTCAATTTGAATATTAGTCAAATTCTTAAATGTAGCGATTGTATATATAATTTTTTAAATAATTTTCTAGCGTAATTCTTGTGTAATTTTTATTTTATTTTGGTATATGTAATTTTTTTATTAGTTGTTAATATTATTACATCCTTTTTTTAATATATGTGTTAGCCTCATAGTATTTTTTATTTTGGTATATGTGTTATTAAGTATTTTTATCTTTTTTTTTTTGTTTTTGATTGGAAATTGATTGCGTGATTTTTTAATAACAAATTCAAATATAACCTTTATTTCTTTTTTTTATATGGTTTTATGGTTTTTTTCGTATATAGATAATATATTTTATAATAGAAGATATTGTATTAATTACATATATGTTTATATTTTTTTTAGTTAATTAAAAATTGAAATTAAATTAATAAAGTTGAATATAAATATCATAAAAGAATATAATTTGATTATAAATATGTGTATCTTATTAAATCATACATAAATTATTTGTATAAATTAGTTTGTTAAAATTATTATAGGACAAAATTAATATATTATTCATTCTATTATGAAATTAGAGTTCTCTTGATACTCTCTTATGAAATTTATTAGGATTTGAGATTTTTTATTTTTTACGTACGTACATAATACATATGTCCCTTATTCTTTTAATATATAGGTATAAATACTACCTCTATTGCAAAATATATGATGTTTGATTTTTTTCACATAATTTTAATTGAAATTTTATATAATTATAATTTTTATATCATATTAATCTTCATTTAAAATATTTTTAGTTTTTAATTTTTATTTTTAAAAAATAAAATATTTATCATATATTAAATTTCATCTAAAAATACATGTAAAAAGTCAAACGTCGTGCATTTTGGAACGAAGGGAATAGGTATAGATTTACGCACATGTAATTATCCCCAAATCCTCTTTACGCATAACCTTAATCCCCAAGTCGGGTTACCAAAAATCATGAAATAAAGGTAATCTATATCGCAATTGATTTATTATGAAAAAGTAGTGAGAGTAGTCTGTATAATCAACTAATTAAAATGGCTTTCTAGAATTTCAACGGGAGTTGCAGTTGACATATTTGGAATTCTCGCAAAAAGTTATAATTGCTCCAAATATAATAAATAATAGATTTGGATAAGTGCTCCAAATTAATTATAATTGAACTCAAGATTGCAATACAAAATATTTTAGTCCTGCATTCCAAATTAGTAAATTGAGACTTTAATAAGATTTGGTTAAGCACGCCATAAAATTGTATTGATTTGATAAGATTTTACAGTTGAATTAAATTAAACACACGAAGTAATTTTTTTCCTTTCAGTTTCAAAAACATGATAATAAAATGATTATAAACTTAATTTTATTGTTTTTACTTTTAAGGCTGGTCAGTGGTCAAGTTGGGTTAACTTTATTTTATAAACTAGTTGCAGAACATTATGTCATCTACTTAATATCATCAAGGGCATAACATTTTCTAGTTTAATTTTTGATAGTTTGTATTACAAGCAATGCTTTGATATAGTCAATATAGTCATGTTTATTTTAGTTTAAATTTTTGAGATTTTAAATTTTAATAATATAATTTATTTTAACAAATTTTAAAATTTTTAAAATTTAAATCTAAACAAATTATATTTATGTACCCCGATTTTCGGTATCTCGAGTACAAACTCTAGCTATCAAAGGTCGAAATAATGTACACCTATATTAATATACATAAATGTGTGTGTGTGTGTGTGTCTCTCTCTCTCTATATATATATATATAATGTTCTCTCCTGACAAGCTAGTTGGTCCTGTCATTTTCACCTTCGCATATATTTAATAACAAGCTTCACTATTAATGATCGAACGTTATACACATGTCGATCGACTTCAGTTAATCCTCATAACTGTTGTCCGACTTGAAATTTTTTACGTTGGTATCACTATTTAAGAGAAACAAGAGAATAACGTTACTATTCATTAATTAGTATTTTTTTTTTCGTAGGTAGTATTTTATTATATCATTTAACTTATTAGATATATTTTATGTTTTTGTAATCAATTAACATAGTGTGCTTTCTTACAATAAATATAAGAAAAAGAGATTTAGGCATTAAGAAAATTAGAAAGGTCAACTCAATCTAATTAACATTATTAGGATACTAACTAACATGTCACAATTGATAATGGCTAGAGATAACGTTTATTACAATATTGTTAAAAAAAGGTTTAATTGGGATTTAATTAATAGGATCAATTTTATTAAATTATATCCAAAACTTTTTCTGAAAATTCAGATATTGTTTGACTTTTGTGGCTTACATTTTAGTTAATTTTATTTTTTTTAATATATTACACTTAAAGATAAAGGAGGATCAATTGACCCCACTTTTGTATGAAAAACTTTATCTACAGCACTAAATGTTGCATTGTATGTAGCATCTAATTCCATTTGCGACTATAAAAGGACAATTTTGTTAGGAATAAAAATAAACTTGAGAGTGTACACAAACACACAATTAACAAAGTCAGATAGTTCTTATACATATTATCCCACACATTTCTCTTGCCAATGTTCCCTCCCATTTCATACACAAATTAAGTCAAAACTAATGGCTAGTCGCGACCATGATCAGGTTTCACATTCTTATGAAGAAGACATTCCCCTCACAGACGATGAAGATACTGAAGACGAAGAAGACGACGACGACTATGACGACGAAACCGAATTTAAATTTTCCGACAATAAAATTTGTGAAGATTGTTGGAGTCCATTTAACGAAACACGGTTTTCGAGAGAAAAATGGATCAAAGAATGGGACAGGGTGTTTGCATTAGTATGTGCCCTTGGTTTATTTGTGGATCCATTCTTTTTCTACACACTCTCTGTAAATGAATCGTGCATGTGCCTCTTCATCGACGGTTGGTACGCCGTCACCGTCACTGTTCTCCGGTCGATGGCGGATGTTTTTCACGTGTGCAACATGTGGATGCAGTTCAAGTTATACAAACCGCTATCAACTACGCCTGGTGCTGATGATAAGAACAGCTCGGCATTGCGGTATTTAAAGGGAAAGAAAGGTTTTTTTCTCTATTTGTTTGCCATTCTTCCTCTTCCTCAAGTAAGATACGGTTACTGTTACATATTTCATTTTATTTTTTTTCAGTATAAGGAAAAAATTCATAATTTAAGAAGATTAATTAATTTTAATTTATTTAGATATTGATATTACCAATTATGTGAAATTTAGTATTCTAGTAAAGTGAAACTTTTCTTGTTTAAGAAATTTAATAAATTCATATCACCATAAATTTTTGAGCATCTACATTTCTAATACGAATAATCTTGAAGTTTAACTTTTTTGGAGACCATAAAGTTAATTTCGTTGTCTGGGTTTTAGTCCATAGATTAATTTAAATAATTTGAATTGAATTGGATAGGTCACAAAATTTTGTAACTATTTTTTTTAATTGTAATAATTTACAAGACTTGGTTTCAACGACTTTTTGACCGAGCTTCCGATTACTCATTTCAATCTTTCTTGTGAAAGTTTTAGTAATCATTTTGTATTGTAGTTATTAATGCAAACTCGTTGCGACTTTTAAAATGATTCTTGTAATATTACCATAAGGAAGTGCATATTTATTATGTGTGTATGTATGTATTGCATAACTATATATATATATATATATATATATATATATATATATATATATATATCAGCAAAGCCGTTGATAAGAGAGGAAAAATAGATGCAGTCGTTATGTGGAACCAATAATGTTATTCTATGTTTATCTTTCTTTGGAATTATGATTTGTTTTTCATATTAAAAAATAATTATAACAAAAATACATGTGAAACTTAAAAAGAAATAAAATGATTTTATGGATAATAGGAATATAATGTATAATTGTTGTATTAAAGTATTTGTATAAATAAAAAGTAACTAATATATTATAAATTTATTTTTTAAAGTATGTTTACCTATGAGAAAGGAATATGTAATAAAGGGAATTTGAATTTATAATTGTTTTGTCTGAATATTCCAATAAGTACATGTAATCAAAAATTTTACACGTGGTACCTAAAAATGGTCAATTTGAGAAAGAAGAAGCACAAATATCAAATTATAAATTTGGATAGATACAATTGTGATTTGTGCGTATTACAACTACGTGAGTACGATTAGTAGCGTGCAACAAATTTAACTCACATTTCATAATATAGGAAGGATATTTATTACCTTAATATTTTGTCTTTGTGACTAACTATTAAAATTTGTGCAAGCAAGTGCATGTCGATTCTATGTCATTTTCTTTCTATAAACTATTTTCTCCTCAATTCTAGTATTTTTGTAATGTTTTGAGATTCATTATTTTTAAAGTACTAATTGTTTATTCGAAACTAAGTTTGGTTTAATAATACATTGATATTGTACAAATAAAGTATTTTCAATTTTCTTTCGACGACCATCCAACCGCAACATAAAATGTTTTTTTCCTTAAAATTATAATGAGGACCTTGTAATATAATATAAGAATCACATCAGTCAATCAATATGAAAAATTCAACTAGATTTTGATCTTTTTTTTGTTCAAATCTAACAACCAATTTAAATTATAAAAAAAAATGTTTTGTGGGATTGTATTATACTTGTAAAATTGATGTTGAATGACGAGGGACTAATTAGAATATACATATTGAAGGTTTTGTTATGGTTAGTGACGCCGGCACTGTTGGAGAAGGGTAAATTAACGACGGTGATGACATTATTTTTGGTAATGTTCGTGTTCCACTACTGCCTAAAGGTTTGTCACTCACTTTGGTTATTGCATCAAATGCAAAATTTGTCTGGCTACATTTATGGAACTGTTTGGTGGGGACTTGCTCTCAACTTGGTTGCATACTGTGTTATCTCTCATGTAAGTCATACTTCTCACCTTTTTTTTTAAGCAAAAAAAAAAGTTATATTTTTAAAAATTCCTATAATTCAAATTTGTAGCAAATTATTTAATTGATATTGATTCTGCAATATAAGTTTAATTTATCACTCTGGCCAATTACAATTTGACAAATATATGATGGTCACGATCACTTCTGAAAAAGAAGATATCAGAATTTTTAAAATTTACAGGTTACATAAAACTATTACGTATCACAAAGTAATCGTGATCTTGTATTAACAATCTATTTTTATAAATAAAAGGTTCCTTTTGCACCCCGACCCCGACCCCGACCCCCGACCCCCCAAACCCCAAAATAAAAAAAAATAAAAATGTATATGAATTTGCAGGCATTAGGAGCGTGTTGTTACGTAATAGGACTCCAAAGGTTTACAAGATGCTTGACAGAGGAATGCATGTTTGCAAAGCGTGGTTGTAGCCTTCATATACTAACTTGTGAAAAGCCAATTTTTTATGGGACAACATACAATTTGAAAAACAAACTGCGGTTGTCATGGGCTGAGAACAAACAGGTGAGATCTGTCTGTTTTCAAGAAGATGGTGGTTATGATTATGGAGGACTCAAATGGGTACTTCAACTTATTTCTAATGAAAGCCGAATGGATAAATTTCTCTTGCCTCTCTTTTGGGGCTTCATGTTTGTTAGGTAAGTTCATTTATTTTATTCTCCTATGATCGTATGTAATCAATTCAAATTCTAACATTCTGTTTCACGAAAATTGTCACATTTATATCCTTTTCTTTTTATAAATATTAAGGTTATGTATTGAAAATTTATATTTATATATCATTAAGTTTTTTCCTCATGATAATAAAAAATTATATAAATCTAACTTTCTTCGGTAACAAATTTATATTCACGTGTAATTATTTTTTGCGAAACTGAGATAATTTTATAAAATACATTGCATTTTTCGATGCAATCTTTTAACATTCTCACTTGCCCGATAACATTGTCATTGTCATTATATAATTGTTTTTAGTATTTTGCAAATGAGAAGTTATGGTGCATTAGGTAACGTTTTTTGTATGTTAATGTGAGAAATATAGTACCTTTGGGAACTTGAAGCCTACAACGGACAGCTTAGAGATTATATTTATCGCCATTGTCATTGCAATTGGCCTCATTCTTGTCACCATGCTAATCGCCAATATCAGGGTATGTAACCTTTTTTTTTCGTCTTTTCTTTTTGTGAATAATAAATTATTTAATTCATCAATGGCTACTTATATCTTCTTTTGCTCGTTGCTTTCTTATTAAAATCCCTCATCTGTTTCAATTTAATGTCATGCCTTAATTATCAAAACTGGCTACTTGATTCCAAAGCGCATGAATTTCTTCTTTTGAGGCTAAAAAGTGCTAAAACATCATAAGATTTGAATATAACAAAATTATGAAAATAATATAAAAATGATATAAGATTCGATGATTTTCCAATTGTTAGAATCGTGTATTTTTCATTGTTAAATTGTATGAAACTTATACACCCTCATATTTTTTCAATTTATTTATGCTATATCCATCCGTACGGTTAAAATTATTCAAAATTAATTCCATTTATAATCTATAAAGTGCATTAAGAGAAATTAGAGGGAAGAGGAGTCAAGTCCAACTTTAGCATGTACTTCTTAATATTTGTGATTAGATAAGATTATCCCACAAAAAGTATCATTTTAGCAAACAAGAAAAGTATATCAAGAAGACCTAGCCAGTTAAGAAAAACTATATAGCTACATATAATTATTTTATTGGGGAATAAACACAAGAACCACAAAACATAGAATATTGAAGTAGATAAATTTTTACAGAAATAAATGGCCATTTCTGTTATCAGAAATGTTCATTCATGTGCTCATTATGTTTGGAAAGAAAATATGGTAAGTCTAAGGTAGAGAATATCAAACTACATCAATTATTATTATTTTAAAATTCAGAGAAGGAATGTGAAAATTGAACCTGACACCTCTCATCTTATCTGATCCTCAACTGGATCCACTTATTACTGAAATAAATGGCTATCTCTGTATTAGAAGGAATGTTCAATGATGTGTGTGTTCACTTATATTCTAGACTAGATCTAAAAACGTATATGGACTTATTTATTGCCATGGATATTTATGCATACAAGTTGCTGATCATATGTATAGGTGTTCATAAATTCAAACACAACAAAGAAACGGGCGATGAAATTAAAATGGAGGAATACGGAATGGTGGATGAAGAGGAGGAACTTGCCACAAGAATTCCGGCAAAGAGTACGTAACTACGAGCGGCAGCGTTGGGCGACAACGCGCGGTGTCGACGAGTGTGACATCATTGAAAACCTCCCTGAGGGCCTTAGAAGAGATATCAAATACCATCTGTGCCTGGACTTGGTCAAGCAGGTATTATACATCAACTAATTACTCCTCGTTAATTACTCCCCGAACCATTTACAAATGAGTGTGTATTTCTTTATAAATATAATCAAATTGATATTAGTTGGAGATGAACTGAAATACATATAAATTGTACATATGTTTCAGGTGCCTTTCTTTCAGCATATGGACAATTTAGTCCTAGAGAACATTTGTGATCGTGTGAAGTCCCTCATCTTTACTAAAGGAGAAACAGTAAGTTTCAGCTGAAAATATTACTACAGGAGAAACAGTACTGCTATTGCAATAATATTCCTTCGAATTTCAATTGCATTTAAACTAATATATAGAATTAATAGTTATGAGCTGTCTCTATAAACCGTCACTAGTAAATCATCCATGTTTGTTGCAACAACCTCTAGATTTTGGAATATATAGAGTATTAGTCGAGGTTGAAAGGGACGCCGATACTGATACCTGATACTGATACTGAATTTTTAGGCTAGAAACTCGACTAATATTTCATTTTCGTTTCTTCTTTAGATAATGAGAGAGGGTGATCCGGTACAAAGAATGCTGTTTATTGTAAGAGGCCATCTCCAGTGTTGCCAAGTACTTAGAGATGGTGTGCAGAGTAGCTGCATGTTAGGCCCCGGAAATTTCAGTGGCGACGAGCTCTTGTCATGGGGCCTTAAGAGGCCTTTTGTCGAAAGACTGCCACCATCTTCATCAACACTAACCACTCTCGAAAACACAGAAGCCTTCGTCCTAGAGGCCAAAGATGTGAAGTATGTTATACAACATTTTCGCTACACATTCGTGAGCGAGAAAGTTAAGAGAAGTGCAAGATATTATTCCCCCGGATGGAGAACTTGGGCAGCTGTTACAATTCAGATGGCCTGGCGGAGGTACAAGCATCCCTTGATGCTAACCTCATCGTCATTTATAAGGCCGATGAGACCATGGTCGCGGTCTGCTTCGCTTATGGAGGAAAGGCTGAGGATTTATACTGCTCTGTTAACTTCACCGAAGCCCAATCAAGATGATTTGGAGATATAATTTGAAGTGATTAGCCATGTCTATTGTTTGTAGAACTTATATCAGCTTTACAACTAGATGGATACACATATTCTTGCTGTTTGTTGGTTTTTTACATTCACCAAAATAACAAACAGTTGAGTGAATGTTGTGAATTTATTTGGATGACGTGTATCAATCTTCTTCCGGGTGTTGGATATTTTGGATCTTCTTGATTTACTGGGACGCCATGGAAACCAATTGTGTTTTTTGACCCATCAGACTATATTGACCAGCTCTTCTGTGATTCTTGTTGATAACTCATTATCTATATGGTGAAAGTTATTGAGGAAAAACAGTAAAGTTACGAGCCTTTAAATTTTATTCCTTCTTTGGTTATGTCGTTAAAACTGATGTAATGCTGTGTAGCATTTTTCTTCTTTTTTTCCCCACAGGTGCATGCTTTCCCTTTGATGTGGAGTTAATTGTTATTGTATTATTAACTTATTAAAATTGTTGTAACCAAAAAAAAATAAAATTATTTAGATTGTTGTAATACGTAATTATCGCAATAATATGGAATATATATTATGTATATGTGTGGTGTATATATATGTACATGTATATGTGTCTGTGTATTAACTCGCTATGTTTGATTGTTTTCTACAATTATTATAGTAGTACTTGAAAGAACTAGGGAGCGACGGTGGAAAAAATGCTCTGTTGCAATACTAAATTAATATTTGACTTTAAAAGTTAAATTAACATATTTTCGAATGTAAAATTCATATAGATTATTTGTATTTTCAGTCAATACAATCATAAATTTGTAAAATATTTTAGTATAGTAGTCCAGAATATAAGTCAACTACATGTTTTCAATACCTTTTAGGGAAATTGTCAGAATACTACCATGAGAGATTTTAATTTTATAAAAAATAATATCAAAATTTTAAAAATTTAAACCGAAACCTACACACACATACCGTACACAAATCTTTCTCGTTGTTTTAGTAATTACAGGGGCATTGTAATATTATTGTCGCCACCTTTAATAAGAAAGGAAAATCCTTAGCACTTCCTTCGCCACCTTTCTCTCACACATTTTCCATCTCCCCGTTTGTGTCTTTTCCCCTCCCCCGTTCATTCTGACAGCCAAACCGAAAAACTGATCACAGAAAACAAAAACCGGCTGATATTTCTCTCTCCATATTCTCAGCATTATAAGGTCGCCGGCAGAGACGACACCGTCATAATGTGGTGTGGTCGTCTCTTCTCCTGCTGCTTCAGACGCTCTCACTCCTCCAACGATAAGGTCGACGAAAGCTTGAACCACGACAATGCCGTGGAAGGACCGGTGGTGGTGGAGCTGTTCTCATCACAGGGCTGCGCCACCTCGCCCGAGGCAGAGCTACTTTTCTCGAGGCTGGGGAGGGGAGACTTCAACCTAGATGTGCCGGTGATATTGTTAGCATACCATGTGGATTATTGGGATTATATGGGCTGGAAAGATCCGTTTGGGTCAAGCCAATGGACCGTAAGACAAAAGGCCTATGTTGAGGCCCTGCAGCTGGATACCATGTTCACGCCCCAAATTGTAGTGCAAGGTAGAGCCCAATGCATGGGTAACGAGGAAGATGCTTTGTTATCCTGCATCACAGCCGCACCTAGACACCCTGCTCCCTCCTTCCAGGTTTGTAGCGTACTAGAAATTGAACATCAACACCAGAAATATCATAGCTATATGAATAGAACAAAGATTACAGTTCGTATTAAAGGTAAATTATTCATAATATGCCCATTCCATTGTGTATTTCATGTTAGGCAACATTCCAAAGGGCATCAACAGAAACCTTGCAAGTCTCCCTAACAGGATCTTTAAGGAACAAGGTGGACGGTCATGGTGTTGATATCTTGGTTGCTCTTTACGAGAGTGGTTTAGTGACGGACTGCCCAAATGGAGCTAACAAAGGCCGAATTTTGGCAAATGATTTTGTTGTAAGGAGACTCGAAAAGCTTAGCCCTGTCAAAGACATCTCTGCCAAGAAGACGATCTCAGGAACCGTGAACTTCTCTCTATGGGAAGACTTCAACAGCAGCAGGTGTGGTGTTGTGGTCTTTGTTGAGAATGGCTCTCATCATACATTTGGCTCGCAGAAGTTTCAGCTGCCAGAGAATCTGTAAGTTTCAATGAACTACTTTGTGATTCTAAGGACTATAATCCCGCCAATTTTGGACTTTGGAAAGCTTTATGTATAATATCAATGATCGAATTCTGGACTAGCTTTTCACTTTTTCAGCTATGTACAGGATAATGTTCTTGTGTATAGGTTAATTAAACTTGCTTCCTTGAATTTGTTATCTTTACATGACGACCTAAGGACTAGGAGGTGGAGCAGTGCATCAATTTTCTTACGGGATGTGGAATTCCATGTTCTTTTCAGTATTTAGTTGTACTTAAAAGTTGAAAATTGGATGATATTGTTTTACTCAAAAGTCGATTAACTATATCAACTAAAGTGATAAAGTGAAAATACGCAAGCAATCAATTTTGCGAAGCATCTGGGTTACTAACCTTTTAACCATCTGAAGGGCGGAAAAAGAAATCGAAGAAAGATGTAAAGACTATGAAGATCAAAATATCATTTAGGAAAAATACTTCCCACTTTTGCAGAATTTTAAAGGTCAAATGAAGACTGATCTTTCATTGTGCAAACCCAAAAAGAAGTTTCAAAACTTAATAGCCATACCAGCAAAAACGTAAACTTGTTATTTAGAAGACAATTCGCATTCGGCATATCTGTTTGCTGCTACATTCGATGAGCTACTTCTAACGCTAAATCAACACTTGATAAGGTCTCCAAGAACTCAAGAAGGTAACAATCCTAAATGATTCCTCCTTGACCCTTTGTTCCTCATAACTTCTTTCACAGTTCCACTGACAGAGTGTAATATGCACTCCAAAAGCACCTACTTGAGCGACAGATGAATAGAGCACCCGAAAGTTCTGCCTAACGCACACAATTTGAATATGACCACATGATCTTTAAATACATTTACAACTGCCACTGTAATGACAATACAAGCTTTCTTGATAATCAGAAAGCACAAAACCAGGTCCTGCTCACCTAAGGATATAGCAGTTTTAGCCTGTGTATGTGCTCGCATAGACAGAAATAGTTGTCTGAAGGGCAATAAGGTGAGACAGAGGCTGTTTAGCCTTTAGTTCCACAGGGAATGAATGTAGCAGTGAAAGGGATCTCCATACAGAGTTACAACGTCTAGGATATGACTGGAAGTAGTCTGGAACTAGTAACATGTCAACAGAAAAGAAGAAATGATAAAGAAATAACAATAATTTCCCTATCGCCTGTGAGATCTAATTTTTTAAGTCAATGCTGATGAGTGATTGATCGCGTGTGATGTAACACTTGTTTTCCTGGAAAGAAAGAGATGTACATTGGTCAACTTCGTCAGATTTTAATTTTTTGTTCGCAACTCTCTTATCTGAAATACATGATCAATACAGAAAAAGTTCTCCTCCTTGTCCAATTTTCCATAAATAAGTGTCTACTTACTGTGATTTTTTATTTCTTTTATTTTGTATGGCTTGCAAGTGAAATGGGACAAAGTTTAAACTGAAAAGAATCATCTTCTACCCAGATATTCGATAAATTATTGTTTAGATCATCTTTTTCTTTGTTTTTTTAAATCATAGCAGCAGAAGAGACCAGTGGTAAAGAAATATTGCTATTGAATTTCCTTACTGATAACCTTTTGAACATGCTATAAATAGTCCCGAGTCTGTGTGTGTTGGAGTGTGTGCGTGTTATATCATCATGATGTCATTTAAGATAACATTAAAGTAACATATGATTTACTATTGGTGTAAAAATAAAAAAATGTGATTTACCATTGATCTGGTAGATAATATATAATGTCTGACATGAGAGATTTCTGAGCACAATTAGAAGTCGAGCACCTCTTCATGCCAAGAGCTTTGATTTTTTTTTCCCCATTTTTACCTTTCATTTATTATTTTCCCTTGATCTGTTGGCATTTTTTTAAATCTTTTTGTTTATTTATTTTTATGTTTAATGTGTTCTTCAACCGCCAAAACCAACTAGTGGTTAAGGCCTGGTTTCCTATACCTCGCGTTCATGATATCTTAAAACTACTTGTCCACCTTGCAATGTTTGGATGAAATTTAATATATTACCTAGTCATGGTGATTTTTCTATCAACTTAAGAAGAACTAGAGCCATATATGATTAAGGGCCCATGGCCAATCCACAGGCAGTGCAGCAGGTACTATGCCTGACCAGCATCAGCTAACAGATTCCAAAGGCACATTGATTTAGTTGATTCTTCTGACACTCCACAATTATTTCACTTATATACAAACTTACAAACTCCAATATCTGCAATATTCCAGAATCTAGGTTATTTGTGTGATGATCTCACCAAAGTGATAAAAATCAAGTGGTTATTCTCCACACTGACTTCCCTATATCCACTCCAGATACGAAATGCAAAAATATAGTGGTGGGATGTAAGCCAAGAATTTCATTCAGGCAAAAGAAGCGCACTTACAAGCAGATTGCAAAATTATTTTCACACTACATCAACTGTCTCAATCTGTTGCCGAGCAAGATATTTCTCCCTTCTTTCTTTCTGAATATAAAAACGGAATAAGAAAATATTAGAGATTATAACTAGAGGATATTCTGAAGGATGACCATTTGGAGTAAAAAGACAAATTTTATTATACAAACAGAAGGAACGAGGTGAGAGCACTATGATTGGTATGAAAACATTTGCTAGCAGAAGCAATAAGATATATTATCCCAAATCCTAATTTTATTTCCACCTTCCCATTTAATTTCTTTTGTATCAAAACATTTAACGGAATGTGAAGTGCATTCTCTTCCAAAATTAGTATATTAAAACTACCAAATCATTTGGTTCTTTATTTTTTACTTAACAAAATAAAGCAAAAAGATATGGTTCAGCAGCATATATGTATGTAGTGTAACACCCTTCTGGTACGTATAACACCTACCCATTCATCTATGACAAGACCTTCCCCAACAACTTGCGAACCAGTATCTGCTGAGGGTTTCTTGTGTGTTTCTACTGCAGCCTCAGCTTCGGCCAACTGGCATTTTAGTTTTTCCAATGCCTGTAAGTTATTCAGAATCAACATTTTACATTAATCACAAATATGCATATTTACAGGCACAGCCACAAAGGGTTACCCCTTACAGGAGTAGGACGTTCTGCATCCAAGAAGACGACTCGCATGATACGTTCGACAACTACTTGACCCTTTTGTTCATCAAACTGCATAGAAAAATAATACAACTAATATTTCATCTGAACTGGTTCACGACTCTGATAACCATTGCATACATCTAAAATATCTAGAAGCAATAAACAAATCTATATATATTACACTAGATGGTGGCTCCAAGAGAATATATGGTAACATCTTTAGCATCACTTGCAAGATCTTGTAAACTACTTGATGAGTATCACTCAAGTAGTTGAGACATTTACACCTAGTCCTAAAAGATGGTCAAATTCTTCCAATGTTTGTGGCATGGAAACTAGAGATGTGCCTATAAATAATATGGAGTGTATTGTATATCTTCTATCTATATTTTTTAATTCTCTCTCATACTAAAACCACGCATTAAAGTAGTCTCTTGGAAGCCTTACATCTTCGGAAAAGGACAAACGAATAGACTACTACAGTACTGTCAAGATCAATGATAACAAAAAAAATTGATAATACGATAATTTTCTCAAATGAATACTTATTTGACCATTAAAAGCCATTAGAACATAACATGCTGCTGTTAACATTCCTTTAGTACCACTGTTGGTAATTGGACTGTTTACTAGAGCATTTCTTATTCTTATTCTAAGGCCCCATATATTACTTCAGTACTTCAAGATCTGTTTCATGGGGCATTACAAGAAGAGAATGGCCACTATGGTACATCATGCTAGTAAGAATACAGGTAATATTTTCTGATCATTTATGGAATTATCCTCGTAAGTAATGTCTGATACCACACAAAAAAGTCTACACAAAACCAGCTCTTAGATAATCTCACTTATAGCTATCACAGTAAATGCAGAATAAACACAGTTACTAATTCCAAACAATTTTCAGCCCCATGATAACCATTCTACAGAGATATAATTTTATAACCTTCAAACTCACCAGCTCAGGTACATAATCGACTCCTGCTTTCACCTTCAGACTCATGATCTTGAACTTCGCATCGCTCTTCTGATCAGATTGTTTCTCATTATTTTCTGGCTGCTCCACAAACTTGAACACTGCAGAGCACATTGAAAGATCATATGAGAATTAGATATGAGCATAAAAGGGCAGCAGGTCCTATGCATATAATTTCAACATGCTACCAACTAAATTATGTCTCTAATCATTCAAAAAATATATAGGTAGATATAGCTAAGCCCTTTATTTTTACCGGTAGCAATGAGGCTTTCACCAGGAGCAAGGATTCCACCTGGAGGTCGCATGTAACAGCTCTTTGGTTCTGTTGTTTGAAACTGAAGCTTAATGAATACAAGTTAGAAAAGTAATTTGCAAACAACAGAGGAGAAAAGAATAAAAAAGTGATTAGTTTGCATAGTTAACATCACTGTATCCATTTAATCAACAATATAGCGTTACATGAAGGATTACAATTAAAACATAAGAATGCTGCAAAGAACTCTTACATCGGTTTGGAGCTCAAGAAGACACACGGAAAATGGTGGAAAACAAAAGGGAAATGAAATTTAAAGAATTAGAGTTTCTGTCAACATCCTCAATTACTGAAT
Source organism: Centella asiatica (assembly GCA_014636745.2). Taxonomy (NCBI): domain Eukaryota; kingdom Viridiplantae; phylum Streptophyta; class Magnoliopsida; order Apiales; family Apiaceae; genus Centella; species Centella asiatica. Next base: position 54,177,084 of record CM025783.1, read on the forward strand.
CTAGTATTCTAGTGAAACTTTAGGCCATGTCAACTCATGTATAATTGGAGTCTGTTCGTTAAGAAGAGGTTTGAGAAACAGATTTATAAGACGGGAGAAGGGGAAGGAAATTTAAAATCAAAAAAATAGAAAGAAAAGTGACCAAAACCTTTTATATCATGTTTTAGGCAGTATATATATAGATGGTTCATGGGTTTGTGTTCATTAATAAGAAATATTTAACCTTCGTTGCCTTCTTATCCTTTTATTGATCCAGAAATTATGTTTAGGCTTCATATGGGTATCTTAATTGAATATACACAACTGATACGTTAGAACAGATAAATGGGCAAAATTCAAGTTTATAAACAAGATGGCGAAGGGTTTGGGGTTGGGTTTCACTATCTCCGAGCATTCAAATCTTACAGAAACACAATATCTAGAGTACCTATGATGATGACCACATCTGCTGACATGTGATGTTTAATAATGTATTATAAATTTATAATCAATTTTACACCACATCACAGAAAATGTATCTGTATATCCTTGAACAGTAAAAAACCCATTGTATCGACAAAATGAACTACATGTATAAATTCAAAGAAGGAGAGATGGGTATTAAATAGAGATTACCTTGAAAGCAACTTGAGACCTGCTTGCGTTTTTAATCCTAACAGCACTTCTCAGCTGCTTACCTGGTTCGTCTTTAACACCCAAAACATTAAGAAGGCAACAAAAATTCAGTCAGGCCAAACTACACAGTAAGGAGATGACTGCGAATCATTAAAATCAATTAAAAGAACAGCAAACGAATATAAAATATATTTATAAATACTTCGTCCGTCATAAAATTAAAGACAAATTGATTTCATATCTATCAGACAATAATTTGGTTAATCATGAATAATTTGTTAGGAAAAAAAAACCATGTTACATTTATCCTTGTACCTAATTCAGTTGTAGAATCCTATTGTGAAAATTAGATGTGTATTTATTTAGTTCTGATCGGTAACAAAATTAATACTATAAAATATTTCGAAAACAGTTATGAATACAATTTTGTTGTCTTTCATATCACGATGATGTACACATAACAGAAATTGAATCTTCTCATTCCACACTTGTACCATAATCAAATTCAAATGTGTCTCTAATTTCGAGAGGGAAAAAAAAAGAGCAAACCAGAAACGAAGCACGCACAGGGGAAGTAGAGCGTGTTAGCAGGATCAAACCGGAGTCTACGCCTGGCCGGAAGAATTGACCTTGCTACTGAAGAAACCTTATTACCGGCAGGTCGAGGGTCCAAAACGACGCTGTTTTGGTGATTCTGGGAGAGGTTGTGTGTGGAAGAAGAGGATGAAGAAGCAGTCGCAGAGTGCCAGAAAGTACAAAGATTCCATAGCTTTCCGTCGGAATGAGAACTCTGGCGATCGGCAATTGCCATGAATATGATTCTGCTTCACCGGAATTCAACACAAAATTTTCCGATTGAGGTTAATTTTCGGGTTCCAAGTTAGGGCTCCGGCGAGATAGAGTTTTAGCTTTTTCGGAGTTGGGCATTGAATGTTGATGGATGGCATTTGAACTTTCATTTATAGTGCAGACCTGCAGCACACAGACCTGCAGCGTACATCCCGTATCACATTTAAGTTGTCATCTACAATCTATATATATACACACACACGGAAGGCTCCGAAATTAGCGTAATTTTCACTTATTCTATTTAATTCTTTACATGTTCTTTTTTATATACTTTTGTTATAATTTTTCATAAAATAAAAAAGATGTCATTTTTAAAAAAATTATAAGAGATTATGGTTATGCAATTTTTATATATATTATATAAAAATTATTTTGCTTAATTTATTTTAACTCCTCACAGAAAAAAAAACAAGATTTAAATGATAATAAAATTTATAAGTTCTTACTATTATTCATATAATTAAAAAGTTAATACTATAATTTTTCTTATTTTATTTTGGTTACATAAAATTTAGCTTAGATGAGAAGCATTTGACATTAACAATATTTGAAAACGACTTAAAATGTTACTATTATTTATAAATTAAAATTTTAAGAAAATTACAAAACATATTTTTCTTCAAAAAAGTAAATAATTACAAAATAAAAATAATACTTACATATTTTTGTTGTTTTTCTTTACTTTTTGCAAGGGAGCTAATACATTAAATAAAAATTGACTAGTTCACTATGTTTTTGATACAAAACATTTAACAAATTTATTTAGTGAAAATTTACATTATTATCTTAATATAGTTGAATATATATTTTTACTTTTTGAACGCCCGTGCATTGTTAAACATAAATTTATACTTTTATGTCACTAGTATTATTCACATGATTAAAATGTTCTTATTTTCTAATTTTATTTTAGTTACATAAAATATAAATGACTTAAATTACATTTTAAAAAAATCTTATTATATATAATATACAAGTACTGACATAATAATTTTTTTTAATATAGTACTAAATTACTCTATAAATTATGTTAAAAAAAATAATAAGTTTGTTAAGTAATTTTTAAAATTTTAATCATTTTTTTATTGCTCAACATTTATTAAATTATATCACCATTAATAAATATATAGTATTTATAGTGTATAATTTTATATAATAAATAAATATAAACTTATTGTTAATAAAAATAGTATCTCTCTTTCACAACTTTATTTTTACCATTTTGTATTACTAATAATGCAAGATTTAAGAAAAATATATATTTTTTAAATTAAAAATTGATGGGTATTTCATTTTTAACCTTTTAATGAGAACTATATTTTATATTTTAAAATTCTAGAAACTTGGTAAACTCTCCAATTTTTTCATATTTCATCTATTGATATAGTTAAAATTATATAAAATAAATTATATTAAAGGTTATACAGTTCATTGAATTAATTAAAAAAATGAATGATGAATAAGAAATAAGAACATAAATTCTTATTCTGACCAAAACATATGACAGAAAATATATTTAGTAATAAATTATAATAACATACAAAACATATACATCAAAATCATTAAATCTAAAATTTTAAATTTATAATTAATGAAAACTGATTTTCTAATTTTATCCACGAAAAAATGTAGTAGAACAATTTAAGTTTTCAACTTTTACTCCAAATTTTCATAATATTTATTAATTCATGCTACTCTACTTCATAACAAAACCAAATTACATAAGAAATCAAAATTATTATGATTTAAATTCAACAATCACGCTATATATTTGTACAAAAAAATTGTAAATTCCTATATGTAGCACGTGATTAATGACTAGTTTCTTTTACTCAATACTAGGTGCCTAACAAAAATCAAAAGTTGATATTGCAAATTCTTGTTATTTTTTATCTTTCCATTTTATTTATTTCTTTTCAATTTTTTAATACTAAATTATACTCCGAAGAAGAAATTTACAATTGAGTTTTTAACGTATATTAATATTACTTATGAAGTATTTGATTTATAATCACATGTTCGAATTTTTTTCATATAATTTGTTATAAATATTAATTTAATGATTAAATAAGATGATTATAAGATAAATTTTAAAAAATATAGTATTATAATGAAAAAAAGTATGTAAATGTAATTATATTTATATCCGAAAGTCATATTAAAGTGAAAAAAGAATAGAAAACAGGAACATACTACATCTGTTCCACAAAAAAAATTATGTTTCATTTTATTTATATTAAGTTGTGAAATTTTAAAATTCAAATTGTAAAAATAGTTTAATAGATTTTTATATAATAAAGAATTTATTTTGTTAGAATTTGAATCTATTTATAATGTTAATCATATTACATTTGAAATTAATTAAATGTAAACTATAAACTTTCACAAAATATTAGTTCACTTTTTAAATAAAAACTTTTAGAACAGATACCATATCTATATTGAGTATATTAATTTAGAAACGAGTATCTCAAAAGTCATTTCATATGTTTGTACGTTCTTTTTTGAATTCATGCGTTTTTCCTCTTGATTTTGTTTATTTGCCTTCAATATTATAAATATCACCTAAAATTTAAAAATTAACAAATTTTAAAACATATTATAATTTAAATTCAAAATACCTTAACAAAGTATATAACTTTCATTTTTAAATTCAAGTAAATAACTTTTCGAATACTCATCATTTCAAATGATCAACAAAAAGAAAATTTTTAATTTCTCCCAAGGATTATTATTCCGCAACATTTTTTATTTTATCATGAAAAATAATACTTCTTACTATTTACTTATTCCCAAAAAAATTATAATATTAAAATTAATATTAACTACATATCCAAAATTTTTATATCATTATATATTTATAAAACTCTAAAAGTAAATCGTCTAAATTAATTAATTCAAAGTTAAGTAAATTTAAAAAATTACTTCTTAATTTCACAAAATAATAACATTGACCAGTATATTATTACTTCATCTTAGTCATACATATTTGACCGTTTTTGGGACACCAACTGAAGGAGTATAAAATACGGTCATTCACATCAATTTCTTTTAACATATTCTTTATTTTACAAAATCAACCACAATTTTTTATATATATACAGATTCTATATTTATGTTATCTACACTAAATTTTCTAATATATGGTACATCATAATAAAAATAATAATATTTAAACTTTTATCATTTATATTTGTTAATTCTTTAATTAATAGATAATATATTATTAGGCATTAATATATTCTAATATATATATATATATATATATATCACATTTATATATAAATAATTATAATATAATATTAATACATATATATAATGTATTAATGCATATTATAAATCATATTTTAATATATTATAATATATAATATTATTAATATATTATATATTTTTACTATATATAATATATTAATATATGATATATGATATTTTATAATATATATATCTCTCTCACATTTATAGATAATAATTATAATATAATACAAATTAAAATAGTGTATATATTAATGTTTTGTACTAATGTATTAATTAATCACTATAATATATGGTATATATATTTTATTGAATAATATATTTTATTTAAATATAAATAAAGTATTCCTTTTATATGAAATTAATATATAATATGTTAGTGTGTGTGTGTGTGTATATATTGATATATGTAATAAAGTGAAATTATAAAACAGTATAAAAATAAGATAAAATAATATTATAGTTTTGATAAATGTGAATAGTGATACTATAAATTTAAGAATTCACCGTTCACAATCATCAAATAAATTTTAAAATATAAATACTAGTGTAACTCAAATTTTCTTCACTTTTTATCGAGATTTTCTGTAATAAAGAAAATAATTGAATTTAAAAAAACTGATACAAGTGCTCTAAGGAAAGACTTTGAAGTCAACAAAAATTAATTCACTCAGCAGATAATACACACAAATAATAATGTGTAGTTATTTTAATATTTTTGGATTAAAATATCACATTAATTCAGTTGGTAGGTATGTCATATATATGTGCGGGTGATGGTAAGGTCATTAACAATTGTCGGCTCACCGGCTGGGTTGGTTGGGATTTAATAAATAAAAATTTAATCTTATTAATTTGAGTAGATGGGTGTTCTTTTAGTTGATGACATTCCATAGGATCCAACCAACTCTACTATTCACACTAATTTGAAAGTGAAGCTACTTAATTATTCCGTTTGTCTATATTCACATTTCACACCAAACAAAACTATTGTTTTTTTTTCTTTTTTTTGTTGTTTGAAATAACGGATGTAATACATCAAATCTAAAACAAGAAATATATTTGTAGTTTTAATATAATATTATTTAGGAATTCTATAATTTTATTTATGATATATAAAAATATAAGAGTATAAGAAGTTTTATTCGAAATCTCTACGTTGTTTACGATATTTTATTTTAAATTTATTGAAAGTAAAAAATTTCTTTTACATTTGAACTATAGTATTTCACATATTTATTTCATACGAAGTGAAATATTCTGTAATTTGTTTTGCTCGTTTGCAAATATTCCCATCGTCTCTTTTAAATATCATTTTAAGATTTCTTTTTGTCGCTATTGCATGCGAGAGTATACTTTTCATACTGTGAGAATATAGTTGTACTTCACATTGCTGTGAGAATATAGATGCATAAACTTGAAGCACGTTGGATTTTATATTTGAACTCTTGGTATCAAAATTAACATAACAGTAGAGGATGAGCCCTTTTTTAAAATCTTTTTTGGGAAGGTGAGAGTATTCGTGGATGAAATTTAGGCTCTGTTTGATACAAAAAATTACAAGTAACAATAATAAAATTTTCTCATTAAATTTGTTATAAATGTCCAATTAAAAATCATATAAAAAGATTGTAATTACAAAATTTCAAAAATATGATATTATAATGTAAAAATTATGAAAATATTGTTATTTTTTTGAAACAAATATTATTTTCAAATGTTTCTATTTTTTTTTAAACGGAAGGAGTATTGCTTCGATCAAATAGAGCCTATCATCATCTTAAATATAGATTATTAAATTTGCATGATTTTTTATTATAATTTATGATAGTAAAAATTTTGAGATCTATGATTTTTTAGGGAGTTTTTTTAATTAATGTGAACTATAGTTGATAAAAGAAAATTCATATATTTAAATTTTGATTTGAGTTTCTATTTTATATTTTGAGATAAAGAAAATACATGATCATTGCCAAACTTATTTTTCTACCGAAATTGATTGAAACCTTTTGTTGTTGCACCCCTACTTATATAATTTTTACTTAAATGATTATTCTTTATTTAGTATATAAGAATTGATGGTGTAATATAGTCCTTGCTTAAATGTTGTAAAAGAACTTAGAAAAATATCCAACTTGTTAAGTGGATATACTACTTAATTAAGTAAGGAGTTTTGATCACCATTGAAGTCTGCTGAAGAAGGTTGCTGAAGATGCAAGAAATATTCTAAGTATAGTCTTGCTTAGAATGGAAATAAGCAAGAACCTTTATGCACTTAGAATATTCCAAATATAGTCCTGCTTAGAATGAAAATAAGTAAGTACTTTAGTAAGCAAGATCCTTTGCTTCTTGCTTATCAAAGTGAAGATTGTCAGAAAAGTTATCTTAACCCTTTCTTAGTCAACTTCTGGGAATCTATTCTAAAGGGCACTAGAAGACAAAATAACGGCTAACTTTTTTGAACTAAGCAAGGACTGCTGTAAAGGTACAAGTCACATCAAGGACAGTACACTCCAACGGATCTATTTCAAATCTCCAACGGATAGTTCTTTTGGAGAAGTATAAATAGAAGTCATAAATTTCATTTATGACTAATCAATGAACCAACTACCTCCAACTGAACAAAACTCTCTGACATCTTAAAGACTACAGCAAGACATCACTAAGCTTGAACAAGTGCTATCTATCTGTTCAACTAAGGAGCAATCTACTTGAAGATAGCAAGCAAGATTTTCTCAAATCTTCCTAGAGTCTGTGTGACTAAATTGGACTAAGTGTCCTCCTGCTAAGTTG